>CM076674.1:136440359-136995359 GCA_038501925.1 Xenopus petersii | reverse complement strand
TTCATCCATCGATATACATTCTACATAGACATCTACATATTAATCCATCTATATACATTTTACAGACATATACATATTCATCCATCTATATACACTCTGCATAGCTATACATATTCATCCATCGATATACATTCTACATAGACATATACATATTCATCCATCTATATACATTTTACATAGACATATACATATTCATCCATCTAAATACACTCTGCATAGATATACATATTCATCCATCTATATACATTCTACATAGACATATACATATTCATCGATCTATATACATTTTACATAGACATATACATATTCATCCATCTATATACACTCTGCATAGGTATATATATATTCATCCATCGATATACATTCTACTTAGACATATACATATTCATCCATCTATATACATTTTACATAGACATATACATATTCATCCATCTATTTACAATCTGCATAGATATATATATTCATCCATCTATATACATTCTACATAGATATATTTATTCATCCGTCTATTTACATTCTACATAGACATATACATATTCATCCATCTATATACACTCTGCATAGATATATATACTCATCCATCTATATACATTCTACATAGACATATACGTATTCATCCATCTATATACATTTTACATAGACATATACATATTCATCCATCTATATACACTCTGCATAGATATACATATTCATCCATCTATATACATTCTACATAGACATATACATATTCATCCATCTATATACATTTTACATAGACATATACATATTCATCCATCTATATATATTCTACATAGACATATACATATCAATCCATCTTTATATACTCTGCATAGATAAAAATATGTTCATCCATCTATATACATTCTACATAGACATATACATCTATATACACATATCAATCCATCTATATACACTCTGCATAGATATATATATTCATCCATCTATATACATTATACATAGACATATACATATCCATCCATCTATATACACTCTGCATAGATATACATATATTCATCCATCTACATACACTCTGCATATATATATATATATATATATATATATATATATACACATTCTACATAGACATATACATATTTATCCATCTATATACATTTTACATAGACATATACATATTCATCCATCTATATACACTCTGCAAAGTTATATATCTTCATCCATCGATATACATTCTGCATAGACACATTCATCCATCTATATACATTTTACATAGACATATACATATTCATCCATCTATATACACTCTGCATAGATATACATATATTCATCCATCTATATACACCCTGCATAGATATATATATATATATATATTCATCCATCGATATACATTCTACATAGACATCTACATATTAATCCATCTATATACATTTTACATAGACATATACATATTCATCCATCTATATACCCTCTGCATAGCTATACATATTCATCCATCGATATACATTCTACATAGACATATACATATTCATCCATCTATATACATTTTACATAGACATATACATATGCATCCATCTATATACACTCTGCATAGATATACATATTCATCCATTTATATACATTCTACATAGACATATACATATTCATCCATCTATATACATTTTACATAGACATATACATATTCATCCATCTATTTACAAATTGCATAGATATATATATTCATCCATCTATATACATTCTACATAGATATATTTATTCATCCGTCTATTTACATTCAACATAGACATATACATATTCATCCATCTATATACACTCTGCATAGATATATATACTCATCCATCTATATACATTCTACATAGACATATACGTATTCATCCATCTATATACATTTTACATAGACATATACATATTCATCCATCTATATACACTCTGCATATATATACATATTCATCCATCTATATACATTCTACATAGACATATACATATTCATCCATCTATATACATTTTACATAGACATATACATATTCATCCATCTATATACATTCTACAGACATATACATATCAATCCATCTTTATATACTCTGCATAGATAAAAATATGTTCATCCATCTATATACATTCTACATAGACATATACATATCAATCCATCTATATACACTCTGCATAGATATACATATATTCATCCATCTACATACACTCTGCATAGATATATATATATATATATATATATATACATTCTACATAGACATATACATATTTATCCATCTATATACATTTTACATAGACATATACATATTCATTCATCTATATACACTCTGCAAAGATATATATCTTCATCCATCGATATACATTCTACATAGACATATTCATCCATCTATATACATTTTACATAGACATATACATATTCATCCATCTATATACACTCTGCATAGATATATATATTCATCCATCGATATACATTCTATTTAGACATATACATAGTCATCCATCTATATACATTTTACATAGACATATACATATTCATCCATCTATATACACTCTGCATAGATATACATATTCATCCATCTATATACATTCTACATAGACATATACATATTCATCCATCTTTATATACTCTGCATACATAAAAATATGTTCATCCATCTATAAACATTCTACATAAACATATACATATGAATCCATCTATATACATTTTACAGAGACATATAAATATTCATCCATCTATATACACTCTGCATAGATATACATATTCATCCATCTATATACATTCTACATAGACATATACGTATTCATCCATATATATATATATATATACACACTGCATAGATATATATATTCATCCATCTATATAAACTCTGCATAGATATATATATATATATTCATCCATATATATATATATATATATATATATATATATATATACACACTCTGCATAGATATACATATTCATCCATCTATATACATTCTACATAGATATATATATTCATCCGTCTATTTACATTCTACATAGACATATACATATTCATCCATCTATATACATTCTACATAGACATATACATATTCATCCATCTATATACATTCTACATAAACATATACATATTCATCCATCTTTATATACTCTGCATAGATAAAAATATGTTCATCCATCTATATACATTCTACATAAACATATACATATCAATCCATCTATATACATTTTACAGAGACATATACATATTCATCCATCTATATACATTCTACATAGATAAAACATATTCATCCATCTATATACATTTTACATAGACATATACATATTCATCCATCTATATACACTCTGCAAAGATATATATCTTCATCCATCGATATACATTCTGCATAGACAAATTCATCCATCTATATACATTTTACATAGACATATACATATTCATCCATCTATATACACTCTGCATAGATATACATATATTCATCCATCTATATACACCCTGCATAGATATATATATATATATATATATATATATTCATCCATCGATATACATTCTACATAGACATCTACATATTAATCCATCTATATACATTTTACATAGACATATACATATTCATCCATCTATATACACTCTGCATAGCTATACATATTCATCCATTGATATACATTCTACATAGACATATACATATTCATCCATCTATATACATTTTACATAGACATATACATATTCATCCATCTAAATACACTCTGCATAGATATACATATTCATCCATCTATATACATTCTACATAGACATATACATATTCATCGATCTATATACATTTTACATAGACATATACATATTCATCCATCTATATACACTCTGCATAGGTATATATATATTCATCCATCGATATACATTCTACATAGACATATACATATTCATCCATCTATATACATTTTACATAGACATATATATATTCATCCATCTATATACATTCTACAAAGACATATACATATCAATCCATCTTTATATACTCTGCATAGATAAAAATATGTTCATCCATCTATATACATTCTACATAGACATATACATATCAATCCATCTATATACACTCTGCATAGATATATATATATATATTCATCCATCTATATACATTATACATAGACATATACATATCCATCCATCTATATACACTCTGCATAGATAGACATATATTCATCCATCTACATACACTCTGCAAAGATATATATATATATATACATTCTACATAGACATATACATATTTATCCATCTATATACATTTTACATAGACATATACATATTCATCCATCTATATACACTCTGCAAAGATATATATCTTCATCCATCGATATACATTCTACATAGACATATTCATCCATCTATATACATTTTACATAGACATATACATATTCATCCATCTATATACACTCTGCATAGATATACATATATTCATCCATCTATATACACTCTGCATAGATATATATATTCATCCATCGATATACATTCTATATAGACATATACATATTCATCCATCTATATACATTTTCCATAGACATATACATATTCATCCATCTATATACACTCTGCATAGATATACATATTCATCCATCTATATACATTCTACATAGACATATACATATTCATCCATCTTTATATACTCTGCATAGATAAAAATATGTTCATCCATCTATAAACATTCTACATAAACATATACATATGAATCCATCTATATACATTTTACAGAGACATATACATATTCATCCATCTATATACACTCTGCATAGATATACATATTCATCCATCTATATACATTCTACATAGACATATACGTATTCATCCATATATATATATATATATATATACACACTGCATAGATATATATATTCATCCATCTATATAAACTCTGCATAGATATATATATATATATTCATCCATATATATATATATATATATATATATATACACACTCTGCATAGATATACATATTCATCCATCTATATACATTCTACATAGATATATATATTCATCCGTCTATTTACATTCTACATAGACATATACATATTCATCCATCTATATACACTCTGCATAGATATATTCATCAATCTATACACATTCTACATAGACATATACATATTCATCCATCTATATACATTCTACATAGACATATACATATTCATCCATCTATATACATTCTACATAAACATATACATATTCATCCATCTTTATATACTCTGCATAGATAAAAATATGTTCATCCATCTATATACATTCTACATAAACATATACATATCAATCCATCTATATACATTTTACAGAGACATATACATATTCATCCATCTATATACATTCTACATAGATAAAACATATTCATCCATCTATATACATTTTACATAGACATATACATATTCATCCATCTATATACACTCTGCAAAGATATATATCTTCATCCATCGATATACATTCTGCATAGACACATTCATCCATCTATATACATTTTACATAGACATATACATATTCATCCATCTATATACACCCTGCATAGATATATATATATATATATATATATATATATATATATATATATTCATCCATCGATATACATTCTACATAGACATCTACATATTAATCCATCTATATACATTTTACATAGACATATACATATTCATCCATCTATATACACTCTGCATAGCTATACATATTCATCCATTGATATACATTCTACATAGACATATACATATTCATCCATCTATATACATTTTACATAGACATATACATATTCATCCATCTAAATACACTCTGCATAGATATACATATTCATCCATCTATATACATTCTACATAGACATATACATATTCATCCATCTATATACATTTTACATAGACATATACATATTCATCCATCTATATACACTCTGCATAGGTATATATATATTCATCCATCGATATACATTCTACATAGACATATACATATTCATCCATCTATATACATTTTACATAGACATATATATATTCATCCATCTATATACATTCTACATAGACATATACATATCAATCCATCTTTATATACTCTGCATAGATAAAAATATGTTCATCCATCTATATACATTCTACATAGACATATACATATCAATCCATCTATATACACTCTGCATAGATATATATATATATATTCATCCATCTATATACATTATACATAGACATATACATATCCATCCATCTATATACACTCTGCATAGATAGACATATATTCATCCATCTACATACACTCTGCAAAGATATATATATATATATACATTCTACATAGACATATACATATTTATCCATCTATATACATTTTACATAGACATATACATATTCATCCATCTATATACACTCTGCAAAGATATATATCTTCATCCATCGATATACATTCTACATAGACATATTCATCCATCTATATACATTTTACATAGACATATACATATTCATCCATCTATATACACTCTGCATAGATATACATATATTCATCCATCTATATACACTCTGCATAGATATATATATTCATCCATCGATATACATTCTATATAGACATATACATATTCATCCATCTATATACATTTTCCATAGACATATACATATTCATCCATCTATATACACTCTGCATAGATATACATATTCATCCATCTATATACATTCTACATAGACATATACATATTCATCCATCTTTATATACTCTGCATAGATAAAAATATGTTCATCCATCTATAAACATTCTACATAAACATATACATATGAATCCATCTATATACATTTTACAGAGACATATACATATTCATCCATCTATATACACTCTGCATAGATATACATATTCATCCATCTATATACATTCTACATAGACATATACGTATTCATCCATATATATATATATATATATACACACTGCATAGATATATATATTCATCCATCTATATAAACTCTGCATAGATATATATATATATATTCATCCATATATATATATATATATATATATATACACACTCTGCATAGATATACATATTCATCCATCTATATACATTCTACATAGATATATATATTCATCCGTCTATTTACATTCTACATAGACATATACATATTCATCCATCTATATACACTCTGCATAGATATATTCATCAATCTATACACATTCTACATAGACATATACATATTCATCCATCTATATACATTCTACATAGACATATACATATTCATCCATCTATATACATTCTACATAAACATATACATATTCATCCATCTTTATATACTCTGCATAGATAAAAATATGTTCATCCATCTATATACATTCTACATAAACATATACATATCAATCCATCTATATACATTTTACAGAGACATATACATATTCATCCATCTATATACATTCTACATAGATAAAACATATTCATCCATCTATATACATTTTACATAGACATATACATATTCATCCATCTATATACACTCTGCAAAGATATATATCTTCATCCATCGATATACATTCTGCATAGACACATTCATCCATCTATATACATTTTACATAGACATATACATATTCATCCATCTATATACACCCTGCATAGATATATATATATATATATATATATATATATATATATATATATATTCATCCATCGATATACATTCTACATAGACATCTACATATTAATCCATCTATATACATTTTACATAGACATATACATATTCATCCATCTATATACACTCTGCATAGCTATACATATTCATCCATTGATATACATTCTACATAGACATATACATATTCATCCATCTATATACATTTTACATAGACATATACATATTCATCCATCTAAATACACTCTGCATAGATATACATATTCATCCATCTATATACATTCTACATAGACATATACATATTCATCCATCTATATACATTTTACATAGACATATACATATTCATCCATCTATATACACTCTGCATAGGTATATATATATTCATCCATCGATATACATTCTACATAGACATATACATATTCATCCATCTATATACATTTTACATAGACATATACATATTCATCCATCTATATACATTCTACATAGACATATACATATCAATCCATCTTTATATACTCTGCATAGATAAAAATATGTTCATCCATCTATATACATTCTACATAGACATATACATATCAATCCATCTATATACACTCTGCATAGATATATATATATTCATCCATCTATATACATTATACATAGACATATACATATCCATCCAACTATATACACTCTGCATAGATAGACATATATTCATCCATCTACATACACTCTGCAAAGATATATATATATATATATACATTCTACATAGACATATACATATTTATCCATCTATATACATTTTACATAGACATATACATATTCATCCATCTATATACACTCTGCAAAGATATATATCTTCATCCATCGATATACATTCTACATAGACATATTCATCCATCTATATACATTTTACATAGACATATACATATTCATCCATCTATATACACTCTGCATAGATATACATATATTTATCCATCTATATACACCCTGCATAGATATATATATATATATATATATATATATTCATCCATCGATATACATTCTACATAGACATCTACATATTAATCCATCTATATACATTTTACATAGACATATACATATTCATCCATCTATATACACTCTGCATAGGTATATATATATTCATCCATCGATATACATTCTACTTAGACATATACATATTCATCCATCTATATACATTTTACATAGACATATACATATTCATCCATCTATTTACAATCTGCATAGATATATATATTCATCCATCTATATACATTCTACATAGATATATTTATTCATCCGTCTATTTACATTCTACATAGACATATACATATTCATCCATCTATATACACTCTGCATAGATATATATACTCATCCATCTATATACATTCTACATAGACATATACGTATTCATCCATCTATATACATTTTACATAGACATATACATATTCATCCATCTATATACACTCTGCATAGATATACATATTCATCCATCTATATACATTCTACATAGACATATACATATTCATCCATCTATATACATTTTACATAGACATATACATATTCATCCATCTATATACATTCTACATAGACATATACATATCAATCCATCTTTATATACTCTGCATAGATAAAAATATGTTCATCCATCTATATACATTCTACATAGACATATACATATCAATCCATCTATATACACTCTGCATAGATATATATATATTCATCCATCTATATACATTATACATAGACATATACATATCCATCCATCAATATACACTCTGCATAGATAGACATATATTCATCCATCTACATACACTCTGCAAAGATATATATATATATATACATTCTACATAGACATATACATATTTATCCATCTATATACATTTTACATAGACATATACATATTCATCCATCTATATACACTCTGCAAAGATATATATCTTCATCCATCGATATACATTCTACATAGACATATTCATCCATCTATATACATTTTACATCCATCTATATACATTTTAGACATATACATATTCATCCATCTATATACACTCTGCATAGATATACATATATTCATCCATCTATATACACCCTGCATAGATATATATATATATATATATATATATATATATATATATATATATATTCATCCATCGATATACATTCTACATAGACATCTACATATTAATCCATCTATATACATTTTACAGACATATACATATTCATCCATCTATATACACTCTGCATAGCTATACATATTCATCCATCGATATACATTCTACATAGACATATACATATTCATCCATCTATATACATTTTACATAGACATATACATATTCATCCATCTAAATACACTCTGCATAGATATACATATTCATCCATCTATATACATTCTACATAGACATATACATATTCATCGATCTATATACATTTTACATAGACATATACATATTCATCCATCTATATACACTCTGCATAGGTATATATATATTCATCCATCGATATACATTCTACTTAGACATATACATATTCATCCATCTATATACATTCTACATAGACATATACATATTCATCCATCTATATACATTTTACATAGACATATACATATTCATCCATCTATATACATTCTACAGACATATACATATCAATCCATCTTTATATACTCTGCATAGATAAAAATATGTTCATCCATCTATATACATTCTACATAGACATATACATATCAATCCATCTATATACACTCTGCATAGATATACATATATTCATCCATCTACATACACTCTGCATAGATATATATATATATATATATATATATACATTCTACATAGACATATACATATTTATCCATCTATATACATTTTACATAGACATATACATATTCATTCATCTATATACACTCTGCAAAGATATATATCTTCATCCATCGATATACATTCTACATAGACATATTCATCCATCTATATACATTTTACATAGACATATACATATTCATCCATCTATATACACTCTGCATAGATATATATATTCATCCATCGATATACATTCTATTTAGACATATACATAGTCATCCATCTATATACATTTTACATAGACATATACATATTCATCCATCTATATACACTCTGCATAGATATACATATTCATCCATCTATATACATTCTACATAGACATATACATATTCATCCATCTTTATATACTCTGCATACATAAAAATATGTTCATCCATCTATAAACATTCTACATAAACATATACATATGAATCCATCTATATACATTTTACAGAGACATATAAATATTCATCCATCTATATACACTCTGCATAGATATACATATTCATCCATCTATATACATTCTACATAGACATATACGTATTCATCCATATATATATATATATATATACACACTGCATAGATATATATATTCATCCATCTATATAAACTCTGCATAGATATATATATATATATTCATCCATATATATATATATATATATATATATATATATATATATACACACTCTGCATAGATATACATATTCATCCATCTATATACATTCTACATAGATATATATATTCATCCGTCTATTTACATTCTACATAGACATATACATATTCATCCATCTATATACATTCTACATAGACATATACATATTCATCCATCTATATACATTCTACATAAACATATACATATTCATCCATCTTTATATACTCTGCATAGATAAAAATATGTTCATCCATCTATATACATTCTACATAAACATATACATATCAATCCATCTATATACATTTTACAGAGACATATACATATTCATCCATCTATATACATTCTACATAGATAAAACATATTCATCCATCTATATACATTTTACATAGACATATACATATTCATCCATCTATATACACTCTGCAAAGATATATATCTTCATCCATCGATATACATTCTGCATAGACAAATTCATCCATCTATATACATTTTACATAGACATATACATATTCATCCATCTATATACACTCTGCATAGATATACATATATTCATCCATCTATATACACCCTGCATAGATATATATATATATATATATATATATTCATCCATCGATATACATTCTACATAGACATCTACATATTAATCCATCTATATACATTTTACATAGACATATACATATTCATCCATCTATATACACTCTGCATAGCTATACATATTCATCCATTGATATACATTCTACATAGACATATACATATTCATCCATCTATATACATTTTACATAGACATATACATATTCATCCATCTAAATACACTCTGCATAGATATACATATTCATCCATCTATATACATTCTACATAGACATATACATATTCATCGATCTATATACATTTTACATAGACATATACATATTCATCCATCTATATACACTCTGCATAGGTATATATATATTCATCCATCGATATACATTCTACATAGACATATACATATTCATCCATCTATATACATTTTACATAGACATATATATATTCATCCATCTATATACATTCTACATAGACATATACATATCAATCCATCTTTATATACTCTGCATAGATAAAAATATGTTCATCCATCTATATACATTCTACATAGACATATACATATCAATCCATCTATATACACTCTGCATAGATATATATATATATATTCATCCATCTATATACATTATACATAGACATATACATATCCATCCATCTATATACACTCTGCATAGATAGACATATATTCATCCATCTACATACACTCTGCAAAGATATATATATATATATACATTCTACATAGACATATACATATTTATCCATCTATATACATTTTACATAGACATATACATATTCATCCATCTATATACACTCTGCAAAGATATATATCTTCATCCATCGATATACATTCTACATAGACATATTCATCCATCTATATACATTTTACATAGACATATACATATTCATCCATCTATATACACTCTGCATAGATATACATATATTCATCCATCTATATACACTCTGCATAGATATATATATTCATCCATCGATATACATTCTATATAGACATATACATATTCATCCATCTATATACATTTTCCATAGACATATACATATTCATCCATCTATATAAACTCTGCATAGATATATATATATATATTCATCCATATATATATATATATATATATATATATATATATATATATATATACACACTCTGCATAGATATACATATTCATCCATCTATATACATTCTACATAGATATATATATTCATCCGTCTATTTACATTCTACATAGACATATACATATTCATCCATCTATATACATTCTACATAGACATATACATATTCATCCATCTATATACATTCTACATAAACATATACATATTCATCCATCTTTATATACTCTGCATAGATAAAAATATGTTCATCCATCTATATACATTCTACATAAACATATACATATCAATCCATCTATATACATTTTACAGAGACATATACATATTCATCCATCTATATACATTCTACATAGATAAAACATATTCATCCATCTATATACATTTTACATAGACATATACATATTCATCCATCTATATACACTCTGCAAAGATATATATCTTCATCCATCGATATACATTCTGCATAGACAAATTCATCCATCTATATACATTTTACATAGACATATACATATTCATCCATCTATATACACTCTGCATAGATATACATATATTCATCCATCTATATACACCCTGCATAGATATATATATATATATATATATATATATTCATCCATCGATATACATTCTACATAGACATCTACATATTAATCCATCTATATACATTTTACATAGACATATACATATTCATCCATCTATATACACTCTGCATAGCTATACATATTCATCCATTGATATACATTCTACATAGACATATACATATTCATCCATCTATATACATTTTACATAGACATATACATATTCATCCATCTAAATACACTCTGCATAGATATACATATTCATCCATCTATATACATTCTACATAGACATATACATATTCATCGATCTATATACATTTTACATAGACATATACATATTCATCCATCTATATACACTCTGCATAGGTATATATATATTCATCCATCGATATACATTCTACATAGACATATACATATTCATCCATCTATATACATTTTACATAGACATATATATATTCATCCATCTATATACATTCTACATAGACATATACATATCAATCCATCTTTATATACTCTGCATAGATAAAAATATGTTCATCCATCTATATACATTCTACATAGACATATACATATCAATCCATCTATATACACTCTGCATAGATATATATATATATATTCATCCATCTATATACATTATACATAGACATATACATATCCATCCATCTATATACACTCTGCATAGATAGACATATATTCATCCATCTACATACACTCTGCAAAGATATATATATATATATACATTCTACATAGACATATACATATTTATCCATCTATATACATTTTACATAGACATATACATATTCATCCATCTATATACACTCTGCAAAGATATATATCTTCATCCATCGATATACATTCTACATAGACATATTCATCCATCTATATACATTTTACATAGACATATACATATTCATCCATCTATATACACTCTGCATAGATATACATATATTCATCCATCTATATACACTCTGCATAGATATATATATTCATCCATCGATATACATTCTATATAGACATATACATATTCATCCATCTATATACATTTTCCATAGACATATACATATTCATCCATCTATATACACTCTGCATAGATATACATATTCATCCATCTATATACATTCTACATAGACATATACATATTCATCCATCTTTATATACTCTGCATAGATAAAAATATGTTCATCCATCTATAAACATTCTACATAAACATATACATATGAATCCATCTATATACATTTTACAGAGACATATACATATTCATCCATCTATATACACTCTGCATAGATATACATATTCATCCATCTATATACATTCTACATAGACATATACGTATTCATCCATATATATATATATATATATATATATACACACTGCATAGATATATATATTCATCCATCTATATAAACTCTGCATAGATATATATATATATATTCATCCATATATATATATATATATATATATATATACACACTCTGCATAGATATACATATTCATCCATCTATATACATTCTACATAGATATATATATTCATCCGTCTATTTACATTCTACATAGACATATACATATTCATCCATCTATATACACTCTGCATAGATATATTCATCAATCTATACACATTCTACATAGACATATACATATTCATCCATCTATATACATTCTACATAGACATATACATATTCATCCATCTATATACATTCTACATAAACATATACATATTCATCCATCTTTATATACTCTGCATAGATAAAAATATGTTCATCCATCTATATACATTCTACATAAACATATACATATCAATCCATCTATATACATTTTACAGAGACATATACATATTCATCCATCTATATACATTCTACATAGATAAAACATATTCATCCATCTATATACATTTTACATAGACATATACATATTCATCCATCTATATACACTCTGCAAAGATATATATCTTCATCCATCGATATACATTCTGCATAGACACATTCATCCATCTATATACATTTTACATAGACATATACATATTCATCCATCTATATACACTCTGCATAGATATACATATATTCATCCATCTATATACACCCTGCATAGATATATATATATATATATATATATATATATATATATATATATATATATTCATCCATCGATATACATTCTACATAGACATCTACATATTAATCCATCTATATACATTTTACATAGACATATACATATTCATCCATCTATATACACTCTGCATAGCTATACATATTCATCCATTGATATACATTCTACATAGACATATACATATTCATCCATCTATATACATTTTACATAGACATATACATATTCATCCATCTAAATACACTCTGCATAGATATACATATTCATCCATCTATATACATTCTACATAGACATATACATATTCATCGATCTATATACATTTTACATAGACATATACATATTCATCCATCTATATACACTCTGCATAGGTATATATATAGGTATATATATATTCATCCATCGATATACATTCTACATAGACATATACATATTCATCCATCTATATACATTTTACATAGACATATACATATTCATCCATCTATATACATTCTACATAGACATATACATATCAATCCATCTTTATATACTCTGCATAGATAAAAATATGTTCATCCATCTATATACATTCTACATAGACATATACATATCAATCCATCTATATACACTCTGCATAGATATATATATATTCATCCATCTATATACATTATACATAGACATATACATATCCATCCAACTATATACACTCTGCATAGATAGACATATATTCATCCATCTACATACACTCTGCAAAGATATATATATATATATATACATTCTACATAGACATATACATATTTATCCATCTATATACATTTTACATAGACATATACATATTCATCCATCTATATACACTCTGCAAAGATATATATCTTCATCCATCGATATACATTCTACATAGACATATTCATCCATCTATATACATTTTACATAGACATATACATATTCATCCATCTATATACACTCTGCATAGATATACATATATTCATCCATCTATATACACCCTGCATAGATATATATATATATATATATATATATTCATCCATCGATATATATTCTACATAGACATCTACATATTAATCCATCTATATACATTTTACATAGACATATACATATTCATCCATCTATATACACTCTGCATAGGTATATATATATTCATCCATCGATATACATTCTACTTAGACATATACATATTCATCCATCTATATACATTTTACATAGACATATACATATTCATCCATCTATTTACAATCTGCATAGATATATATATTCATCCATCTATATACATTCTACATAGATATATTTATTCATCCGTCTATTTACATTCTACATAGACATATACATATTCATCCATCTATATACACTCTGCATAGATATATATACTCATCCATCTATATACATTCTACATAGACATATACGTATTCATCCATCTATATACATTTTACATAGACATATACATATTCATCCATCTATATACACTCTGCATAGATATACATATTCATCCATCTATATACATTCTACATAGACATATACATATTCATCCATCTATATACATTTTACATAGACATATACATATTCATCCATCTATATACATTCTACATAGACATATACATATCAATCCATCTTTATATACTCTGCATAGATAAAAATATGTTCATCCATCTATATACATTCTACATAGACATATACATATCAATCCATCTATATACACTCTGCATAGATATATATATATTCATCCATCTATATACATTATACATAGACATATACATATCCATCCATCTATATACACTCTGCATAGATAGACATATATTCATCCATCTACATACACTCTGCAAAGATATATATATATATATACATTCTACATAGACATATACATATTTATCCATCTATATACATTTTACATAGACATATACATATTCATCCATCTATATACACTCTGCAAAGATATATATCTTCATCCATCGATATACATTCTACATAGACATATTCATCCATCTATATACATTTTACATCCATCTATATACATTTTAGACATATACATATTCATCCATCTATATACACTCTGCATAGATATACATATATTCATCCATCTATATACACCCTGCATAGAGATATATATATATATATATATATATATATATATATATATATATATATATTCATCCATCGATATACATTCTACATAGACATCTACATATTAATCCATCTATATACATTTTACAGACATATACATATTCATCCATCTATATACACTCTGCATAGCTATACATATTCATCCATCGATATACATTCTACATAGACATATACATATTCATCCATCTATATACATTTTACATAGACATATACATATTCATCCATCTAAATACACTCTGCATAGATATACATATTCATCCATCTATATACATTCTACATAGACATATACATATTCATCGATCTATATACATTTTACATAGACATATACATATTCATCCATCTATATACACTCTGCATAGGTATATATATATTCATCCATCGATATACATTCTACTTAGACATATACATATTCATCCATCTATATACATTTTACATAGACATATACATATTCATCCATCTATTTACAATCTGCATAGATATATATATTCATCCATCTATATACATTCTACATAGATATATTTATTCATCCGTCTATTTACATTCTACATAGACATATACATATTCATCCATCTATATACACTCTGCATAGATATATATACTCATCCATCTATATACATTCTACATAGACATATACGTATTCATCCATCTATATACATTTTACATAGACATATACATATTCATCCATCTATATACACTCTGCATAGATATACATATTCATCCATCTATATACATTCTACATAGACATATACATATTCATCCATCTATATACATTTTACATAGACATATACATATTCATCCATCTATATATATTCTACATAGACATATACATATCAATCCATCTTTATATACTCTGCATAGATAAAAATATGTTCATCCATCTATATACATTCTACATAGACATATACATCTATATACACATATCAATCCATCTATATACACTCTGCATAGATATATATATTCATCCATCTATATACATTATACATAGACATATACATATCCATCCATCTATATACACTCTGCATAGATATACATATATTCATCCATCTACATACACTCTGCATATATATATATATATATATATATATATACATTCTACATAGACATATACATATTTATCCATCTATATACATTTTACATAGACATATACATATTCATCCATCTATATACACTCTGCAAAGTTATATATCTTCATCCATCGATATACATTCTGCATAGACACATTCATCCATCTATATACATTTTACATAGACATATACATATTCATCCATCTATATACACTCTGCATAGATATACATATATTCATCCATCTATATACACCCTGCATAGATATATATATATATATATATATTCATCCATCGATATACATTCTACATAGACATCTACATATTAATCCATCTATATACATTTTACATAGACATATACATATTCATCCATCTATATACCCTCTGCATAGCTATACATATTCATCCATCGATATACATTCTACATAGACATATACATATTCATCCATCTATATACATTTTACATAGACATATACATATTCATCCATCTAAATACACTCTGCATAGGTATATATATATTCATCCATCGATATACATTCTACTTAGACATATACATATTCATCCATCTATATACATTTTACATAGACATATACATATTCATCCATCTATTTACAATCTGCATAGATATATATATTCATCCATCTATATACATTCTACATAGATATATTTATTCATCCGTCTATTTATATTCTACATAGACATATACATATTCATCCATCTATATACACTCTGCATAGATATATATACTCATCCATCTATATACATTCTACATAGACATATACGTATTCATCCATCTATATACATTTTACATAGACATATACATATTCATCCATCTATATACACTCTGCATAGATATACATATTCATCCATCTATATACATTCTACATAGACATATACATATTCATCCATCTATATACATTTTACATAGACATATACATATTCATCCATCTATATACATTCTACATAGACATATACATATCAACCCATCTTTATATACTCTGCATAGATAAAAATATGTTCATCCATCTATATACATTCTACATAGACATATACATATCAATCCATCTATATATACTCTGCATAGATATATATATATTCATCCATCTATATACATTATACATAGACATATACATATCCATCCATCTATATACACTCTGCATAGATATACATATATTCATCCATCTACATACACTCTGCATAGATATATATATATATATATATATACATTCTACATAGACATATACATATTTATCCATCTATATACATTTTACATAGACATATACATATTCATCCATCTATATACACTCTGCAAAGATATATATCTTCATCCATCGATATACATTCTGCATAGACATATTCATCCATCTATATACATTTTACATAGACATATACATATTCATCCATCTATATACACTCTGCATAGATATACATATATTCATCCATCTATATACACCCTGCATAGATATATATATATATATATATATATATTCATCCATCGATATACATTCTACATAGACATCTACATATTAATCCATCTATATACATTTTACATAGACATATACATATTCATCCATCTATATACACTCTGCATAGCTATACATATTAATCCATTGATATACATTCTACATAGACATATACATATTCATCCATCTATATACATTTTACATAGACATATACATATTCATCCATCTAAATACACTCTGCATAGATATACATATTCATCCATCTATATACATTCTACATAGACATATACATATTCATCGATCTATATACATTTTACATAGACATATACATATTCATCCATCTATATACACTCTGCATAGATATATATATTCATCCATCGATATACATTCTACTTAGACATATTTATTCATCCGTCTATTTACATTCAACATAGACATATACATATTCATCCATCTATATACACACTGCATAGATATATATACTCATCCATCTATATACATTCCACATAGACATATACGTATTCATCCATCTATATACATTTTACATAGACATATACATATTCATCCATCTATATACACTCTGCATAGATATACATATTCATCCATCTATATACATTCTACATAGACATATACATATTCATCCATCTATATACATTCTACATAGACATATACATATCAATCCATCTATATACACTCTGCATAGATATAAATATATTCATCCATCTACATACACTGTGCATAGATATATATATATATATATATATATATATATATACATTCTACATAGACATATACATATTTATCCATCTATATACATTTTACATAGACATATACATATTCATTCATCTATATACACCCTGCAAAGATATATATCTTCATCCATCGATATACATTCTACATAGACATATTCATCCGTCTATATACATTTTACATAGACATATACATATTCATCCATCTATATACACTCTGCATAGATATATATATTCATCCATCGATATACATTCTATATAGACATATACATATTCATCCATCTATATACATTCTACATAGACATATACATATTCATCCATCTATATACATTTTACATAGACATATACATATTCATCCATCTATTTACAATCTGCATAGATATATATATTCATCCATCTATATACATTCTACATAGATATATTTATTCATCCGTCTATTTACATTCAACATAGACATATACATATTCATCCATCTATATACACTCTGCATAGATATATATACTCATCCATCTATATACATTCTACATAGACATATACGTATTCATCCATCTATATACATTTTACATAGACATATACATATTCATCCATCTATATACACTCTGCATAGATATACATATTCATCCATCTATATACATTCTACATAGACATATACATATTCATCCATCTATATACATTCTACATAAACATATACATATTCATCCATCTTTATATACTCTGCATAGATAAAAATATGTTCATCCATCTATAAACATTCTACATAAACATATACATATGAATCCATCTATATACATTTTACAGAGACATATACATATTCATCCATCTATATACACTCTGCATAGATATACATATTCATCCATCTATATACATTCTACATAGACATATACGTATTCATCCATATATATATATATATATACACACTGCATAGATATATATATTCATCCATCTATATAAACTCTGCATAGATATATATATATATTCATCCATATATATATATATATATATATATATATATATATATATACATACACACTCTGCATAGATATATATATTCATCCATCTATATACATTCTACATAGATATATTTATTCATCCGTCTATTTATATTCTACATAGACATATACATATTCATCCATCTATATACACTCTGCATAGATATATATACTCATCCATCTATATACATTCTACATAGACATATACGTATTCATCCATCTATATACATTTTACATAGACATATACATATTCATCCATCTATATACACTCTGCATAGATATACATATTCATCCATCTATATACATTCTACATAGATATATATATTCATCCGTCTATTTACATTCTACATAGACATATACATATTCATCCATCTATATACACTCTGCATAGATATATTCATCCATCTATACACATTCTACATAGACATATACATATTCATCCATTTATATACATTCTACATAGACATATACATATTCATCCATCTATATACATTCTACATAAACATATACATATTCATCCATCTTTATATACTCTGCATAGATAAAAATATGTTCATCCATCTATATACATTCTACATAAACATATACATATCAATCCATCTATATTCATTTTACAGAGACATATACATATTCATCCATCTATATACACTCTGCATAGATATACATTTTCATCCATCTATATACATTCTACATAGACATATACATATTCATCCATATATATATATATACACACTGCATAGGTATATATATTCATCCATCTATATAAACCCTGCATAGATATACATATTCATCCATCTATATACATTCTACATAGATATATATATATTCATCCGTCTATTTACATTCTACATAGAAATATACATATTCATCCATCTATATACACTCTGCATAGATATATATATTTATCCATCTATACACATTCTACATAGACATATACATATTCATCCATCTATATACATTTTACATAGACATATACGTATTCATCCATCTATATCCACTCTGCATAGATATATAAATGCATCCATCTATATACATTCTACATAGACATATTCATCCATCTATATACATTTTTACATAGACATATACATATTCATCCATCTATATACAATCTGCATATATATATGCATATATATATATATATATATATATATCCATCGATATACATTTTACAGAGACATATACATATTCATCCATCTATATACACTCTGCATAGATATACATATTCATCCATCTATATACATTCTACATAGACATATACATATTCATCCATATATGTACACACTGCATAGATATATATATATATCCATCTATATACATTCTGCATAGATATATATATATATATATACATACATATCATTCTATATACATTCTACATAAACATATTCATATTCATACATGTTTATATACTCTGCATAGATAAAAATATGTTCATCCATCTATATACATTCTACATAGACATATACATATCAATCCATCTATATACATATATATACATATTCATCCATCTATATACACTCTGCATAGATATATATTTCCATCCATCTATATACATTCGACATATAAATATATATTCATCCCTCTATATACATTCTACATAGACATATACATATTCATCCATCTATATAAACTCTGCATATATAAATATATATATATATATATATATATATTCATCCATCTATATACACTCTGCATAGATAAAAATATGTTCATCCATTTATACACATTCTACATAGACATATACATATTAATCCATCTATATACATTTTACATATACATATACATATTCATCCATCTATATACATTCTACATAGACATATACATATTAATCCATCTATATACATTTTACATATACATATACATATTCATCCATCTATATACACTCTGCATAGATAGACATATTCATCCCTCTATATACATTCTACATAGACATATACATATTCAACCATCTATATATTATTATTAATAACATGTATTTATATAGCGCCAACATATTGCGTAGCACTGTGATATATATAATCATCCATCTATAAACATTCTACATAGACATATACATATTCATCCATCTATATACACTCTGCATAGATTTATATACTCATCCATCTATATACATTTCATATAGACATATACATATTCATCCATCCATATGAACGCTAGATATACATATCCATCCATCTATATACATTCGACATAGAAATATACATTCATCCCTCTATATACATTCTACATAGACACATACATATTCATCCATCTATATAAACTCTGCATATATATATATATATATATATATATATATATATATATATATTTATATAATTATATATATTCATTCATCTATATACACTCTGCATAAATAAAAATATGTTCATCCATCTATATACATTCTACATAGACATATACATATTCATCCAAATATATACATTTTACATATACATATTCATCCATCTATATACACTCTGCATAGATATACATATTCATCCATCTATATAGATTCTACATAGAGAGATACATATTCATCCCTCTATATACATTCTACATAGACATATACATATTCAACCATCTATGTACACTCTGCATAGATATATATACTCATCCATCTATATACATTCTACATAGACATATACATATTAATCCATCTATATAGATTTTACATATACATATACGTATTCATCCATCTATATACACTCTACATAGATATTTATATTCATCCCTCTATATACATTCTACATAGACATATACATATTCAACCATCTATATACACTCTGCATAGATATATATATACTCATCCATCTTTATACAGTCTAAATAGACATATACATATTCATCCATCTATATACACTCTGCATAGATATAAATACTCATCCATCTATATACATTTTACATAGACATATACATATTCATCCATCTATATACATTTTACATAGACATATACATATTCATCATGGGCGGATTTTCAATAAAGCTTGGGGAGGCTAAGCCTCCCCAAACCTGCCTGACAATAAATAAGAAGGAAAATTGCTGCAGTTTTACAATTTTGCTGGTAGAAAGCCTGTCTCCGTTAACAGCTCAAGAATTTGGTAACATATGCTGCAGTCTCTGCTGGTACCTTTAAAGCTTAAGTCCCGGTACAGCTTTGTGGAATCCGATTGGTTGGAGGTGAACACTGTGACCCTTCTTCCAGCCAATCCCGTTTCTGCTTCCTGGACTCGGACTTTGAGGCAAAATGAGCAGCCAGAGTTGAAGTAAAGCAGTAACTATCCCTCCCGCCCCACAATGGTTCTTACATCTTACATCTGACTTTAGCAGCAGCAGGTCAGTAAGGGAGCAAGGTTGTTTTTTGTGTGTGAATAGACACATGGGAGAGGAGAGAGGTGTAATGGTGGGACAGAGTAGAGAAGAACAATGAAAAAAGCAATGTAAAAGAAGTGAAAGAAAATTGAATCATAGAAATGTGTGCAGAGTGGGATAAGAAACTGTATACAGAAAAGGGGCACATACTGTATATGTGTAGAAAACATGGAAATGAGGAGTGTGGCTGATAGATTAAAGTCAAAGGGCATTTTTTCTTATGGTGATTTTTTGTCAGAGAATTTTTTTTCTGTGGAGACTTTTTTGTCGCATTGAATTTTTACAAGAATCCATGGCTAGTGAAAAAATTTGCTCTGTGATGGTGTGCTTGGCTACCAGTGCTAACTGCCAATCACTTCATGTGAGTCGGGTGCCAGTATCCACTTTAATGTATAACATGCTTATGGTACCGGTATCCACTGCTTCTCTTTACATAATTGTCAGGTCTGGAGTATCTGGTTATTCCGGGGGAAGTCAGAGGGGTTGTTGTAAACCCTGTATTTTATTTTGGGCTTGTGATGTATTGCTTGAGTTTTAGAGAAAACTGGTTAATTATAAATCTCAAACCACACATGGCCAGTGCCAACATGTATAGGATCCATTATCCAGGAAACCCGTTATCCTAATGACAGGAATGTCATCTCCCATAGACTCCTTATCCAGAATACACCAGGTTCCAAGCATTCTGGATAACAGGTTACATACCTGTACTTACAATTGCTTCTCACTAAAATGCACTTAGGGTGTAGCGCTCACAACCCTCAATGTATAATATTATGGTGATGCCATGTCTTTTTTCTCGAATGGTATTTTGTGCTATATGTATAGGATCTGTTATCAAGAAACTCGTTTTCCAGAAAGTTCTGGATTACAAAAAGGATATCTCCCATAGACTCCATTATAATCAAATAATTCAAATCTTTAAAAATGATTTCCTGTTTCTTTGTAGTAATGAAACGGTACCTTGTAGTTGAACCAGACTGAGATATAATGAATCCTAACTGGATGCAAAATAATCCTATTGGTTTAATTAATGTTTAATTATTTTTAGTAGATTTATGGAGATCCATATTACAGAAAGACCCTTATACGGAAAACCTCAGGTCCCGAACATTCTGGATAACAGGTCCCGTACTCTAAACTAAACTCATTTAGACTAAGTTACTTAGGGCTTCATGCTTCAGAGGCCCATCAGTTTATATTTTTCAGCTCTCCGCTTTTAAGTGGTTGTACACCTTTGAGTTAACTGTTACTATGATGTAGAGAGTGATATTCTAAGAAAATTTGCTATTGGTTTTCATTTTTTATTTTGTGTCAGTTATTTAGCTTTTTACTCAGCAGATCTTCAGCAATGTCAGCAGTCTGGTTGCTAGGGTCCAAATTCCCCTAGCAACTATGTGCATTGTTTTGAATAAGAGACTGGAATATGAATAGGAGAGGCCTGAATAGAAAGATGAGGAATACAAATTAGCAATAACAATACATTTGTAGCGTTACATAGCATTTGTTTTAGATGGGGTCACTGACCCCCATTTGAAAGTTGGAAAGAGTTGAAGGCAAATAATTTGAAAACTATAAAAAATAAATAATGAAGACTAAATAAAACGTTGCTTAGATTTGGCCATTCTATAACATATTAAAAGTTAACTTAAATGTGAACCACCCCTTTAAGTTTTATAAGTCAGCTTGTGAGTGCAGCTTCCCTTAGCCTCCCCAAACAAAAAAATCACCCTCCGCCCATGATATTCATCCATCTATATACACTCTGCATAGATATACATATTCATCCATCTATATACATTCTACAGAGGTATATATATTCATCCCTCTATATACATTCTACATAGATATATACATATTCATCTATGTATATACACTCTGCATAGATATATACATATTCATCTATGTATATACACTCTGCATATATATATATATATATATATATATATATATATATATATATATATTCATCCCTCTGTATACATTCTACATAGAAATATACATATTCATCCATCTATATACACTCTGCATAGAGATAAATATCCATCCATCTATATACACTCTGCATTGAGATATATATTCATCCATCTATATACATTCTACATAGACATATACATATACATATTCATCTATGTATATACACTCTGCATAGATAGATATATATAATCATCCGTCTATATACATTCTACATTGACATATACATGTTCATTCATCTATATACACTCTGCATAGATATAAATACTCATCCATCTATATACATCTTACATAGACATATACATATTCATCCATCTATATCCATTTTACATAGACATATACATATTCATCCATCTATATACACTCTGCATAAATATACATATTCATCCATCTATATACATTCTACAGAGATATATATTTATCCATCTATATACATTCTACATAGATATATATATATATATATATCATCCGTCTATTTACATTCTACATAGACATATACATATTCATCCATCTATATACATTTTACATAGACATATATGTATTCATCCATCTATATACACTCTGCATAGATATACATATTCATCCATCTATATACATTCTACATAGACATATACATATTCATCCATCTATATACATTTTACATAGACATATACATATTCATCCATCTATATACACTCTGCATATATATACATATTCATCCATCTATATACATTCTACATAAACATATACATATTCATCCATCTTTATATACTCTGCATAGATAAAAATATGTTCATCCATCTATATACATTCTACATAAACATATACATATCAATCCATCTATATACATTTTACAGAGACATATACATATTCATCCATCTATATACACTCTGCATAGATATACATATTCATCCATCTATATACATTCTACATAGACATATACATGTTCATCCATCTATATACACTCTGCATAGATAAAAATATGTTCATCCATCTATATACATTCTACACAGACATATACATATTAATCCATCTATATACATTTTACATAGACATATACATATTCATCCATCTATATACACTTTGCATAGATATACATATTCATCCATCTATATATATTTGACATAGATATATATATCCATCCCTCTATATACATTCTACATAGACATATACATATTTATCCATCTATATACACTCTGCATAGATATATATACTCATCCATCTACATACAGTCTACATAGACATATACATATTCATCCATCTATATACACTCTGCATAGATATAAATACTCATCCATCTATATACATTTTACATAGACATATACATATTCATCCATCTATATACATTCTACATAAACATATACATATCAATCCATCTATATACATTTTACAGAGACATATACATATTCATCCATCTATATACACTCTGCATAGATATACATATTCATCCATCTATATACATTCTACATAGACATATACATGTTCATCTATCTATATACACTCTGCATAGATAAAAATATGTTCATCCATCTATATACATTCTACACAGACATATACATATTAATCCATCTATATACATTTTACATAGATATACATATTCATCCATCTATATACATTTGACATAGATATATATATCCATCCCTCTATATACATTCTACATAGACATATACATATTTATCCATCTATATACACTCTGCATAGATATATATACTCATCCATCTACATACAGTCTACATAGACATATACATATTCATCCATCTATATACACTCTGCATAGATATAAATACTCATCCATCTATATACATTTTACATAGACATATACATATTCATCCATCTATATACATTTTACATAGACATATACATATTCATCCATCTATAAACATTCTACATAGACATATACATATTCATCCATCTATATACACTCTGCATAGATATAAATACTCATCCGTCTATATACATTCTACATAGATATATACATATTCATCTATGTTTATACACTCTGCATAGATATATACATATTCATCTATGTATATACACTCTGCATAGATATATATATATATATTCATCCCTCTGTATACATTCTACATAGAAATATACATAGCAAGAAGGTGCGCTAATATCCTTATTTCGCCTTATACACAAACACCTAAAAGGAAAAAGACTTTTATGGAGTAGTACGTTCAACACTTCTTAAATTATCTCAGATGTTAGAACTACTCACAATCCAGATCGACAAACAGGAGCATGTAGAATAATTTCTTCTAGCAAGGTATATGCAGTGTAAAACGGTGCGATGTTTCTAAAAGGAAAAAAGGCTACAGATGGTGAAGAATCGTCGGGAATCTGGCACAGACCCTGCGGGTCCTAAAGACTTACCAGACGGCAGCAAAAGGAAGCGTTGAATGGATCGCAGAGAGACCGCTCGATATTGGCGTGTTTCTTAGACGCTGTTAAACACCGGTCCTTGAATACAAGCAGCCTCGCTGATGCAATACACGCCCTCAAACGATACCGTATCTCTTTCTTCTCTCACAGTCAGTCAGCTCGCCTCCGGTAACAAACTTTTATTTCAGTAATACATAAGGCCCAACGCGTTTCATATCCTACGATACTTCCTCAGGGGCATCACCTAGCCCTGAGGAAGTATCGTAGGATATGAAACGCGTTGGGCCTTATGTATTACTGAAATAAAAGTTTGTTATAGTTTTATTCCCACCTCGAATTACTTATTTAAACTTTACACGGCACCAGAGGCGAGCTGACTGACTGTGAGAGAAGAAAGAGATACGGTATCGTTTGAGGGCGTGTATTGCATCAGCGAGGCTGCTTGTATTCAAGGACCGGTGTTTAACAGCGTCTAAGAAACACGCCAATATCGAGCGGTCTCTCTGCGATCCATTCAACGCTTCCTTTTGCTGCCGTCTGGTAAGTCTTTAGGACCCGCAGGGTCTGTGCCAGATTCCCGACGATTCTTCACCATCTGTAGCCTTTTGTCCTTTTAGAAACATCGCACCGTTTTACACTGCATATACCTTGCTAGAAGAAATTATTCTACACGCTCCTGTTTGTCGATCTGGATTGTGAGTAGTTCTAACATCTGAGATAATTTAAGAAGTGTTGAACGTACTACTCCATATATAGTCTTTTTCGTTTTAGGTGTTTGTGTATAAGGCGAAATAAGGATATTAGCGCACCTTCTTGTTGACTATCATTACCGACAGTGGAAGTGTGGATCCACTATTTTTGGTGCTGCTCTCCCTGCATAAATTACTTGTAACAGCGCAGTCTTCACCCAATTTTTCTATAGAAATATACATATTCATCCATCTATATACACTCTGCATAGAGATAAATATTAATCCATCTATATACACTATGCATAGAGATATATATTCATCCATCTATATACATTCTACATAGACATATACATGTTCATCCATCTATATACACTCTGCATAGATAAAAATATGTTCATCCATCTATATATATTCTACACAGACATATACATATTAATCCATCTATATACATTTTACATAGACATATACATATTCATCCAGCTATATACACTTTGCATAGATATACATATTCATCCATCTATATACATTCGACATAGATATATATATACATCCCTCTATATACATTCTACATAGACATATACATATTCATCTATGTATTCATCTATCCATCTATATACACTCTGCATAGATATATATATACTCATCCATCTACATACTGTCTACATAGACATATACATATTCATCCATCTATATATACTCTGCATAGATATAAATACTCATCCATCTATATACATCTTACATAGACATATACATATTCATCCATCTATATACATTTTACATAGACATATACATATTCATCCATCTATATCCATTTTACATAGACATATACATATTCATCCATCTATATATACTCTGCATAAATATACATATTCATCCATCTATATACATTTTACAGAGATATATATTCATCCCTCTATATACATTCTACATAGATATATACATATTCATCTATGTATATACACTCTGCATAGATATATATATATATATATATATATATTCATCCCTCTGTATACATTCTACATAGAAATATACTTATTCATCCATCTATATACACTCTGCATAGAGATAAATATTCATCCATCTATATACACTCTGCATAGAGATATATATTAATCCATCTATATACATTCTACATAGACATATATATATTCATCTATGTATATATATTCTGCATAGATATATATATATATATATATATATATATATATATATATATATATTCATCCCTCTGTATACATTCTACATAGAAATATACATATTCATCCATCTATGTACACTATTCATGCAACTCTCACAAGTAACACCTGTATCTAGGAGTTGCATGACACATTGGATAATCCTATCACAACTACACAGAATCAACACCTCTGTGAGTTTCTTCAGATGTCACCTCTTTGAAGAGTTACAATGTGCCATTGTAAAAGGATTCGTGGAAGAGTTTATATGCCGAGAACTTCCCACACCAGTCAGTTGAACTGAAGATGCTGCTCGGATCAGTAGTGAAACGTCTTCATTGATTACTCAGCAAGTCCAGTTGTTTTTAGATTGACCTATACTAGATATACCATGACCGGGATGAATGAAAATCTTCATAGTCATTCCTCTATATACATTCTACATAGACATATACATATTCATCCATCTATATACACTTTGCATAGACATATACATATTAATCCATCTATTTACATTTTACATAGACATATACATATTCATCCATCTATTTACACTCTGCATAGAAATACATATTCATCCATCTATATACACTCAACATAGAGATATACATATTCATCCATCTATATACACTCTGCATATATATATATATATATATATATATATATATATATATATATATATATATATGTATATATTCATCCATCTATATACATTCTACATTGACATATACACATTATTCCATCTATATACATTTTACAAAAACATATACATATTCATCCATCTATATACACGCTGCATAGATATACATATTCATCCATCTATATAAACTCTGCATAGATATATATATATATATATATATATATATATATATTCCTATGCAGAGTATATATAGATATAGATGATAGGTAAATAATATATCTATATCTATGCAGAGTGTATATAGATGGATGAATATGTATGTCTATGTAAAATGTATACAGATGGATGAATATTTATATATCTATGCAGAGTATATATAGATTGATGAATATGTATATGTCTATGTAAAATGTATATAGATGGATGAATATTTATATGTCTATGTAGAATGTATATAGATGGATGAATATTTATATATCTATGCAGAGTATATATAGATTGATGAATATGTATATGTCTATGTAAAATGTATATAGATGGATGAATATGTATATGTCTATGTAGAATGTATATAGACAGATGAATATATATATCTATGCAGAGTGTATATAGATGGATGAATATGTATATGTCTATGTAGAATGTATATAGAGGTATGACTATATATTTCTATGTCGAATGTATATAGATGGATGAATATGTATATCTATGCAGAGTGTATATAGATGGATGAATATGTATATGTCTCTGTAAAATGTATATAGATGGATTGATATGTATATGTCTATGTAGAATGTATATAGATGGATGAACATATTTTTATCTATGCAGAGTACATAAACATGGATGAATATGTATATGTTTATGTAGAATGTATATAGAGCGATATGTATGTATATATATATATATATATATATATATATATATATATATATATATATATATATATATCTATGCAGAATGTATATAGATGGGTATATATATATCTATGCAGTGTGTATATGGATGAATATGTATATGTCTATGTAGAATGTATATAGATGGATGAATATGTATATCTATGCAGAGTGTATATAGATGGATGAATATGTATATGTCTCTGTAAAATGTATATAGATGGATTGATATGTATAGGTCTATGTAGAATGTATATAGATGAATGAATATATATATCTATGCAGAGTGTATATAGATGGATGAATATGTATATGTCTATGTAGAATGTATATCGATGGATGAATATATATATATATATGCAGAGTGTATATAGATGGATGAATATATGTATATCTATGCAGAGTGTATATAGATGGATGAATATATGTATATCTATGCAGAGTGTATATAGATGGATGAATATGTATATGTCTATGTAAAATGTATATAGATGGATTTATATGTCTATGTAGAATGTATATCGATGGATGAATATATGCATATATATATATGCAGATTGTATATAGATGTATGAATATGTATATGTCTATGTAAAAATGTATATAGATGGGTGAATATGTCTATGTAGAATGTATATAGATGGATGCATTTATATATCTATGCAGAGTGTATATAGATGGATGAATATGTATATGTCTATGTAGAATGTAAATAGACGGATGAATATATATATCTATGAAGAATGTATATAGATGGATGAATATATATATCTATGCAGAGTGTATATATATATATATATATGGATGAATATATATATATATATCTATGCAGAGTTTATATAGATGGATGAATATATATATCTATGCAGTGTATATATATATATATATATATGGATGAATACGTATATGTCTATGTAGAATGTATATAGATGGATGAATATGTATATCTATGCAGAGTGTATATAGATGGATGAATATATATATATGTCTATGTAAAATGTATATAGATGGATGAATATGTATATGTCTATGTAGAATGTATATAGATGGATGAATATGTATATCTATGCAGAGTGTATATAGATGGATGAATATATATATCTATGCAGAGTGTATATAGATGGATGAATATGTATATGTCTATGTAAAATGTATATAGATGGATGAATATGTATATGTCTATGTAGAATGTATATAGATGGATGAATATGTATATCTATGCAGAGTGTATATAGATGGATGAATATATATATCTATGCAGAGTGTATATAGATGGATGAATATGTATATGTCTATGTAGAATGTATATCGATGGATGAATATGTATATCTATGCAGAGTTTATATAGATGGATGAACATGTAAATGTCAATATAGAATGTATATAGAGGTATGAATATATATTTCTATGTCGAATGTATATAGATGGATGAATATGTATATCTAGCATTTATATGGATGGATGAATATGTATAGGTCTATGTAAAATGTATATAGATGGATGAGTATATATATATATATATATATATATATCTATGCAGAGTGTATATAGATGGATGAATATGTATATGTCTATGCAGAGTGTATATATATATATATGAATATATATATATATATCTATGCAGAGTGTATACAGATGGATTAATATGTATGTCTGTGTAGAATGTATATAGATGGATGAATATATATATCTATGCAGAGTGTATATAGACGGATGAATATATATCTATGTAGAATGTATATAGATGGATGAATATGTATATCTATGCAGAGTATATATATATGGATGAATATATATATATATATCTATATATATATATATATATATATATATATATATATATAGATATATAGATATATATATATTCATCCCTCTATATACATTATACAGACATATACATATTCATCCATCTATATACACTCTGCATAGATACACATATTCATCCATCTATATACATTCTACATAGATATATATATTCATCAATCTATATACATCTTACATAGACATATACATATTCATCCATCTATATACACTCTGCATAGATATATATATTCATCCATCTATATACACTCTACATAGACATATACATATTCATCCATCTATGTACAATCTGCATAGATTTATGTATTCATTCATCTATATACACTCTGCATTCTACATATACATATTCATCCATCTATATACACTGTGCATAGATATATGTATTCATCCATCCTTATACACTCTGCATAGATATATACATCCCTCTATATACATTCAACATAGAGGGATACATACTCATCCATCTATATTCACTTTGCATGTATATATATATCTATACACACTATATATATATATATATATATATATATTCATCCCTCTATATGCATTCTACATAAATATATATATACATATTCATCCCTCTATATACATTCTACATAGACATATACATATTCATCCAACTATATACACTCTGTATAGATATATATATTCATCCCTCTATAAACATTCTTCATATATATATATATATATATATATATATATATATATTATATATATATATATTATATATATATATTCATCCCTCTATATGCACTCTACATATATATATATATATATTAAAACACCTTATCTAGAACAAGGCCTAAACCATAGAAAAACAACTCTGAGTTCAATAACTCTATTTATTTAAAAACTGTATTACAATAATACCACAACAAATGATTTAAACAATAATCAATACAAATCAATGACCATATATACACCTATAAAAACAATCCAATTACTGAGGACACTTACAGATTTCCCTCAAAAGTCCACCATACATGCCCTCTACCTAACCACACATGAAGGATCCCTTTGGTTGAGCATGCCATCCACTGCAAAGGGACCCAACCCCCTGGGGAACAAGCATTTCAATTGTCTACCTATACAGGCCTATACAAATCAATTCTCTAATATACTAAACACAAAAACATTAAAATGAAACGCTATCACTTATGAATAACAAGAAAATAATGTATAGAGAACAAATATTGTAAAAGAAACACTTAACTAAAAATCTAATAATATAAATTCTCAATAATGATATAGGTATGGGATAAAAACATATCAGTTTTCTAAAACTGCAGCTTACTTGATTTACTCCCTGCACATTCATACCTTCTATAGCAGGGGTCCCCAACCTTTTTCGGACTGGGGACCGGTGGCAAAAATGGTGTTTCTTTTTTTCCTCACGAGGACCAGGGGGGTGGGGTCGGCGGGGTTCGTGGATGGAGTAGGTGTCAGCGTCGGCAGGGGTTGTGGCGGGTCGGCAGGGATTGTGGCAGGGTCGGCAGGGGTCGGGGATGGGGTTAGCATCGGCAGGGGTCGTGGCGGGTCGACAGGGGTCGCGGCAGGGTCGGCAGCAAATTGGGACGTGCTGGCACTAGGCTCGGCAGCTCAGTACAGTAGTGTCTGAGCCTGGCAGTTGGGGACCCCTGTTCTATAGGTTTTCTAAAAAAATTTTACATTGTTTTCATCTGTTCCTTTCCATCGTTTTTGACTATGGTTTAAGGGCTTGAGCCCAAATTTTGTTTGCCAGACTATTTTACAATATTCACTCACCTGCCTAATTTGGCAGCTCTGTGGCAGTTATACACTTTCACTTTGCATCCCATAATAACAACAATGCATGAACGCTATCACTTATGAATAACAAGAAAATAATGTATAGAGAACAAATATTGTAAAAGAAACACTTAACTAAAAATCTAAGAATATAAATTCTCAATAATGATATAGGTATGGGATAAAAACATATCAGTTTTCTAAAACTGCAGCTTACTTGATTTACTCCCTGCACATTCATACCTTCTATAGCAGGGGTCCCCAACCTTTTTCGGACTGGGGACCGGTGGCAAAAATGGTGTTTCTTTTTTTCCTCACGAGGACCAGGGGGGGGTGGGGTCGGCGGGGTTCGTGGATGGAGTAGGTGTCAGCGTCGGCAGGGGTTGTGGCGGGTCGGCAGGGATTGTGGCAGGGTCGGCAGGGGTCGGGGATGGGGTTAGCCTCGGCAGGGGTCGTGGCGGGTCGACAGGGGTCGCGGCAGGGTCGGCAGCAAATTGGGACGTGCCGGCACTAGGCTCGGCAGCTCAGTACAGTAGTGTCTGAGCCTGGCAGTTGGGGACCCCTGTTCTATAGGTTTTCTAAAAAATTTTTACATTGTTTTCATCTGTTCCTTTCCATCGTTTTTGACTATGGTTTAAGGGCTTGAGCCCAAATTTTGTTTGCCAGACTATTTTACAATATTCACTCACCTGCCTAATTTGGTAGCTCTGTGGCAGTTATACACTTTCACTTTGCATCCCATAATAACAACAATGCATGAACATATCTAGCAGGATACATAGTTGAAAATGTGCTTATTTGCTGCGTTTTCCCATTCCAAACATTTTCCCTGACAAATTAAATTTTTTTATTGCACAAGTGTAACAGAACCTAGCCTCTCTTCCAATAACAAAGATATTTATGGTTTATATGATTTATGTATGTATCAAAGCAACCCTCCTATTCACTGACAAATTAAAACTTGGTCTAGAAAATCAAAAATCTATTCTCAAAACATGTTTTTTCAAATCAAATGCTGCTTCAAAATCACAATACACAGTATAATTAATTAACAAGAAGTATAAAAACATTTTACTAAATGCATAAAATCAGCTTTTTAAAAATGAAATTAACTTGCTTCACACCTTTGCCCATTCATATCGTCTAAAGGTTTGTAAAATATCTTGTTCTTCTCTTTACAAAACATTATCATTTTATTTTCTTTTACATCTCTTTTCTTAAGGTTTGAGGGCATGGGCCCAAAATAATTAAAACTATTTTGTTTGCGGGTCTCTCTTATACTGTTCATTCACCTACTCAATATGGCAGCTCTGTGGCAGTTATAAACTGGACCTAGACTTTGTACACAACATCCCATAATAACAATGTATGGACATATGTACCAGCATACATAATTAAAAATTTGTATATTTGCTGGATTCTCCCATTTTTCTAATTAAATGGCTTTATATTGTCCATCTGTAACAGAACCTGTCCTTTCACTCAATGACCAAGAACTCTGTGGTTAATATGATTCATGTATTTAGTTACCGTATCAAATCAACCCTCCTATTCTGACACATTAAAACTTGGTCCAGAAAATGGAAAATCTAATTTCAAAACATGCATTTTCAAAACAAAAGCTGCTGCAAAATAACAATATAGCAGCTCTGTGGCAGTTATAAACTGTCACTAGACTTTGCACACAACATCCCATAATAACAACATCCTATAATAACAACAATGCATGGACATATGTACCAGCATACATAGTTGAAAATGTGCCTATTTGCTGGATTTTTCCCAATAGACAATATAGTTATTTAACAAGAAGCAAAAAAAATTACCAAATGCATAAAATCAGTTTTTTAAAATTGCAACGTACTTGCTTCTCATCCCTGCCCATTCATATCTTCTAGAGGTTTGCAAAATATATTGCTCTTCTTACAAAACCTTATATTTCCTTTCTTTTCCACCTCTTTTAGCAAGGTTTGAGGGCATGGTTCCAAACTAGCTAAAAAAATTTAGTTTTCGAGTCTCTCTTACACTGTTCACTCACCTACTCAATATGGCCGCTCTGTGGCAGTTATAAACTGTCACTAGACCTTGAATACTAACATCCTATAATAACAACATCCCATAATAACAACATCCCATGATAACAACAATGCATGGACAAATGTACTAGCATACGTAATTAAAAATTAGCCTTTTTGCTGAATTCTCCCATTTCTCTAATTAAATGGCTTTATATTGCCCATCGGTAACAGTACCTATCCTTATAACAATAACCAAGAACTCTGAGGTTTATATGCTTTACATATTTAGTTATTAAGCTTACCCTCCTATTGACTAGTAAATGAAGATTTACTGCAGAAAATGGAAAAAACTATTCTCAAAACATATGTTGTCAAAAAAAGCTGCAGCAAACTCACAATACAATTAACAAGATCGCCATTTGCATGAAATCAGCATTTAAAATTGCATCTTACTTGTTTCCCTCTGCTGCCTGCTCCTCTGCTTGATTTTTTTTTACAGAGACCTCTCTTTGCTACCCAGTGTTTTCCCCTTGTTCCCTACCTTTGTCATCTTCTCTCTTTCATCCCCTTTTTCCAATTTTTGACGTGTCAGATCAGCTCCAAAAGCTCAGAGGAAATCACCTGTTCTTCGTCTGATCGGCTCACCTAACTGACAGAAAAACGGCAGTTATCTGGGTCATGTGACCATGGATCAAGTGACCAGGGGACTAATAATAATACATTTGCACATACATTAATAAAAACTTTTCTCAAAACATATGTTGTCAAAAAAAGCTGCAGCAAACTCACAATACAATAGAGTTAATTAACAAGATCACTATTTGCATGAAATCAGCATTTAAAATTGCATCTTACTTGTTTCCCTCTGCTGCCTGCTCGTCTGCTTTCATGATTTTTTTTAGAGACCTCTCTTTGCAACCCAGTGTTTTCCCCTTGTTCCCTTCCTTTGTCACCTTCTCTCTTTCATCTCCTTTTTCCAATTTTGGACGTGTCAGGTCAGCTCCAAAACCGCAGAGGAAATCACCTGTTCTTCGGCTGATCGGCTCACCTAACTGACAGAAAAACGGCAGTTATCTGGGTCATGTGACCATGGAGCATGTGACCAGGGCTGTGTGTGTGTGATTCTCTATAGTTGAAATACTTGGATATCTCTAATCCAGGCTGCACACTGTTAATCAGCAGGTACATACCCACTTCCAAGCCACGGCTCACACTCCTGGCATCTCAGCAGAAAGTTCCCAGGAAGTCTCTTGGTAAAGACATTTGAGCCCTGGGTCTAGAGAGTTGTGTTTCCCTCAGGCTTCCCCCCTTCCTGCAGCTCACACCATATTGACTAATAATAATACATTTGCACATACATTATTAAAAACTTTGGATATTGTTCAGCACTAATGACAGTTTGGCCCCACGATCTTTGAGCACTTCACAACTCCCGGCTGCACTCCCTGACAGCCAGCCTGTTTCTTTATAATTCCGCTATAGCTGTATGGGAGTCCCCTGGGGAAGTAATGAGGCCACTGCCAGTGTCTGCATCTATTGCCGATACCCTACCAGGCTAACTCAGCGCAACAAGAGCAATTAGTGAAATGATCGAGTGCTACTTCCTGTCATTCGGCGCCATGGCTCGGGGACATTTCCACATGTTCCTCAGCTGCTCGTCTCGGCTACTGAAGATGGATGTAGGCAGCCGCATCACGTTTTCCTCATAATTCCATCGCGTAAGAAATTCCAAAGCAGAGATTCCAGCCTGAGCTAATAACGGTCTCCCTAAGTTACACCTGTACCATAGAGTTTGACAGCGGGACAAGATTCTTTCATGTCACTAACAGTAGAGTCATGTCACACGACTCCAGCTTCTGATTGGACAGAGATAACGGGACTAGTACCCTAAATTCTCATTGGCTACCCGCAGTGAATCCAACAAGTGGCTGAGTCTGGCTGCTGCACCAGGGAACGGCACAAGTTCCTGCCCCAGCGCTGCCATGAATTTCCCGGCACTGCAGGACTGTGTGCGGGAGGGGGATTCAATAGAACTACCGGGACATGTAGGTCAATTTTGTGTGGCCTGGGCACCAATATACTCTCCTGCTTTTTAGCGGGAGCCGCTGTGATACAAGTTAAGCTCCGCCCAGGGACACGCTCATTGGTGGGGCTGCGGCGTGCTAGTGTTTTGCTGGCCTAATATGGGAACCTGTCTGTGTGTGGGAACTGTAGAAGTGATGATTAAAACCTGTGGCTATCACAAATTATGGTTCTCAGCGTATGAGGGAAAGAAGAAACTCTTTTTCTCTCCCCCTCTGAAAGCAGCATAAGTAGTTTGATCAATAGAAAAGCTCCGTTGTTGTTTCACAGTAAGCTGCTCTCCTTCTGCAGCTGCCCCTCCCCTTTCACTAACCATGTGGAAATAAAGGCAGCTTAGTGTAAAAAAACAACGGAGCTTTTCTACTGATCAAACTACTGATGCTGCTTTCAGAGGGGGGTGCTGGCTGCAGGGCCGCTTTAATAAGTGGGCAGCTGCCCAGGGCACAATTATTTTGGAGCCCCATGGCTGACTTGTACATTTTTTTTGCCTTTATTTATTTATTAAATAAGTACTTGGTGCTGGCTCGCTCCCTCCGGCTGATCCACTTACATTTCGCACCCCCCCCCCCCAACCCGGTAAAGTGGAAACGGCCAGAGGAGGAAAGGAAGCCCTGCCTATCGACTGCCTCAGTCTGCAGAGAGGGAGCCGGAAGAGACGAGTGTTGGTGCATCATACACAGGTGCCTCGCTGGTCTGTGGCTGCTGCTCAAGTTCATCAAATCCTCCTGATGTCGGCGCTTGTTGTACCCAGCTGTCACACTCACACAATGGCGCTGCCCGGCCTCAGCCTCTCCAGGAATCCACCAGGCACCTTCACTGAATCTAGGTGAGTGTGCGTCAATGTGTTCATCTGCTTCTTGTCTCTTTTCCTGCTGTAGGTTCTGGCCTGGGGGGTATTTTTACATGTATTTGCCCCTTGCCATCCTTCTGGGGGGTATTTATACATGGAATTGCCCCATGCCATCCTGCTGTGGGTTCTGGGGGGTATCTATACATGCCATTGCCCTTTGCCATCCTTTTGGGGGGATATTTATACATGGAATAGCCCCTTGCCATCCTGCCGTGGATTCTGGGGGGGGTATCTATACATGGAAATGCCCCTTGCCATACTGCTGTGGTTTCTGGGGGGTATCTATACATGGAATTGCCCCTTGCCATCTTGCTGTGGGTTCTGGGGGTATTTTTACATGGATGTGCCCCTTGCCATCCTGCTGTGTGTTCTGGGGGTATCTATACATGCATTTGCCTCTTGCCATCCTGCTGTGGGTTTTGGGGGGGGGGGAGGTCTTTTTACATGGATTTGCCCATGCCATCCTTCTGGGGGATTTTTATACATGGATTTGCCCCATGCCATCCTGCTGTGGGTTCAGGGGTATTTGTACATGGCATTGTCCCTTGCCATCCTTTTGGGGTTATTAATACAGGCAATTGCCCCTTGCCATACTGCTGTGGTTTCTGGGGGTATCTATACATGGAATTGCCCCTTGCCATATTGCTGTGTGTTCTGGGGGGGGTATCTATACATGCATTTGCCCCTTGCCATCTTGCTGTGGGTTCTGGGGTATTTATACATGGAATAGCCCCTTACCATCCTGCTGTGGGTTCTGGGGTATTTGTACATGGCATTGTCCCTTGCCATCCTTTTGGGGTTATTAATACATGCAATTGCCCCTTGCCATCCTGCTGTGGGTTCTGGGGCTATTTATACATGGAATAGCCCCTTACCATTCTGCTGTGGTTTCTAGGGGGGGGGGTATTTTAACATGGATTTGCCCCATGCGTTCTTGCTGTGGGTTCTGCGGATATCTATACATGTAATTGCTCCTTGCCATCCTGTTGTGGGTTCTGGGGTATCTATACATGGAATTGCTCCTTGCCATCCTGTTGTGGGTTCTGGGGTATTTATACATGGAATAGCCCCTTACCATCCTGGTGTGGGTTCTGGGGGGTATTTTTACATGGATTTGCCCCATGCCATCCTTCTGGGGGGTATCTATACATGCCATTGCCCCTTGCCATCCTTCTGGGGGGTATTTATACATGAAATTTCACCTTGCCATCCTGCTGTTAATTTTATGGTTATTTTATACATGGAACTGCTACTGTGTTCATCCTTCAGTTTTTAATTTATTTGACTTCTCTTTCTGACCTGGCTTTTAAATTGGGGGTTACAGAGTAGACCCCATTCTGACTTGGGCAGAACACAACGTTCCACATCTATCGGTAATTCACATCCCGGGGGTGTTAAATGTAGAGGCGGACTTCCTAAGCAGACACCGAGTAGATCCCGGAGAATGGGAACTCCACCACGAAGCCTTTCAACTGCTGGTAGACAAGTGGGGAGAACCTCAAGTCGACTTGATCACAAAGATCCTAGGTTCTTCTCACGATACCGAGACCCCCTAGCAGCGGGAATAGACGCACAGCTCCCAGATTCCTTCCTAAGGTGGTTTCCTCTTCCACATCAATACGGAAATCATTCTTCCATCATTCTGCAATAATCCACATAATGAAAAGGAGGCAAAGTTACATAGACTTGATGTGGTCAGAGCACTAAGGACTTAGTGTTCCTGAAGGGTTTGGTACGAGTAACATGATACTCTGTTTGTGATCCCATCAGGACCTCGTAAGGGAATGGCTGCAACCAAAACCACGTTGGCCTGCTGGGTCAAAGAAGCAATTACACTGTCCTACCTGGCGCAGAAGAGGACACTTCCCATTTGGCTACGTGCCCACTCTACCAGAGCATTTGGAGCCTCCTGGGCAGATCAGGTCTGCAGGGCGGCTACTTGGGCCTCCTTACATACCTTCACTACATTTTACCAATTCAATACATAACTTTCCATGGTGGTGGCTCTAGGCAGTAAAATCCTCCAAGCGGCCGTTTCAAAATGAGTTCTTCCCTCTCTTGGTTTGGGGCATCTTTGGTATGTCCCCATAGTTCCTGTGTCCCCCTCCGATGTGAGAGAAAGATTTATGTACTCGCCGTTAAATCCCTTTTCTCTCTAGTCGGAAGGGGGACACAGGACTTCCCTCCCGGAAATATTCTGTTCACAGTTCAGCTATCCTGGTGGAACAGTTATGTTTCAGTTCACCGTTCATGAGTTCTTTATGAGCAAATGAGCCTGAAAGGCAAGGTGAGAGGGGTAAAAGGAGAGAGGGAGGAGTCACATTTCTGACATCACTTCAGTGTCCTACCTCCTGGTGTAAGGAGCCCTTTACCCCCATAGTTCCTGTGTCCCCCCTTCCAACTAGGGACAAAAGGATTTAACGGTGAGTATATAAATCTTTCTTTACCAACCTGATATTTGCCTGCAGGTAGCATTTATAGTCACTTCCATAGCAAAGGTCAATGGCAGCGGGAAGAGGTGGAAAGGCAACTTACGGAGCAAAAGAGGTACTCTCAAGATCTGTTGCATCAGATATCGTAAATAAGGCGGAGGCAATCATCTGGAGCCATGCTGCAGGTAATACTGCTGCTAATACTTATACCTGCAACTTGTAACAGTTGATTTGAATTATTTATTTTATTATTAAACTCATTAATGCCAAAATATAACTTAACCAAAGTAACTGCAAACGATACCTATAAGGCATCAATATGCCCAACAATTATTTATACCCGCCTATTTATACCTGCTTATCCCCCTTGACCACCCCAGCTTCATCCACCGCCTCACCCAGGCCTAAAACATGGAAGTGAGCAGACAGAAGGAGAGAATTATTTTTTTTTTGCCTACCAGTCTTGAACTGCAATGTTAACTCACATTTAGCTGCCTTGCAGTATCCATTGTGAAACCTGCAAAGGGTCCTGCCAGGGATTTTGTAGGAGGCTGTATAATAAGTTTGGACCATTACTTGCACCTTCAGATCTATAGCTTTAAGTAGCATTGGTTTCTAGTAAACTGGAACCAGTATGCAAATCCCCATGTGCTGGGTTTTTTTTTTTTAATCCATAGATCTCTGTATGGATAGCATTCCCAGAGAGGTGTATGATGCATTACAGAGTGCCATGGAGAAACTGCAGGTGAGTAATCCTGGCCTACATGCTAGTCCGGCACAAATATTCATTGCATGTTCCAGTTCCTTGAGTATGTAACACCTGAATACATTTGGCACTGTATCTTTCTGGGTATGGTGCAATAAGATTTTCTTCATTCAAGAGATGAATATGTACAAATGATCTTGATTGTATATATAATATTCTGTTACATAACAATATTCATTGCAGAGCCAGTTGCACATATATTGTCATGTGTACATTACACTTTTATGTGTTACCTATGCAGCTAACTTGTTTGCTTTATTGTGTGGGAACTTCAGGTCATCAGACACCCTGTGCACTAGTTGGCTTTTGGTGTTTATTTGTAGCAATCTGCTTGCTGACCATATTCTTCTTTTAGCTTCAGTTTACAGACTTGATGCAAGAGAGAGCGGAGCTGAAGGAGCGTATAGAAAAGCTGGAGCATCAAAGTATTCAGCTGTCAGGAGAAACACACTGTTGGTAAATTCTAGCGCTAATTGATGGTTGTATAGAAATAAAAATATCGCTTAGGCTGTAATGATGTTAGGTCCTACCTGATAGCGCTTCAGTAACTGAAGGTCTCAACTAAAACTAACATTTGTGCATTCTGTAGGTGAATACATTGCACTTTATCAGAACCAGAGAGCCATACTGAAGCAGCGTTACAAGGAAAAGGAGTACATTAGCCGACTGGCTCAGGACAAAGAGGAAATTAAGGTGGGTGTTACCCTAGCGGTGTTTGAGAAGATACATGTGAGAGTCCATTTTCATTATGCAATCTTTCTGATTTGTAGGCTAAGCTGCTGGAATTGCAAGTTTTGGTCATGCGGTTGGTAACTGAGCGCAATGAATGGTACAGGAGTTTCATGGAAGCAACCCAGGGTCCCCAGACAGGATCAGAAGAGTTCCCAGCAGAAAACCCTATGGAACTTGAAGGAAAAGAGAATGGAGGTAAGCTAGGGGCAACAGAGGTTCTGTTTCGCCAGGGGACAACAGAGTGAGCTCTAGTTCTGTAGAGGGATATTGCTTCTATCTTGCTTATCCTAACTCCTATTCCTACATCATTTATTTAATCACATTTTGCCTCATTGTAGCTCTGGAGGAAGTCGGCTTAGAATAAAATGGGAGACAGGAAGTCCAGTCATTGCCTCATTTGGCAGCTCCTCAGGAATGACTAAAGCCAACTTCTGCATGAGATACAGAATCCCCAGGAACGGCCCGGTGCCCTGCTGCAGAATCCATGCATCCCCTTTTTCTACCGTGCTGACTAAAATGACGAGGTCGAATTATGGTGATTTGAGGGAGGAGTTGACTGATGCATCCCTCCTTTTCCCATGCCAACGCCTGCTTGTGCTGGGATTCATTTTCTCCAAGGACACATTAGAAATGATTGCTTTGAGATGGGGGAGTGCTGGAGATTGGCAATTAATTGTGCAGAATCTGACCAAAGTGATAGATATCCTTTTGCAATGGAGCCTGACTCACACTTTGATCCTGTAAGTAAGTCCTTTTCATTTGCATTCATAAAATATGGAATCCCGGTTTTACTGCTTATACTCATTCCATATTTCATGGAAACAAATTTGCAGATAAATTAGGATTGAGCCAGTTGCCTACTAAGTGTAGTTTATTGGGTCCTGGGGAATAGGGGCATGTGTATATAAGGTATAGCACTCTTGAAGTGCACCCAGGCAGGTAGGAGCTCTGAAAGCTAGAGATAGTGAGTGAATGTCAGAAACTCATCACTCTGTAATCGGCACTGCTATTATAGGCATCCTATCCCTACTATACCTGCTATCCCACAGCCACACTCCCTTCACAGAGACTATTCTCTCACTGCTACTATAGACCCCATCTCTCGCTACTATACACAGCCAATAGGTTTTTCTAGACTTTATTACCCCCACTTCTACTCCAAGCATAGTTTCTCCCTGGTCTTTTTACATAAAGTAACATGCTGCTGAATCTTTACATTTTCTTTAAACCAGACAAATTGTACATTTAACCTGTACTGTTAATGGTGTTTTAGTCTAGGTCTCAGTATGTACAGTATAAATAACAATACAGTATTCACACCTTACACTTCACCAGTAGATGGTGCCCTGAACTATAGTCTCGTGGTTGAATTGTACACTCTACAGAATACATGCCACTGAACATTTTACATTGTTCCGATCCTGCCCAGAAAACACAGAAGTAGGAAGTGCATATATCCTTATAGAACATTGAAGTCTGCACAGGACTCTTCAGTTTTATTGCAAATATGATGTACAGGTCCTCCCCATGCCCCGACAAACACTTCTGCTCAAAATGTGTTATGCCCATGTAACAGCCAGTTGCGCTCCTGCAGGGTTTAGTAAACACGCAGATGTTATTCAGCTGGCATGAATGGTTTACGTGGGGGTATATTTATCAAAGTGTAACGTTAGAGATCACCACAGTCCACTAGCGTGAAATACCGCCTCTCTCCATTCATTTCTAGTGGATTTTTAAAGGCGTATTTATGAAATGGTAAATTTTCACTTTCACTCTTTGATAAATACACCTTTAAAAATCCCATAGTAATTAAGGGATAGAGGCAGTATTTCCCTTTAGCAGACTGTGGTGATCTCTAACTTCACTCTTTGATAAATATACCCCATAGACTAACTAGTGACCAATTAGTGTACAATATAAGGAGTAGAACTTCTGTGTGTACTTTGGAGCAGAGAACAAACAGCTTATTGTATATACAGGCCATTCCTTAGCTATATATTTATAGATAATAGTGGTTACATAGATTCCCAAGGTACCTTTTACATCAAACTTTGTTTTAAATAGTAAATTTAGCTCTGACTATTTATTAGTCAAGAACACGGTTCAGCTTCGTTAGCAAAGAGGAAAGCTGTTCCCCCCCCCCCCCCCTAGAATGTCTGGATCTAAGAAGAAGACTCACACAAAGCAGAATTTCTATAAGCAAATGGTTAAAATACATAGTGTTTATTGATGGTAACACACCCACAAAATCACATCTCCCCTTGAACAAATTACTTATTTTTCCAGTTGGTGAAAATGAAAATTTAATATAAGCTTTAGCATACTGGAATAAGAAATTTCTTAAATACAGTTAATTTAAAATTCTGTACCGTTTCTGAAATAATCAAGTTTTTCATCACTATTCCTCTCTCAGCATCTGCTTCTCCTCATTCTGTCTTCATTCAGGCATTGGGTGTCAGATGAATGATCCAATATACCTTATGGGGGGGGGGGCTCCTTTTGCCTAGAAGATGTATTCGAGCTCCCGCTATTAAAACCACCAGAAATCTTGTCTCTCTACTTGAAGAATTTGTGTAAAAGGCAGTTATTTTGTTTGTACTGGAATCCGTTATTTGAGTGAGCTCTAATACATCTGCTAGGAATGGGAGCCCCCCCCTATAAGATATATTGGATCATTCATCTGACACCCAACTGCTGCATGAAGACAGAATGAAGAGAAACAGATGCTGAGAGAGGGATAGTTAAAACATGATAACGTCAGAAACGATGCAGAATTTTTCATTTACTGTATTTAGTAAGTTTCTTACTTCAGTATAAGGAAGCTTATATTAAATTTTCATTTTTGCGATAGTTCACCTTTAATATGTTCTCAACGTCCTCACCTTTAAATTAACTTGTAGTACAACATAGATACTGAGACAAGTTGCCATTAGTCTTTTTTTTTTTTTTTTTTTTTTATTTATTTTTTCAACAGCTTTCCAATTGGAATTTTAGCTGCTATCTGGTTTCTTGGGGCCAGTTTATCCTAGCAACCAGGAGAGACTCGACTGACTAGGAAAAGCCTGAATAGAAGAAATAAGGGGAAAAAAAAAATAATAACATTTAAGCCTCAACGAGTGATTGTTTTTTTGTTGACGAGGTTAGTGCCCCCCTTTTAAAGACCAGGATGAGGCTGAAGTAGAAGATAAATCATTAGTGGTGGGAAGAAAAAAACATTTTTTACTTCCTTGTTTTGTGACAAAAAGTCACAATTTCCCTCTCCACCCCTAATTTGCATATGCAAATTAGGATTTGGTTCGTCCGGACAGAAGGAATCGGCCGAATCCTGGATTCGGTGCATCCCTACTAGAAAGTACTAAAACTTGACTCCGAGGTGAACCAAAATTTTTAAGACATGTACATGTAATTATTTTCAGCGGTATCTGTATAACTTTATATTCTGACACAGTGCAGCGGAAGCCATCTGGAGGAGAACCGTCTTCTGGTTCATAGCTTCAAGAATCAAAACCAGAGAATGGAAAGTGATACTGTATATGGCTTTTGGTAGCAATAACATTAGTATTGTTCACATTTCACACCCAAGCTCTTAGAATGAGCTATGAATGTATATTCGTGACAAAAGAGTCAGTCTGCTGTGGAACCATATGGTGCCAAATACTGTGTATATAGGATCTCTGAAATCCATGAAGCAATATTTTCTTGTTCAGATGTTAGTTTCCATAGAGCACCATAGAAGAGGATCACAATACAACAATAATCAAACCCACACACACTCTGTGTAATTATAGTGTAAGCGCAATCTCCTTTATAACTGTCGTATAACACATAAGCCTATTATATTATATGGTCATCTTATTCCGATCTCCAGGGACGTAACTGGGACATCCCAGGCCCTCCCCATCCACCAATACTGTTGCAACTAATACAGGCCTGGACTGGGTGTCAAAATAGGCCCTGCCATTCCTAGTACACAGAGGCCCAAACAGCCCCCTACCAGCCCAAAACAGCCTCCTACCAGTCCACTATATGTTAACTTTCTATGGAGCCGTACAGCAGCCCCTCTGGCATTTGCCAGAACCCACAGATTGCCAGTCCGGGCCTGAACTAATAGCTCTGGCTCCCTCTCTCCCTATATTTAGGTCACTGATGATCTCTCAGCTCTGAAAAGAAAAATGATCTGTTTAAACAATAATAATATTTTATAATATTTATATCTACCCTTGTTGGAAACTAGTAGGACAACAGAGACCACCAAGGCAGCAGCCCCGGGCCTCCCAGTCCGACCCTGTCCATACACGAGCAAATATAAGATGCAGACAGATTAAGTCGGCAGTGTATGGGGCCCTCCAACAGGAACTCCCGATTGATATCTAGCTAAAATTGCTGGGGTTAGTGTCCCCCTTTTAAAGACCAGGAAGAGGCCGAAGTAGAAGAGAAATCATTTAAAAACTAAAAAAATGAAGACCAATTGAAGAGTTGTTAAGAATAAGTTCATCCTAGAAAGTACTAAAACTTGACTCAAAGGTGAATCAACTCTTTAAGACGTGTACGTGTAATTATTTTCAGTGGTATCTGTATAGCTCTTTATATTCTGACACAGTGCAGAAGAAGCCATCTGGAGGAGAACGGTCTTCTGCTTCATAGCTTCAAGAATCAAAACCATATTATATTGTATAATATTTTAATCTACCCTTGTTGTAAACTAGTAGGACGACAACAGAGACCACCGAGGCAGCAGCCCCGGGCCTCCCAGTCCTACCCTGGCCATACACGAGCCAATATAAGATGCAGACAGATCAAGTCGGTAGTGTATGGGGCCCTCCAACAGGTACCCCGGTTGATATCTAGCCAAAATTCAGGCAGATGTCAACCAGGTTAAAAAAATCCTGTTGGCCCTATATGCGGGGTTGAATCTCTGCATGTAGGGCCAACTTTAGACTTATCCCCACCAGATACTGTATATCATGAAAGCCTTCATAGACATTAATGCTAAAGCTTGCTTGCGCTATAGAATATTGGGAAAAGGAATGTATAGGCCACTTCTAATCTCATTATGTGACTATGGACCTAAAGTACTATCATTATCTTCCTCATGACCTGCAGTGTGTCGGCGTCTCTATTGCACAGTTGCCTTTTTATAAGGATGGAGAACAGAGGAAATTACTTTTACAGCCTGCCATAAAGCACCAAGTATAGAGAAGGAAGGAAGGAGGTCCCCACCCCATAGAGCTTACAGTCTGTTGTATTTGGGTGATTCAGTGTGTGGGTGTAGATGGAAACAGCAAGACACTGGCCTGTTTAATGCTGCCTTGTGCCCCAACCCGGGCAGCTATTTGGGAGGGACGCTAAGGCTGAACTGATTATGATCTCAGACTAATAGCCTGCTTTGGATTTACAATAATGTATCTGTTTTCCCATATAGTGTGTATATATGCATGGAGCTGCGGTTCCATTTCCTGTGAGCAACAGCAATATGAAAGGGCAAGTAAAACCCACAAAATAATATACTCTTTTTGTATTAGTTTTTGGGTACAGGGCTTCTATACTACTTCAAACTACAATCAGCCCTGGGACTTAATTACAGCCAAGTCCTACCTCTAAATAGGCAATCCCACTACTAACCTCATTCTTAGAAACTTGGGCATAGTGCAAGTGCAGTGGCCCGACCTGGTGTTCAGAAGCAGGGCCGATATTAGAAATAAGGGGGCCCCGTACAAAAGCATTTTTGGGCCTCGCCCACACCACAGTAAAACGGCCACAAAGACATCAGTGCTAAAAACGGTAAACCCCCCCACACATGTTGTAAAAAGCCAATGATGGTCAGGGCCCCCTCAAGTTAAAAAAAAAAAAAGGGGGGAGGCGGCTATTTCAAAAAGTGGAGCACAGTTAGGCCCCCTTTAGGCCTGGTACAACAGTACCCCCTATGCTCTCCTGATGGCGGCCCTGTTCAGAAGGATTGCAACAATGGAGGAAAGCAAATCATTCATGAGTCTCTTAAGTTGCCATGCATGCTGGCTGTAGGAAATGGGGCAGTGTTCCCCAAAATCTACCCATCTTTATGATGCCAGCAGAGCTCTGCACCCCTGCTGATTCTCCTGCCAAGGCTCGCTGGATTTGGGGGTTTGTGTGAGGTCACTGAGAGAGGAGACCATGGCGCTGCCAGTGCCCTGATGATAAGGAGAGGTGGCTAATAGATACTAACAGGGCAATGGATTTTTTGGGGGGACTTCCTGATATAGTGGATTTAAAAATAATGTTTTTATTGTAGCAGCTGTGTTATATTATAAAAATAGCTTTCCAGTTATTGGGAGGGGGGGGGGGGGTATGCTGCTATTCATAACTGCACAAGAATCAAGAGAATTTGATGCTATTTATAGTGCTATAATTGATATTAGCTCCAGATGTGCTCAGACATGTAATAGTGACACAGGCAGCATTGCCTAAACACTGTTACAGTTGCACACAGGGAATATGAGCCGTTGCCAAAACAGCTTTCCCTATCTCCAATGCTTGCAGGATACTGGGAAATGTAGTCCTAGGAAGCAGTGTGTAATGTGTTGCTGTCCAGTTCTTATAACAATAACACCCATCATGTTAAGGGTTATAGCACTTAGACCAGTGGTCCCCAACCAGTGGCTTGTGAGCAACATGATTTATTTATCAAATATAAATGATGAAAACCAATTGCTAAGTGTGGAGAGAGACAGCCACATTGCTCTGTGGGAAATCGATGCTGGTTGGCTGCAGTCCAATGTTGTGGAACTCTAACTACAGGCTGCTGGGAGTTGTAGTTCCGCTAAAGGGTGACAGGTTGGATGATAGAATCAGCGGGCCTCTTGCTGTACACAAACACAAGAATGAAAGGTGTTAAAGGAAAATAAAACTAAAAGCAAATACAGAGCGACACTGATCTGTCTCAAACAACCAAAGAGTCTAGTTTCCCCTATTACTATTAGCACCAGTTTACCTCCATACAGTTTTGTGGGGTCTCAGGAAGGAGCGGCCATGGCACTGCTAATCATTACACAGCAGCTGCAATAGACAGAAAAGCGTTGATTAGGTAGAACAGTAGCCACAGGGAGATCAGGAGACGAGTTGTTAGGCTTGGGTACTTTACTGCACCACACAAATACACACATACATAGATACACATACAGTCTGTGTTGCTGTTAGCCAGTGTGCTACTGCTGACCAGCATAATGCAGGGTATAAGCCTACCCAAAACACTTCTCATCATGCCCTTCTACTCCTCTCACTCCTTTCACTTCTCCCTCCTTGTATGAAGTATGAAACCCCAGTCTTTCCGTATCTGAGTAGGGCTGCCACCTGGCCGGTATTTTACTAGCCTAATGCTTGATGCCAATGATATTAATAGGAAAAAACTGCAAGAATATAGGAAGGCTGGTATATTTTTCCAGAAAAGGTGGCAACCTATACCTGAGCCAAGTGCTTCATGCTGCACCTTCACTGACAGGAAATGTGTGTTTAACCGGTTTGGTGCCAAACAGGGTCAGACTGGAGCCTTGGGGGCCAACCGGGGCTGCCAACGAAAGGCCCTCCTGGCAGTCCCCGGGGGACCCCTCCCGTGCTCCAACTCCCTGGCCTGCCAGGCTCTGTTCGCGCACGTGCAGACACATCCTGCTGTTCACACAGGCACAGACACCTTGCACTGCTCATGCATGTGCGAAAACGGCACTTACATTTATTTCTTAATGGTACACACGGGGCCGGGGGAGTAGGTCTGGGCCAGGGGAGTAGGTCTGGGCCAGGGGAGTAGGTCTGGGCCAAGGGGGGGGGGGGGACACCAGGTACTTTCCCAGTGTCCCGCAGGCCCAGTCCGACAAAAGTGGTGCCAAAAGTGGAACTGCAGCATTCCACAGCTCTCGCCTACTGATCTCAGGCTCTTCCTACGTATCAAGGGCTTTCATTCTTTATATTATTGACCATAGGCATCATTTAGGGGTAAATGCAAAAGGTGTTTACATTGACTCCAGAGAAGTATCCCATAGCAACCAGTGGGAATTCTGCAAATCAGGCTATACTGCCACTGCATACTGTGCGTAAGATGACATAGACTTTATGGACTGCCCTGAGCTGCCTCCCAGATATATATTGGGGAAGGGGGTCCAATAAAGGTCATTTCTTCCATGTCACTCCTGTATCGGTGACTCTGGTCTCACAGCGTTTCCATCCGACAGTCGGATAAATGTAGTTCTTACATGGGATTCTCCTTCACTTCCTGGTTCTTCACAACATCTGATGTGTGGCATGCGTTTCGTGGCATGGCGACGTGTCAGCACCAAACGCATTGTGGAGTTTCTCCCTTACTCTCCCACAAGCCCTTCACAGTCACAACCCATGAATCCCACTTTTACATCGCTTGGGGCCCCCCTCTTCAACAGGGCCCCTGACCGCAGTACCCCCTGATGACCCAAGAGAAAAAAATGGGCCCTGCAAGACTTCTACTTTGGCACTCACATTATTACTGGGGGGCCTTCATCTACAGAATATCATCACTTAGACTTACAGTAACTACCAGGGAGCAGGTGGGGCCTTTCAGTGACCCCTGACCAGTGCAATGAGGAATTGAGGATACATGGTGCAAACATGAGCCCTCTAGTTATGCCACATGTTCCACTATCTACATGTGCAGAGCCACAGACACCTGAGAAGGCTCAGTCAGACAAGTGATGCCCATTAAATCCATATACTTCACAGCTAAATAGCAAATATATTAGATATATATGCTGCAGACTGCACTAGTTTTAATGCAGCTACACTGTACTCATCGTACAAACTGGCCCTTCATCATGTCTATGATTCCAATTCTAGAGCTGAGGTGGCAAATCTAATAAAATTATTCATTATTTATATAGTATTATAGAAATTGTCAGTTGTTCTGTCCCTGCCCCAAACTTTAAGTTCTCAAACAATTTGCAATTAGTCTTCATTTTTTTTTTTAAATTACTTTTGGTTTATTTAGCTTTTTATTCAGCATTTCTCCAATTTGCAATTTCAGCTGTCTGGTTGCTAGGGTCCAACTCCCCCTAGTAACCCTGCATTGATATAAATCAGAGACTGGAATATGAATAGGAAAGGCCTGAATACAAAGAAGAGGAATAACAATAAATGTGTAGCCTTACAGAGAATTTATTTTTAGATGGGGTCAGTGAACCCCATTTGAAATCTAAAAAGAGTCAGAAGAAGAAGGCAAATAGTTTCAAAACTATTAAAAAGAAAAATGAAGGGAAATTGAAAAGTTGCTTAGAATTAGACATTCTATAACATACTAAAGGTGAACGACCCCTTTATGAGTTGGGGCTGGATGATAGACCTCCTCACATTAGTAGGGAACTGGGTGCAGACCCTCTCCTCCCTTATCACTAACATCCATGTCCCCCATGAAAAGCAGTTTATAAATGGCACTTTGTTCACCATTTTTGGCTCATCCTCTGCTTGCAGTCGTAAGCATAGAGGCACCTACCCCAGGGGCAATGGGGCAAGTGTAATAAGAGGCAAAACCATTAGCAAGAGAATATTGGGCAGAGAGTAGAAGGGTGTGAGCAGGAAACAGGAAGTCTGTATGGACCAATCACAGTGAGAGGAGGGGGAAGTCTTCCTGAGTTGCATTGTAGGTTTCAGGACTCAGGTACAACCTACCCCCACACACACATTTTACTGCACTCACGTTACATTTCTCCAGTGCATGCAAGTATGGGACCTGTTATCCAGAATGGTTTCTCCAATCAATGCAGGTATGGGACCTGTTATCCAGAATGGTTTCTCCAGTGCAGTGGTCCCCAACCAGTAGCTCGTGAGCAACATGTTGCTCTCCAACCCCTTGGATGTTGCTCCCAGTGGCCTCAAAGCAGGAGCTTATTTTTGAATTCTAGGCTTGGAGACAAGTTTTGGTTGTATAAAAACCAGATGTACTGCCAAACAGAGCCTCAATGTAGATTGATAATCCACATAGGGGCTACTAAATGGCCAATCACAGCCCTTATTTGGCACCCCAAGAACATTTTTCATGGTAGTGTTGCTCCCCAACTCCATTTACTTCTGAATGTTGCTCACAGGTTCAAAAGGTTGGGGATCCCTGCTCCAGTGCATGCAAGTATAGAACCTGTTATCCAGAATGGTTTCTCCAATAAATGCAGGTATGGGACCTGTTATCCAGAATGGTTTCTCCAGTGCACGCAGGTATGGGATCTGTTATCCAGAATAGTTTCTGCAGTGCACGCCAGTATGGGACCTGTTATCCGGAATAGTTTATCCTATAAATGCAGGCATGAGACCTGTTATCCAGAATGGTTTCTGCAGAGCACGCAGGTATGGGATCTGTTATCCGGAATGGTTTCTCCAGTGCATGCACATATGGGACCTGTTATCCAGAATGGTTTCTCCAATAAATGCACGTATGGGACCTGTTATCCAGAATGGTTTCTCAAGTGCATGCAGTTATGGGACCTGTTATCCGGAATGTTTTCTCCAATAAATGCAGGTATGGGACCTGTTATCCAGAATGGTTTCTTCGATAAATACAGGTATGGGACCTGTTAACCAGAATAGTTTCTCCAGTGCATGCAGTTATGTGATCTGTTATCCAGAATGGTTTCTGCAGTGCACGCAGGTATGGGATCTGTTATCCGGAATGGTTTCTCCAGTGCATGCAAGTATGGGACCTGTTATCCAGAATGGTTTCTCCAATAAATGCAGGTATAGGACCTGTTATCCAGAATGGTTTCTCCAGTGCATGCAGGAATGGGACCTGTTATCCAGAATGGTTTCTGCAGTGCATGCAAGTATGGGACCTGTTATCCAGAATGGTTTCTCCAATAAATGCAGGTATGGGACCTGTTAACCAGAATGGTTTCTCCACTGCATGCAAGTATGGGACCTGTTATCCAGAATGGTTTCTCCAATAAATGCAGGTATAGGACCTGTTAACCAGAATGGTTTCTCCAGTGCATGCAGTTATGGGATCTGTTATCCAGAATGGTTTCTGCAGTGCACACAGGTATGGGTTCTGTTATCCGGAATGGTTTCTCCAGTGCATGTAAGTATGGGACCTGTTATCCAGAATGGTTTCTCCAATAAATGCAGGTATAGGACCTGTTATCCAGAATGGTTTCTCCAGTGCATGCAGGAATGGGACCTGTTATCCAGAATGGTTTCTGCAGTGCACGCAGGTATGGGATCTGTTATCCAGAATGGTTTCTGCAGTGCACACAGGTATGGGACCTGTTATCCGGAATGGTTTCTCCAATAAATACAGGTATGGGACCAGTTATCCAGAATGGTTTCTCCAGTGCATGCAGGTATGGGACCTGTTATCCAGAATGGTTTCTGCAGTGCACGCAGGTATGGGATCTGTTATCCGGAATGGTTTCTCCGGTGAATGCAAGTATGGGACCTGTTATCCAGAATTGTTTCTCCAATAAATGCACGTATGGGACCTGTTATCCAGAATGGTTTCTCAAGTGCATGCAGTTATGGGACCTGTTATCCGGAATGGTTTCTCCAATAAATGCAGGTATGGGACCTGTTATCCGGAATGGTTTCTCCAATAAATGCAGGTATGGGACCTGTTATCCAGAATGGTTTCTCAAGTGCATGCAGGTATGGGACCTGTTATCCGGAATGGTTTCTGCAGTGCACGCAGGTATGGGATCTGTTATCCGGAATGGTTTCTCCAGTGCATGCAAGTATGGGACCTGTTATCCAGAATGGTTTCTCCAATAAATGCAGGTATAGGACCTGTTATCCAGAATGGTTTCTCCAGTGCATGCAAGTATGGGACCTGTTATCTAGAATGGTTTCTCCAATAAATGCAGGTATGGGACCTGTTATCCAGAATGGTTTCTCAAGTGCATGCAGGTATGGGACCTGTTATCCGGAATGGTTTCTCCAATGAATGCAGGTATGGGACCTGTTATCCAGAATGGTTTCTCCGATAAATGCAGGTATGGGACCTGTTATCCAGAATGGTTTCTCCAGTGCATGCAGGTATGGGATCTGTTATCCAGAATGGTTTCTCCAGTGCATGCAAGTATGGGACCTGTTATCCAGAATGGTTTCTCCAGTGCATGCAAGTATGGGACCTGTTATCCAGAATGGTTTCTCCAATAAATGCACGTATGGGACCTGTTATCCAGAATGGTTTCTCCAGTGCATGCAGGTATGGGATCTGTTATCCAGAATGGTTTCTCCAGTGCATGCAAGTATGGGACCTGTTATCCAGAATGGTTTCTCCAGTGCATGCAAGTATGGGACCTGTTATCCAGAATGGTTTCTCCAATAAATGCAGGTATGGGACCTGTTATCCAGAATGGTTTCTGCAGTGCACGCAGGTATGGGATCTGTTAACCAGAATGGTTTCTCCAGTGCATGCAAGTATGGGACCTGTTATCCAGAATGGTTTCTCCAATAAATGCACGTATGGGACCTGTTATCCAGAATGGTTTCTCCAGTGCATGCAGGTATGGGACCTGTTATCCGGAATGGTTTCTCCAATGAATGCAGGTATGGGACCTGTTATCCAGAATGGTTTGTTTGGTGGATGCAGGTATGGGACCTGTAATCCAGAATGGTTTCTCCAATGCACGCAGGTATGGGATCTGTTATCCGGAATGGTTTCTCCAGTGCATGCAAGTATGGGACCTGTTATCCAGAATGGTTTCTCCAATAAATGCAGGCATGGGACCTGTTATCCAGAATGGTTTCTCCAGTGCATGCAGGTATGGGACCTGTTGTCCGGAATGGTTTCTCCAATAAATGCAGGTATGGGACCTGTTATCCAGAATGGTTTCTCCAGTGTGCGCAGGTATGGGACCTGTTGTCCAGAATAGTTTGTTTGGTGGATGCAGGTATGGGACCTGTAATCCAGAATGGTTTCAGCAGTGCACACAGGTATGGGTCCTGTTATCCAGAATGGTTTCTTAGATGGATGCAGGTATGGGACCTGTTATCCAGAATGGTTTCTCCAATAAATGCAGGTATGGGACCTGTAATCCAGAATGGTTTCTGCAGTGCACGCAGGTATGGGTCCTGTTATCCAGAATGGTTTATTAGATGGATGCAGGTATGGTACCTGTTATCCAGAATGGTTTCTCCAATAAATGCAGGTATGGGACCTGTTATCCAGAATGGTTACTCCCGTGTGCGCAGGTATGGGACCTGTTATCCAGAATGGTTTGTTTGGTGGATGCAGGTATGGGACCTGTAGTCCAGAATGGTTTTTTGCAGTGCACGCAGGTATGGGTCCTGTTATCCAGAATGGTTTCTTAGATGGATGCAGGTATGGGACCTGTTCTCCAGAATGGTTTCTCCAGTGCACACAAGTATGGAACCTGTTATCCAGGATGGTTTCTCCAATGCATGCAAGTATGGGACCTGTTATACAGAATGGTTTCTGCAGTGCACGCACGTATGGGACCTGTTATCCAGAATGGTTTCTGCAGTGCACGCAGGTATGGGAACTGTTATCTGGAATGGTTTCTCCGGTGCATGCAAGTATGGGACCTGTTATCCAGAATGGTTTCTCCAATAAATGCAGGTATGGGACCTGTTATCCAGAATGGTTTCTCCAATGTGCGCTGGTATGGGACCTGTTATCCAGAATGGTTTGTTTGGTGGATGCAGGTATGGGATGGGATGGGACCTGTTATCCGGAATGGTTTCTCCAATAAATGCAGGTATGGGACCTGTTATCCAGAATGGTTTCTCCAGTGTGCGCAGGTATGGGACCTGTTATCCAGAATGGTTTGTTTGGTGGATGCAGATATGGGACCTGTAATCCAGAATGGTTTCTCCAGTGCACGCAGGTATGGGATCTGTTATCTGGAATGGTTTCTCCAATGCATGCAAGTATGGGACCTGTTATCCAGAATGGTTTCTCCAATAAATGCAGGTATGGGACCTGTTGTCCAGAATAGTTTGTTTGGTGGATGCAGGTATGGGACCTGTAATCCAGAATGGTTTCAGCAGTGCACGCAGGTATGGGTCCTGTTATCCAGAATGGTTTCTTAGATGGATGCAGGTATGGGACCTGTTATCCAGAATGGTTTCTCCAATAAATGCAGGTATGGGACCTGTAATCCAGAATGGTTTCTGCAGTGCACGCAGGTATGGGTCCTGTTATCCAGAATGGTTTCTTAGATGGATGCAGGTATGGTACCTGTTATCCAGAATGGTTTCTCCAATAAATGCAGGTATGGGACCTGTTATCCAGAATGGTTACTCCCATGTGCGCAGGTATGGGACCTGTTATCCAGAATGGTTTGTTTGGTGGATGCAGGTATGGGACCTGTAGTCCAGAATGGTTTTTTGCAGTGCACGCACGTATGGAACCTGTTATCCAGGATGGTTTCTCCAATGCATGCAAGTATGGGACCTGTTATACAGAATGGTTTCTGCAGTGCACGCACGTATGGGACCTGTTATCCAGAATGGTTTCTGCAGTGCACGCAGGTATGGGAACTGTTATCCGGAATGGTTTCTCCGGTGCATGCAAGTATGGGACCTGTTATCCAGAATGGTTTCTCCAATAAATGCAGGTATGGGACCTGTTATCCAGAATGGTTTCTCCAATGTGCGCTGGTATGGGACCTGTTATCCAGAATGGTTTGTTTGGTGGATGCAGGTATGGGATGGGATGGGACCTGTTATCCGGAATGGTTTCTCCAATAAATGCAGGTATGGGACCTGTTATCCAGAATGGTTTCTCCAGTGTGCGCAGGTATGGGACCTGTTATCCAGAATGGTTTGTTTGGTGGATGCAGATATGGGACCTGTAATCCAGAATGGTTTCTCCAGTGCACGCAGGTATGGGATCTGTTATCTGGAATGGTTTCTCCAATGCATGCAAGTATGGGACCTGTTATCCAGAATGGTTTCTCCAATAAATGCAGGTATGGGACCTGTTGTCCAGAATAGTTTGTTTGGTGGATGCAGGTATGGGACCTGTAATCCAGAATGGTTTCAGCAGTGCACGCAGGTATGGGTCCTGTTATCCAGAATGGTTTCTTAGATGGATGCAGGTATGGGACCTGTTATCCAGAATGGTTTCTCCAATAAATGCAGGTATGGGACCTGTAATCCAGAATGGTTTCTGCAGTGCACGCAGGTATGGGTCCTGTTATCCAGAATGGTTTCTTAGATGGATGCAGGTATGGTACCTGTTATCCAGAATGGTTTCTCCAATAAATGCAGGTATGGGACCTGTTATCCAGAATGGTTACTCCCGTGTGCGCAGGTATGGGACCTGTTATCCAGAATGGTTTGTTTGGTGGATGCAGGTATGGGACCTGTAGTCCAGAATGGTTTTTTGCAGTGCACGCAGGTATGGGTCCTGTTATCCAGAATGGTTTCTTAGATGGATGCAGGTATGGGACCTGTTATCCAGAATGGTTTCTGCAGTGCACGCAGGTATGGGTCCTGTTATCCAGAATGGTTTCTCAGATGGATGCAGGTATGGGACCTGTTCTCCAGAATGGTTTCTCCAGTGCACACAAGTATGGAACCTGTTATCCAGAATGGTTTCTCCAATGCATGCAAGTATGGGACCTGTTATACAGAATGGTTTCTGCAGTGCACGCACGTATGGGACCTGTTATCCAGAATGGTTTCTGCAGTGCACGCAGGTATGGGATCTGTTATCCGGAATGGTTTCTCCAGTGCATGCAAGTATGGGACCTGTTATCCAGAATGGTTTCTCCAATAAATGCAGGTATGGGACCTGTTATCCAGAATGGTTTCTCCAATGTGCGCTGGTATGGGACCTGTTATCCAGAATGGTTTGTTTGGTGGATGCAGGTATGGGATGGGATGGGACCTGTTATCCGGAATGGTTTCTCCAATAAATGCAGGTATGGGACCTGTTATCCAGAATGGTTTCTCCAGTGTGCGCAGGTATGGGACCTGTTATCCAGAATGGTTTGTTTGGTGGATGCAGGTATGGGATGGGATGGGACCTGTTATCATTAATGGTTTCTCCAATAAATGCAGGTATGGGACCTGTTATCCAGAATGGTTTCTCCAGTGTGCGCAGGTATGGGACCTGTTATCCAGAATGGTTTGTTTGGTGGATGCAGATATGGGACCTGTAATCCAGAATGGTTTCTCCAGTGCACGCAGGTATGGGATCTGTTATCCGGAATGGTTTCTCCAATGCATGCAAGTATGGGACCTGTTATCCAGAATGGTTGTCCAATAAATGCAGGCATGGGACCTGTTATCCAGAATGGTTTCTCCAGTGCATGCAGGTATGGGACCTGTTGTCCGGAATGGTTTCTCCAATAAATGCAGGTATGGGACCTGTTATCCAGAATGGTTTCTCCAGTGTGCGCAGGTATGGGACCTGTTATCCAGAATGGTTTGTTTGGTGGATGCAGGTATGGGATGGGATGGGACCTGTTATCCGGAATGGTTTCTCCAATAAATGCAGGTATGGGACCTGTTATCCAGAATGGTTTCTCCAGTGTGCGCAGGTATGGGACCTGTTATCCAGAATGGTTTGTTTGGTGGATGCAGGTATGGGATGGGATGGGACCTGTTATCATTAATGGTTTCTCCAATAAATGCAGGTATGGGACCTGTTATCCAGAATGGTTTCTCCAGTGTGCGCAGGTATGGGACCTGTTATCCAGAATGGTTTGTTTGGTGGATGCAGATATGGGACCTGTAATCCAGAATGGTTTCTCCAGTGCACGCAGGTATGGGATCTGTTATCCGGAATGGTTTCTCCAATGCATGCAAGTATGGGACCTGTTATCCAGAATGGTTGTCCAATAAATGCAGGCATGGGACCTGTTATCCAGAATGGTTTCTCCAGTGCATGCAGGTATGGGACCTGTTGTCCGGAATGGTTTCTCCAATAAATGCAGGTATGGGACCTGTTATCCAGAATGGTTTCTCCAGTGTGCGCAGGTATGGGACCTGTTATCCAGAATGGTTTGTTTGGTGGATGCAGGTATGGGACCTGTAATTCAGAATGGTTTCTGCAGTGCAAGCAGGTATGGGTCCTGTTATCCAGAATGGTTTCTTAGATGGATGCAGGTATGGGACCTGTTATCCAGAATGGTTTCTCCAATAAATGCAGGTATGAGACCTGTTATCCAGAATGGTTTCTCCAGTGTGCGCAGGTATGGGACCTGTTATCCAGAATGGTTTGTTTGGTGGATTCAGGTATGGGACCTGTAGTCCAGAATGTTTTTTTGCAGTGCACGCAGGTATGGGTCCTGTTATCCAGAATGGTTTCTTAGATGGATGCAGGTATGGGACCTGTTATCCAGAATGGTTTCTGCAGTGCACGCAGGTATGGGTCCTGTTATCCAGAATGGTTTCTCAGATGGATGCAGGTATGGGACCTGTTATCCAGAATGGTTTCTCCAGTGCACACAAGTATGGAACCTGTTATCCAGAATAGTTTCTCAAATGCATGCAAGTATGGGACCTGTTATACAGAATGGTTTCTCCAGTGCACACAAGTATGGAACCTGTTATCCAGAATAGTTTCTCCAATGCATGCAAGTATGGGACCTGTTATACAGAATGGCTTCTGCAGTGCACGCAGGTATGGGTCCTGTTATCCAGAATGGTTTCTTAGATGGATGCAGGTATGGGACCTGTTATCCAGAATGGTTTCTCCAGTGCACACAAGTATGGAACCTGTTATCCAGAATAGTTTCTCCAATGCATGCAAGTATGGGACCTGTTATACAGAATGGCTTCTGCAGTGCACGCAGGTATGGGTCCTGTTATCCAGAATGATTTCTTAGATGGATGTAGGTATGGGACCTGTTATCCAGAATTGTTTCTCCAGTGCACACAAGTATGGAATCTGTTATCCAGAATAGTTTCTCCAATGCATGCAAGTATGGGACCTCTTATACAGAATGGTTTCTGCAGTGCACGCACGTATGGGACCTGTTATTCAGAATAGTTTCTCCAATAAATGCAGGTATGGGACCTGTTATACAGAATGGTTTCTTTGATGGATGCAGGTATGGGACCTGTTAGCCAGAATGGTTTCTTTGATGGATGCAGGTATGGGACCAGTTATCCAGAATGGTTTCTCCAGTACACACAAGTATAGCACCTGTTCTCTAGAATGGTTTCTCCAATGCATGCAGGTATGGGACCTGTTATCCAGAATGGTTTCGGCAGTGCACGCAGGTATGTGACCTGTTATCCAGAATGGTTTCTCCAGTGCACACAAGTATGGGACCTGTTATCCAGAATAATTTCTCCAATGCATGCAGGTATGGGACCTGTTATCCAGAATGGTTTCTCCAGTGCATGCAGGTATGGGACCTGTTATCCAGAATGGTTTCGGCAGTGCACGCAGGTATGTGACCTGTTATCCAGAATGGTTTCTCCAGTGCACACAAGTATGGGACCTGTTATCCAGAATAATTTCTCCAATGCATGCAGGAATGGGACCTGTTAGCCAGAATGGTTTCTCCAGTGCATGCAGGTATGGGACCTGTTATCCAGAATGGGTTCTCCAATAAATGCAGGTATGGGACCTGTTACCCAGAATGGTTTCTCCAGTGCATGCAGGTATGGGACCTGTTATCCGGAATTGTTTCTCCAATAAATGCAGGTATGGGACCTGTTATCCAGAATGGTTTCTCCAGTGTGCGCAGGTATGGGACCTGATATCCAGAATGGTTTGTTTGGTGGATGCAGGTATGGGACCTGTAATCCAGAATGGTTTCTCCAGTGCACGCAGGTATGGGATCTGTTATCCGGAATGGTTTCTCCAGTGCATGCAAGTATGGGACCTGTTATCCAGAATGGTTTCTCCAATAAATGCAGGCATAAGACCTGTTATCCAGAATGGTTTCTCCAGTGCACGCAGGTATGTGACCTGTTATCCAGAATGGTTTCTCCAGTGCACACAAGTATGGGACCTGTTATCCAGAATAATTTCTCCAATGCATGCAGGTATGGGACCTGTTATCCAGAATGGTTTCTCCAGTGCATGCAGGTATGGGACCTGTTATCCAGAATGGTTTCGGCAGTGCACGCAGGTATGTGACCTGTTATCCAGAATGGTTTCTCCAGTGCACACAAGTATGGGACCTGTTATCCAGAATAATTTCTCCAATGCATGCAGGAATGGGACCTGTTAGCCAGAATGGTTTCTCCAGTGCATGCAGGTATGGGACCTGTTATCCAGAATGGGTTCTCCAATAAATGCAGGTATGGGACCTGTTACCCAGAATGGTTTCTCCAGTGCATGCAGGTATGGGACCTGTTATCCGGAATTGTTTCTCCAATAAATGCAGGTATGGGACCTGTTATCCAGAATGGTTTCTCCAGTGTGCGCAGGTATGGGACCTGATATCCAGAATGGTTTGTTTGGTGGATGCAGGTATGGGACCTGTAATCCAGAATGGTTTCTCCAGTGCACGCAGGTATGGGATCTGTTATCCGGAATGGTTTCTCCAGTGCATGCAAGTATGGGACCTGTTATCCAGAATGGTTTCTCCAATAAATGCAGGCATAAGACCTGTTATCCAGAATGGTTTCTCCAGTGCATGCAGGTATGGGACCTGTTGTCCGGAATGGTTTCTCCAATAAATGCAGGTATGGGACCTGTTATCCAGAATGGTTTCTCCAGTGCACACAAGTATGGGACCTGTTATCCAGAATAATTTCTCCAATGCATGCAGGTATGGGACCTGTTATCCAGAATGGTTTCTCCAATGCATGCAGGAATGGGACCTGTTAGCCAGAATGGTTTCTCCAGTGCATGCAGGTATGGGACCTGTTATCCAGAATGGGTTCTCCAATAAATGCAGGTATGGGACCTGTTACCCAGAATGGTTTCTCCAGTGCATGCAGGTATGGGACCTGTTATCCGGAATGGTTTCTCCAATAAATGCAGGTATGGGACCTGTTATCCAGAATGGTTTCTCCAGTGTGCGCAGGTATGGGACCTGATATCCAGAATGGTTTGTTTGGTGGATGCAGGTATGGGACCTGTAATCCAGAATGGTTTCTCCAGTGCACGCAGGTATGGGATCTGTTATCCGGAATGGTTTCTCCAGTGCATGCAAGTATGGGACCTGTTATCCAGAATGGTTTCTCCAATAAATGCAGGCATAAGACCTGTTATCCAGAATGGTTTCTCCAGTGCATGCAGGTATGGGACCTGTTGTCCGGAATGGTTTCTCCAATAAATGCAGGTATGGGACCTGTTATCCAGAATGGTTTCTCCAGTGCACACAAGTATGGGACCTGTTATCCACAATGGTTTCTCCAGTGCACACAAGTATGGGACCTGTTATCCAGAATGGTTTCTCCAATGCATGCAGGTATGGGACCTGTTATCCACAATGGTTTCTCCAATGCATGCAGCAATGGGACCTGTTAGCCAGAATGGTTTCTTTGGTGGATGCAGGTATGGGATCTGTTATCCAGAATGGGTTCTCGAATAAATGCAGTTATGGGACCGGTTATCTGGAATGGTTTCTCCAATAAATGCAGGTATTGGACCTGCTATCCAGAATGGTTTCTCCAATAAATGCAGGTATAGGACCTGTTATCCAGAATGGTTTCTCCAGTGCATGCAGCTATGGGAGCTTTTATCCGGAATGGTTTCCCCAGTAAATGCAGGTATGGGACCTGTTTTCCAGAATGGTTTCTCCAATGCATGCGGCAATGGGACCTGTTATCCAGAATGGTTTCTGCAGTGCACGCAGGTATGGGACCTGTTATCCAGAATGGTTTCTCCAGTGCACGCAAGTATGGGACCTGTTATCCAGAATGATTTCTCCAATGCACGCAGGTATGGGACCTGTTATCCAGAATGGTTTCTCCAGTGTACACAAGTATGGGACCTGTTATCCAGAATGGTTTCTCCAGTGCACACAAGTATGGGACCTGTTATCCACAATGGTTTCTCCAATGCATGCAGGTATGGGACCTGTTAGCCGAAATTGTTTCTTTAGTGGACGCAGGTATGGGACTTGTTATGCACAATGGGTTTTCCTGTATACGCAAGTATGGGACCTGTTATCCAGAAAGTTATCCAAAATGGTTTCTGCAGTGCACGCACGTATGGGACCTGTTATCCAGAATGGTTTCTCCAGTGCACGCAGGTATGTGATCTGTTATCCGGAATGGTTTCTCCAGTGCATGCAAGTATGGGACCTGTTATCCAGAATGGTTTCTCCAGTGCACGCAGGTATGGGACCTGTTATCCGGAATGGTTTCTCCAATAAATGCAGGTATGGGACCTGTTGTCCAGAATGGTTTCTCCAATAAATGCAGGTATGGGACCTGTTATCCAGAATGGTTTCTCCAGTGGACGCAGGTATGGGACCTGTTATCCGGAATGGTTTCTCCAATAAATGCAGGTATGGGACCTGTTATCCAGAATGGTTTCTCCAATAAATGCAGGTATGGGACCTGTTATCCAGAATGGTTTCTCCAGTGTTCGCTGGTATGGGACCTGTTATCCAGAATGGTTTGTTTGGTGGATGCAAGTATGGGACCTGTTATCCAGAATGGTTTCTCCAATGCATGCAAGTATGGGACCTGTTATACAGAATGGTTTCTGCAGTGCACGCACGTATGGGACCTGTTAGCCGGAATGGTTTCTTTAGTGGACGCAGGTACAGTATGGGAGTTGTTATCCACAATGGGTTTTCCTGTATACGCAAGTATGGGACCTGTTATCCAGAATGGTTTCTCATATGCATGCAAGGATGGGACCTGTTATCCAGAATGGTTCTCCATTGCACACAAGTATGGAACCTGTTATGCAGAAAGGTTTCTTCAGTACACGCAAGTATGGGACCTGTTATCCAGAATAGTTTCTGCCGTGCACACAAATATGGGACCTGTTATCCAGAATGGTTTCTCTAGTGCACACAAGTATGGGACCTGTTATCCACAATTGTTTCTTCAGCCTATATATATATATATATATATATATATATATATATATATATATATGTCCAGAGAGATGCCAGCGCTCACGAAAAAAAAAAAATGTTTAGATGCCTGGGTGCGCGATCGATAAATTCAGCATAAGATACAGAAGAGAGGATCAGCACTCACAGGACTTAAAAAATAATAAATCGATTATGAAAATATTAACTCTTTGAGAAAGGCCCTAGGGAGGGCCGAAACGTTAGTCCATATTTTCATTATCGATTTATTATTTTTTAAGTCCTGTGAGTGCTGATCCTCTCTTTTGTATCGTATGCTATATATATATATGTGTATATATATATATATATATATATATATTTATACACACATTCCACTTTTTTTTTATTCAGGCATTTTATTGAGATTTTGAATGCAAAAGTAGTAACACAGATACTACAGCAATCCTTATATTTTGTACAATACAACCAAAATTGTGGATATTTAAAAGAGTATGGACCAATTGAATATAGTTAAGAAACAGGGGTGAACACCCAAGTTCTTTAATTTGCAGCAATATCAAATGTACTACCAATGCATAAACTTTAAAAAGCCTTATGTGGACCATAGCCATTTACCCCAATTGTTTTGGCATTTTTAGTGCTACCTCCAGCTTTATAGGAGAACTAAACACCCCATTAACAAAATCCCCTACCTAATACCCTAGGTAGTCCCCCCCTCCCTGTTCCACCCCCCCCCCCACATAGTTAGTTACCCCTGAAAATGCCATTAAGAGTCTGCTAACGTATCGGTGTAGACTAAGTGCAGCGGAGCTCATGGGAGCCACCTCTCCTGTCTTGTTCTATATTAAACTGGCCTAGTACTGTGTGATTATGGCCAGTTTAATATAGAACAAGACAGGAGATTCGGAAGGTGTCTGACGAAGGGGTACGCCCCGAAACGTTACATCACTTGACTAATAAAATTGCCCGGGATTTCCCCGCTACACCTGCCTAAATGTTTGGCTAATCCTTATTGTACTAATTGGGAGAGGTGCCGACCCCTCCAACCAAATACAAGGCGAGACTGAATTGGAGAGGCTGGGGGAACAGGAAGCTTCATTGACACGGTCCCCTCACTCCCCATCTTCCTGTACAGCGATTGGCACTTCTGCGCATGTGCGCACTCTAATTGGTGCTTCTGTGCATGTGCGCCGGCGTTAACCTGCATGCGCACGCTCACCCGGCCCTGTGGCTGGCGAGGTCGCCTAGGGTGCCTGGCCAGTGTGGCCCGGCTCTGTCGGTGCATCCCTAGTACTGTGTGATTAGTTCCTAAGAAGCAAACTTGTAGTATCTGGACAGTTATGTTTTTTGGATTGCATCCAGGTGATCAAGGATTTGTGACCAAAATGTTGCCAAGACCATACTGTCCCATGTCATATGGATAAGAGAGACTTGCTATGTGTAACACATAGGACACTCTGGAAATATTTTATGTAGTTTGGCCGGAGTGTAGTATGCTCCATGCACAAAGTAAAGTTGAAGCATTCACATCCTATAGTTAACAGAGATTGATAATGAGGGCTCTAATAATTCATCCCATTTATCCTCATCTAAAGAGCCTAGGTCCTGTTGCTACCACTTTACAGTAATTTCTTTGAATGCATAAACCAAGGCAAGGCAATATGTAAGGAACTCTTAATTAAAGGAGAATTAAACTCAACAGCAAACTATGCTGTGATGTATTGTGAAGCCTGCTCGGCTTTGTGACAGCTTGTAACTTTAATTCCATTAGCATCAAGGTGTTCAGTATAAAAATAAAAACTGGGTAAATAGCTAGGCTGTACAAAATAAAGATGTTTTCAGTATAGTTAGTTAAATACAAAATGTAATCTATAAAGGTTTGTGTGACTGAATTACAACATATTAGCCAGAACCCAACTTTCTGCTTTGCAGCTCTCTTGGGGAGGCACATGGGTCATAACTATTTGCTTTTGAATCTGACTTTCATAATAAGCATCAATTGCAAACCCACTGAACCGTTATGTCCCATGTGGCCCCCCTTAAAGTGGCTGACTAACTCGACGTTAGAGAGCTGAAAAGCAGGAAGTTGTATTATGTTCTGTTATAGTAGAAGTTCCTTCACACCAGCCACTATAGATTACATTTTTGGCTAACTAACTATATTAGAAAAAATTTCCATTTTGAACAGCATATATATTTACCCAGTCTTTATTTTTACACTGAACTGTTCTTTAAATCTCCTCTCCCCTATCCTTAGTATCACCAATGTCTTCTCAGTGCACTAAGAGCATGGGGTCAGTAGATCTACTTCCAGCCACCAGATTTGCTTATGTGCTTATGTGCTTATGTATACACTAATCTGTGGGGATTGCTGCTCAACAGCAAGTACTTTTAACTCTCTGTTTTGTATTGCTGAGTTTTAGACTTTGCATAGATTCTTTCTCCAGGGCATTCGTTATTCCTTCTCACATTTTCCATGCTTCCCATTCCTTTGCGATATCTCCAATATGCAGCCATTTGGTCTGCTAACGGTAACAGAGACTGGTATACCCTCCTAGGGTACCTGTTAAAGGGACACTAAACCCAACCATTAAGCTGTACCACTTATTTCTTTATGAAAAAAACATAATCACACATGGAAACCAATTTATCAGTGAGAACTCTAACCAAAAACTTAATTACAGATGCAAGCAAATTGACCAGTGAAAATGCTAATTACCAGCACAAAGTCATCCATCTTGCTGTTTTCTTACATACATAGATTATTGTGCCACTTTGGGGTCATTATATGACATTGGAATTAAAAATGGGAAAGACGTGTTCAGTGCTGGTAAACTGTGCTTCATGCTTCCAACTCCGAATGCAGGCACAAAGAAGATGGAGCCTGATTTACACAGAGCAGCTGGGGTTCTTATTGGAGGATTTGTCTGCATTTGAATGCTGCCCTGAGTGCTTGGTGAAAGGTTTTTTTTAGCAATATGGCTTTAAGAAAACAACCCTGATGTTGCTCTGCTGAACTATAGCTCCCATCATGAATTAACCTTGATAATATGTTAAAGGATTCTAGGGAAAGTGGTTGAGCAGTGCAGTGTAGCAGGGTCTATTGTCCTTTAAGGTGCTTCCCTGATGCTGTTCAACCCTGTGCAGGAAGCCTGCCCATAATATAAAGCACCAGTCCTAGATGCACATAAAAAAACCTTCCTAAAGTAAACATATTCATAGATTTTATTAGCTCTAGATATTAATGTGGTAAAGAAATGTAGGGACCTATAGGATATCCTATCCCTATAGAGTTAATCCCCTACCTCTTGTATTAGTTCTCTTTTCCCTTGTTATTGGGCCAAGCCCTTGTAACTGGCAAAGTGTAACAACCACACCTATTGGACAAAGAGTGTAATGACACTCCCCTGCCACACTGCTATATAGTGTTGTGCAGGGAGTGTCCTCTTCCTCTTTGGCTCCTGGTGCTGCTGCTAGGTGAATCTCCATTGAGCCTGGGATCACCATAGGCCCCAGTAAAGCCTTTACCCTAAAGGGACCTGACACCTTTAGTGCCAAGTCGGGGACCAGGTAAACCCCGTGAACGAGGACCAGCTAGCATAGTAAGATATTGTTATAGTCTCTCTAGGAGAGAAAGACAGAGAGGTGTAGCAGAAAGAGCAGCTGTCGCTCCAACAAGGATTGTAGGAGGAAGTAGCTTCCCACAAGGCCTGTTTGCCTTTAGAGCAGGGACCTCAGTTGTTAGGGCAGTAGGTGAGCAAAGGACTACCTGAACCCTACCTGATTGATCCCGATCCCCTCACTGTGCAACGTCGGTCGAACTGGGATTTGATGTACACCTGTCTGCAATATCTTTTGGGAGTCGTATCTGTTTGACTGTGAACCTTTACTGTCCAAAGAGATTCCACATGCTGTGTCCTCAGAACTATTGTAAGTAAACCTGTGGTCATTTGCCTTTGGCATAATAAATCTTGCTCCTGTTTTACCTTTTTAAAGAACCTCCTGGCGTCCATTATTCTACTTTTGTACTTATATGCCTGTGAGTTGTAGTTCAACTACAGTTTAAAGGGGAAGCTTCCATTTGGCGAAGGCTCTGCCCTGGGTGAGGATTCGCAATGTAACCCATGCTCACTACCTAGCTGGTCACCCTTAACTCCTAATTGGCAGAATAGGCCAAGAAAGCGTTACATTTTGGCGCCCAACGTGGGGCCACGCCCCTAAATCCAGGCTATTTTTGTATTTTTGTGATTTAGTGTTTTTGTGCACTGTCGCTTTAAATTTTCGTGACAGGCGGCGGACCCGATTGGCAAAGGGCTGCCTGCACGTCTTTCTACTAAATTTGCTAGGTGTTTTTCCCTAGTATCTCAGGGCCGTGGGTTCGGGCTTGGAGGTTCTATTTCCCGATACACGAGCCTGCGCCATAGCTCAAGTCTCGCTAGCGCGAGATTTCGCTGGCGCCACTCTTTTTCCCGCGCAGTAACTGTTGGCGCGCTTTGGGATTAAGGCGGTCCCTGACGTCACGTCCCGCCGCCATTTTGTGAAGGGACTTTGCAGAGAGAGGACGTGTGCATCACTACTCCACCTGTTTGTGCCTGTGGACTTCCGGCGGCTGCCTAGAAAGTTTCCCCGCACTTCCACCCTTCACGCCAAGCGGTACCTGCTTGCTACCGTTTCTCATTTCAGCAAACCGGAGGATTTCAGCATCGCTCCTGTTCAAGGTGCTGCACCATCACGGACCACGGCTGTGGCCCATCCACGTGCAGACCTTCCGGACCTCACTGCTAATTGCCCTGCGGCTGCGGGTATAGTGGAGGACTTCCTACCTACATTCTTCTTGCCGGTAAAACCTTTTTCCATTATTATGGCTGACCATTCTTGGGAAGGTTGGGCGGATGCGGAGGAAAACCTGTCTGGGGCCCCGCTGTTCTCGGATGAGGACATAGAAGATGTAGACTTTGGCCTTAGATATATTTGGGCCGGGACATATGGTGAAAAGCTCAATGTCCACTTTAACCGGATAGTTGTTCCCTACTGCGGGCACTGTACCCGTGAACTATCCACCGAGACCTGTAATTTCCACTCTTCGTGCCCCCATTGCTTTCACGAGTGTTGGTTAGGTCCCTATGTACTTTATGCTGATCCTAAAAAAGGCATAAAGACCAAATCCATCGCTACAGACACAGATGGACTGTCTTCAGTGTCAGGAGACTCTGCTCCTGCACCTGTTCCCGCATATCCTCATCACCTCTCCTCAGTGCGGCCACCCAGCATACAGAGCCTGCCCACACCTCTAAAGGCTTTGTCTATTTCCCAGTCACAGGGAGTAGGCGCTAGTGGGGATACAGCCACACTGAGTGGGAAGCCACGTGTTCCACCTGGAGGGAGGGGGAGTACTATGCGCAGGAACCCTGATGTTGTACCTAGGCCTGTTACTCCTAGGCCTGTTAAACCCAAACCGACCACGCCTAGGCCCGCTACTCCTAAGCCAACCACTGCATCTGAGGATGAGGCCTCATCCACAGTGGTTCCATCAGAGTATTCCAGTTCTCAGCAGCCTGTTGCCTGCTTGTCTAAACCATTGCTTTCTCCAGAGGCTCAAGGATTCTGGGTCGCTCAGGGAAGGGCCGACCCCAAGAAGGCACGCACAGTTTCAAGGGTGCAACGTATTATCAATGCCCGTGTTCGTGACCGTTGGGGTTATCCAATGCCCTATGCACCTGAGTGGGTTTATGACGAAGTGGAGAAGAATTTGGAAGAATGGCTGTATGGAGAATTGTTAAAGAAAACAGATGTGGGACCCAAGGGATTGTTCCAGAGCGATCCACAGAAGCGGCAGCGTGACATGGTCTTCCTCTGTGACACCCTCAGCGAATGGTGGTATGGGCGTACCATTTTAAAGCACCATGTTAAAAGTTGTGGGAAGTTTCAAGAGGACCGCTTCTTCAGCTTGTCGTCCACTCTGCCTAATGGAGGGAAGGTAGAGAAGCCTCACCCTTCCTACTATTTGTCCTATGAACATACCCTGGAAAAGTATGGTATGATCTCTTGAGCTGTCCACAGTGGATCCGGCTGGACCCTGTGTGTTGTAACATTTTCAGTATGCCTCTATGAGTGAGTATTCCTCTTAGAGATGACTTGTTTACACTTGAGGACGTCGTTTGATTTGCCCCAAGTTTTGGGCCTTCTTCATTGTTCTTCAAGATTGATGCCCCAAGATTTGGGCCTTCTTCATTTTGTTTGTTCACTCATTGCTCCATTTCTGGACTTCTGAACATTGTCTGGAACTGTAAATAGTTGGGTTCATGAGACAAAGACTGCTGAGCCCCCACCAAAACTCTTCTACCTCTAACTACTCATTGAGTAGCACCTTTATTCTTCGCCTTACTACTCCCCAAGTGGCTCTCAGGGACTTGGTACACTTGGGTAGGGGGGGTGTGCTATGGAATAAAGCTTTTGGTTATGGTGGGGTCATGTAACTCAACTGCACTGAAAATGAGTGTTCAATTGTGAAAAGAAATGTATACTAAAATTTTCTTTTCAGCCAAGCCTGTGCCTGGACCTCCTGATACACTATGGAGGGTTCAAGTTTCGTAAGTCAAGTGCCTGAGTGTTCCTTTAAGGACCTCATGAATGTAATAAAGTTATGCAACTGATGTTATTTGCACTGAAACTTATCCAATACAGTATTGCACTTTTGCTCTTTACTGTTCTTTTCTCCACAGTACCCATTGTTACTAGGTATTCCTCAGGAGAGGGTACCAGAAGAGTGATGTTCAATGGTATTGTTGGTTTGCACTTATATATTCACTTTGTTGCTATTGTGTTTATATCCTTTCACCATTGTCGGGACGAAATGGATTTTTCCCCCGGGTGTATGTAGGGACCTATAGGATATCCTATCCCTATAGAGTTAATCCCCTACCTCTTGTATTAGTTCTCTTTTCCCTTGTTATTGGGCCAAGCCCTTGTAACTGGCAAAGTGTAACAACCACACCTATTGGACAAAGAGTGTAATGACACTCCCCTGCCACACTGCTATATAGTGTTGTGCAGGGAGTGTCCTCTTCCTCTTTGGCTCCTGGTGCTGCTGCTAGGTGAATCTCCATTGAGCCTGGGATCACCATAGGCCCCAGTAAAGCCTTTACCCTAAAGGGACCTGACACCTTTAGTGCCAAGTCGGGGACCAGGTAAACCCCGTGAACGAGGACCAGCTAGCATAGTAAGATATTGTTATAGTCTCTCTAGGAGAGAAAGACAGAGAGGTGTAGCAGAAAGAGCAGCTGTCGCTCCAACAAGGATTGTAGGAGGAAGTAGCTTCCCACAAGGCCTGTTTGCCTTTAGAGCAGGGACCTCAGTTGTTAGGGCAGTAGGTGAGCAAAGGACTACCTGAACCCTACCTGATTGATCCCGATCCCCTCACTGTGCAACGTCGGTCGAACTGGGATTTGATGTACACCTGTCTGCAATATCTTTTGGGAGTCGTATCTGTTTGACTGTGAACCTTTACTGTCCAAAGAGATTCCACATGCTGTGTCCTCAGAACTATTGTAAGTAAACCTGTGGTCATTTGCCTTTGGCATAATAAATCTTGCTCCTGTTTTACCTTTTTAAAGAACCTCCTGGCGTCCATTATTCTACTTTTGTACTTATATGCCTGTGAGTTGTAGTTCAACTACAGTTTAAAGGGGAAGCTTCCATTTGGCGAAGGCTCTGCCCTGGGTGAGGATTCGCAATGTAACCCATGCTCACTACCTAGCTGGTCACCCTTAACTCCTAATTGGCAGAATAGGCCAAGAAAGCGTTACAGAAATATCCGGCAGCATCTGCATTCTCAAGGAAACAGGAGATCCGCAAATCCTGGATTAACTAAGAAGCATGTTAAAGACAATGTTCTAACTGTTTTAATGTGGTCTCTACATGAAATGGCTCTGCCTTGTAGGCAGGTTGTTGCTGCACACTAAAAGCAACTGAAAGTGAATATGTAGATAAAGAGCAGGTACTGGTCTAGTCTTACATGATGTCTCGGGAGCTCTATTTTAAACAGAGAAACAAAAGCTATTTTATTCAAAGAAAAAAAATAAACCATATATAAATATCTGAATAAATGAAAAGTTGCAGTGTGTTGTTAATCTACCAAAGAGGCTGTGTCATGTGAAATGTTGGCTAATAGCTTTATTTCTTGCTTTCTGTTGAGAAAGGTAGTTCTGTGGGCTTGTTAATAGTAGTCACGCCATTTTGCCTTATATGTTTCTTTTCTGTCCTGCCAGAGGGGTCAATGTCAAAAGGCATATCAAGTGCCCCTTTAATTTAGAACATTTGGTGCTAAATTGGATGTGAACATTTGGGGGCAAACTCACTAACCTCTGGAAATTCACCAGCGACAACTTTGCTCACATTGCCACACTTCGCTGGTGAAAATTCTCCAGGACAATGCTAATTCACTAAAATGCGAAGTTGCGTCCAAGGCACCGAACGATGGCGAAGTTTCGCTAGCATTAATTTGGTAAGCAAAGCGAAGTTGTGCTAATTTACATACGGCGGGAAGTGCTAAGTTGAATGGACGTATATGTAGCAGCAAATACATTACACTACACAAGCCCAGGGAACCTTAATAAAAGAAAATAAAGTTGTTATAATGCTGTAATGCCCAGTGTATAGTTTATGTAAGGAAATGTAGGGGGGAAGCCAGGTACCCTAAAAAAAAATTACGATCTTTTGCAGCTTATAACCCTGAAAAAACTGAAGTCGCCAGCGTTTTTTGGAACTTTGGGACTTTCAATTTTTTTTTGAGGAAGTCCTATCTACTCTATTGCACTTTGCCTGGTCTGAGGTGGTGAAGGCAAGTCTGGCACAAGAGGTAACATTCATTAAAATCCGCATCTTAGTGAATTTGCGTAGTTCATTGGCCAGAGTGAAAATTCGCCAGGCGTTAGAGTGCGAAGTAGCGCTACAGTCCATCTCCTGTGCTAGCATATTAACGTCCGTGCCGTTATAAATTTGCCCCATGGAGTTTGCAGACAATGCATAGAAAAATACACAGTACTTTTTAGTGTTATCATTTAAATGGAGCACATGCAGGAAGGGCTCAGCCTGAGGAAATGCTGTCAGCTTGAAGGTCATATAGTTTCAGATATTGGGTGAACATTTATTTGTCCTAGGTAGTCTTCTAACTATGGCTGACTGGTTGATACACCAGTAGTTTTTTAAAACTGTTAGGAACTTGGGGGTCCTGAACAAACAGTGCTTTTTATCTACTTCCATTCGCTTACATGAATAATGAAAGTGTGTTTTCAGAATAGCCAGGCCAAGATTAATGTGTAGGTTTAAAGGATAAGTAAACCTTTAAAATAAGTGAATGTAAAAACGATGAGGGTGCTATTCTGAGATATTTTGCAATGTACATTCATTATATATTTTGTTTTCAAGATATTAAGGGATACATGTACTGTTAACATAAATGAATTTTGTTAGAACAGCGCCACCTGGTCAATTTCCAACCAGTCTGACCACTAAGCGGTCAAGGAAGTTGTCAGGTGAAATAAAGAGGCTGCTCCGATGTTCTTCTGCTTAGGAAAGGTTTGAGAAAGGTTTTTATTTTTTTTCCTAAGTAGAAGAACATCAGAGCAGCCTCTTTCTTTCTCCTGACAACTTGCTTGACTGCTTGGTGGTCAGACTGGTCGGAAATTGACCAGCAGATGGCGAAGTTTAACAAAATTCATTCATATTACCAGTACATGTATCCCTTAATATCTTGGAATAAAAGCAAAATAAATAATGAATGTACATTGCAAAATATCTTAGAATAGCGCCCTCATCATTTTTACATTAATTTATTTTAAAAGTTTACTTATCCTTTAAATTAAGTTTTTGTATGCAACTTTTTAACTGGTCTTCATTATTTATTTTCTATAGTATATTAATTATTTGCTTTTTTCTTCTGACCCCATCCAGCTTTCAAATGGGGGTCACTGACCCCATCTATAAACAAATGCTCTATAAGGCTACATATGTATTGTTTTTGTTACTTTTTATTATTCATCTTTTATTCAGACCTCTACTATTCATATTCCAGTCTCTTTTTCAAATCAAGGTGTGGTTGCTAGGGTAATTTGAACCCTAGCAACCAGATGGCTGAAATTGCAAATTGGAGAGCTGCTGAATAAAAAGCTAACTAACTCAAAAACCACAATAATAAAAAATGAAAACCAATTGCATATTGTCTCAGAATATCACTCTCTACATCATACTAAAAGTTATCTTACAGGTGAACAACCCCTTCAATCAGAGAATAGCAGTTTGGGCTGCCAAAAAACAACAGCCCTTACTATATTTTTTGTTTTCCATATTATGGAGGAGATTTGGCGCTGGTAACAAAACGTCCGGTGTGCTGACACCCTTAGGTTTCCAGTAGAGCATACACTCTTAATGTGTCTCATGCAATTCTCTCACAGAATGACTGACCAGTAAAATACATTTATCAGCACAAGTGCATTCATAACATGTTTATACAGGTATGTGATCTTTCATCCAGAAACCTGTTATCCAGAAAGCTCCAAATTATGGAAAGGCCATCTCCCATAGACTCCATTTTATCCAAATAAATATATAAATCCGTGCCTGGTCTTTTTCTAGACTGCAGCTGAACTCGGTAGCTGGTTGTTGGTGTTTCTGACCCTGGCAACCACAGATGTGACCAAGGGAATCAATACCCTACTAGCTCAGGAGGTCCAGGCATCTGGTATCTATGCCCTGAGGGAGAGATGTGTTACCACAGGCCCAGGGGTAGTGTGAGTAGTTATTGCCCATAGTTTATTTAAGGTGAAATAATACATGGCTCTTCCTCTTTGGACTCCACCTAGTGCTATGTTGGCTGCACAGGAGTGCCTGGAGGCTAAGGCCCCAGTAAGAAGAATATGTACTAAAGTAACCAACCCCTTAGTAAAGTCTGTCATTTCTGATGGATGTTTCATTTGAAAAGTTAGGGCTGAAAATGAGCCCCATGTCCTGGTGGAGTCTGGGCAAATGACACATGTCTTTATTAAAGTGGATCTGCAAGATAAAAAAAATTCAATTCTGATTGGGCTTCTCTGGGTCTCCTGTAAATGTGGAAATGTATCAATTCTCCTTTACAAAGCTATCCATGCACAATCCAACTTGTCTAATATCTGATGGATTAGCAGGCCAAACAGGGGGATATTGTACAAGCAAATACTGTGTAATATGACATTCCTCTCACCTTCACATCTAACAATTCCCTGTTCCCCCTAAAGGAAAGCTTCCTCATCACAAGTTGAACATTTTTCGGATTACTGATGGATGAACTTTTGCAAGCAACTCCTAACTGAGGAACTTCCTTGAGGAATCCAAGATGTAGTAAACCTCAAATGGTTTACAAAGCAAATAGAAAAAAAAAGAGTCCCAAAAACCAATGGCTGTAATCAGGCTCATGGATTGTGGACCCTGTATTACCAGTACACCAAAACACCCTCTTACACTAAATACACACAAAATCAAAATTTGTTGAAAAAGGCTGCAGCCTAATTTTTTAAGATAATAACATCATTTTAGCCAATGTGGTTGTGTATTGGCCACTGAAGGCTACATAAACCACTTTAAGAACCCAGTACCAAGCCTGTGACTCCATCTCTTAACCTGTATGCCTCCTTTGCCCATGTGTTCCCCAAGCCTATCCTCAGGACTGCTCTTCCCATAACACCTGAATATGGATCTTATTTACATCCCTTTTGGCCAACCCAGCCCACTACTCACAGAGTTGTGACTGATTGAAACAGAGACAACTCACATGTATATTTTCTGGAGATACCCTAATGAATTCCATCATCTGGACCCCTGTAGTAACCTGGCGCCTGGACCTGCTATCTGTACTTTTCACCCAAACCTAACTTACCCTCTCTATTAAAATGCATAGTATCATCATTAAGTCCTTAAAAGAACTAGGAGCCCCTTTTTAGTTGGTCTAGGTCAGAGCTGTCCAATTGGAGGCCTGTGGGTAAAATGCAGCATCCAAAGGATTTTTATGGCCCGAGTCTTCGCAAAGGTTCCATAGACTTCACTGCATTACATCATCATTTTAATTTGATCTGACCCTCGAATATGCTGCATGTGAAATAATCCATCCCACTACTGAAATGTATTGTACATCACTGTCCTAGAAGGTGCTGTGTTACTTGTTATTTATACCGGTACACGGAGCCCAAGCTACATCACCCGCTACATTGTAGTGCAAAGATAACCAACTCTAATTACTATCAGAATAGCAAATTTACATGCAAATTATATTACTAGAGCACTATAATAAGTATGTTTATACAGTTGGTTGCAGCAGATACATATATGTACATGTGGGGCATTGCAAGCACCATAATACACAGAAAATGGATTCTCCAACTGTGCTGACATTGTAAAATGCTCTCTAAATTATTAAAAAAAACAAATCACTACAAAACAAGATGTGTTTAACCATAGCAGGAAATTAGCATTGATTTTAAAGTGTGACAGGATGTGACAGGATTTGGCTGCTAAAAATATTGGTAAAATGTATTCAGTTTCACCTGAATATAATGCTGAACACGCTGTAAGAAGAAACTGAACTGAATGATGTGCTGGCTTAAAATAGGACCGAAAGGGTCTTGTAGATTTACAGTACTAAAATTTACTAAAATAATGCATTCAACATTTGTTATTAACTATAGATAAGTGGAAGGCAATTTGCTTTGTAATAATACTTTTTACTTTGTTTTTCTATGCAATTTTACCAAGCCCACGGGACTAGCCCTAGTTCAAAAGGGCTATCAATTATAGAAAAATTTATATCAAAAAATGATATAAGTCCCAAAGCTTCTTCAAGTAAAAAATATTAATTTATTGTAGTACATATTTTAAAAGAATTATAACTGGTACATACTACCCCCCATATCCCACCTTACGCGTTTCGCCTGTGACCCATGATTGGTTTTAAACAAGAAAGGGGTGGGACTACTTGGGTTTAAATTCTGTGAACGACCCCCTACTGATAGATACACCTATGACTAAGCGCCGGAGGGTGCGAAACTGCATACTGTTAAAACAAATGTGTTTCTGTGTGCAGCTAAATGATGCAATGTTCTACACTGTTATGTGCTGTGGTTATAATTCTGGTATTAGTCACCGGCAAGCATAATCCTCTCTGAGATGTAGGGGAGCTGTGACTTTATATTTGTATACACAGCCAAAATGAGCCTACTTAAAGAAGTTCTCGTTTCTCTGAGAACAGGATGTTGCCAGTAGCGTATAATAATAATAGTGTTTACTGGTACCCACAGCAAATAGGGCCCCAAAACATTGGTAAATTGACCTATTCTACCAAGATATCTTGAAATTGCTTATTAATGAGGACATCACTGGGCCCCTGTACTCCTGAGACCCCCTGAGACTACAGGATCTGCTTCCTCTGTAGTTACGGGTGTTGTTAATAGGGATGTAGCGAACGTCGGAAAAAAAGTTCGCGAACATATTCGCGAACTTGCGCAAAAATGCGAGCGGTTCGCGAACGGTTCGCGAACCCCATAGACTTCAATGGGAAGGCGAACTTTAACATCTAAAAAAGACATTTCTGGCCAGAAAAATGATTTTAAAGTTGTTTAAAGGGTGCAACGACCTGGACAGTGGCATGCCAGAGGGGGATCAAGGGCAAAAATGTATCTGAAAAATCTGCCTGTGTGTGCTTGGAAGAGATAGTGTAGGGGAGAGCTGTTAGTGATGCTAGATGGCAGTTGGTTGAATAACACACTGGGCAAAAAATGCCTACAGGGCAAATAATGCCTAAAAGGTCAACTTATACACTACTACAGCGGTAGTAAAATAAAAAAAAGTTAAATAAAAAAAGAATGAATATTAAAAAAAAAAAAATTAAAGTTGGTGCTGCTGAACTACTAGGAGCAGCAGATTAGCACACCAGTCCCACTCCCCAACACTGCTAGACTAATAGCACTGGGCTCTTATAGTAGTAGTAGTAGTAGTAGTAGTAGTAGTAAAACAACAAAAAAATAAATAAAAGCAGTCCTTACAAGGACTATTGCTATTGCAGCAGTCAGCAGATGAGATCAGAAGCAGGACAGCTGCCCACTGCAGCTACATACAGAGCACTGCAGTAGAAGGTAGATTACTAGCCAGCAAAGCTACCTAAGCTTAAATGTCCCTCAAACCCCTGCAGACTTCTGTCCCTCCAATAACAGAGCAGTATCAAAACGATTACTAGCCAGCAAACTTTCAACTGTCCCTGAAATCACTAACAGGCAGCAGCTCTCTCCCTACACTATCTCTTCAGCACACACAGGCAGAGTGAAAAAAAGCTGCAGGGCTTCGGTTTTTATAGGGAAGGGGAGTGGTCCAGGGGAGAGCTTCCTGATTGGCTGCCATGTACCTGCTGGTCTGGGGTGAGAGGGCAAAAAAAAGCGCCAACAATGGCGAACCCAAAATGGCGAACGTCGCGCGACGTTCGCGAACTTCCGGCGAGCGCGAACACCCGATGTTCGCGCGAACAAGTTCGCCGGCGAACAGTTCGCGCCATCTCTAGTTGTTAATTAGAGATGTGTTTGAATTACTATTCTGATATTTTCTATAAACCCAGTGTGCAGTATTAGACCCTCAGTTCTGCTGCTACCTCTCACTATCATGCTATAGTTCCTGTCATCTGTATACCACAGCTATTTCCATAGCTGACAATCATTATAGTACTTTGGGGCAGACCGTAATTTTTATCTTCTCCATTGATGACTATATTTTTCCCCCAATTTCAGTTGTGGTTTGAGATTAAATTGGCCCACAAATAGCCAGACTCAAACACACCCAATGCAAAATAATCTGTAGCAGTTTACACCAGCTCCATGGGCATTTGCCAGTTTATCCAGATTCTTAGTCTGGTCCTGCTGATCTCACTCTATATCAGGATCTAGCAGTAAGATAAAAATGTTCTGTTACTGTGTCTATGCATATTACAGTGCTTGTGCCTGTATGTTTTTCAGTGCTTTCCCTACATGCACTGGTGTAACTATAGAGGAAACAGACCCTGTATCACAGGAGTGTGCCCCTTCCTACACGGAAAATATCCTATGGCATAGGCAACATGTAGCTCTCACTGAAAGAACTACTGATGGCAATAATTCCTAGCCCTTCAAATAGCTACTTGCCCCAAAAGCCTAATTGTTAGCTTTCTGGCTTCTACATATCTCCTCCACTTTCCAGTCTTACAACTATAATTTTTATTGTCCCTTTCCTAGATTGCCTTGGCTTCTATTAAGTGTAAAACAATATCTCAATGCCAAAAAATGAAAGTGTTTTAAAGTAAATAAAATATAATGTAGTGTTGCCCTGCACTTGTAAAACTGCTCCGTTTGTAAAACTGATCGGGAGGTAGAATCTCAGCGTTATGGTGCCAGCGTCAAACGCCAGCATCAGGAACATCCCAGAAGTGCGCGCCTGTGCACAGAGGCCGGCAGAGAGGTGCACTGGGAGGCAGATCTCCCGGCACGTTTACAGAACGTATCTGTTATCTACTGTGTAACCCGAGCCTTTTATCCTTTGAATGGCTGCCCCCATTGCTACACAGCACTTGATTTATATAACCATAGTAGTGTTTCTGAAGCTAACACAGCATTTTTACCAGGGATGGCAACACTGCGTTATATTTTTATTACTTTTAAACTATAGAATTCTACTGTTCCTTTAAGCTGTTTTCCAGCATGCGATCTGTACATCATGGCCCCTCGCACCAGGAGCTCCCTCCAGGTGCGAATGATTTAGCTCTGGAGGTGCCAATTTAAAAAACTACTACTGTTAACCCTGACCAAAGTGCATGTTTTATTAGCCCTCACCTTGGGTGGGGGAAAATATTTTCATCCAATAGGTGCCCTTTAATCTTACCTGCTGTCTCCTTGCAGCTCTGCATATTATTATACTGTGCACACAAGATTGTGTGATGCACTTGCATCCATGTGCAGGTGGTCGAATGTACATGCATGCTCATTTTTTTAACTAAGATGTCGTCTGCGATGGACATTTTCAAGCAAATTTAAGAAGGGGTTTATACAAGAAATAACTAAGGATAGGCAAAGGGTAGCTTGGGAGCTCCCCGATTTTCTCTTGCAAATGATCTGTTTCTGATCACTGACAAAGGTGGAGAGACAGGTGACAAATTTACTAAAATTGAAAATGCGGTACAAATAAATCTCCTTTCAGAGTATATTGTGCCAAGAACAATGCCTCTTTTGCCGGTCTTTTGCATAATATACACCACAAAGTTATATAATACTGGTCCGTGTAACTTCCTTTTTATGTCTATATATTTTGTTTTTCAAATAGTGGCATCACAAAGCTTGTTTAACTACTTTCTATTTTCTAACTGGTGCTGAGCATTTTTTATAAAATTATTCTTGTAGCAAAAGTTCTTTGGAGTTGTTCCTTTCTGATTCTTTTTCTTAGACACATAAATAATCTTGTTCTAATCTTGTGGTAATTTATCTTGTTACAATGAAAGTATGTAAAAATTTGACTTCAACTAAGATCGTATGCCATCTAAATACTAAACAACTACAGTCTTGATATCACTAAATGAAATGGATAATCAGCATGACACAGTCATGCTAGTATAGTAACTAAATAAAATGGATAATGGATAAATGGACATATTAAACTCAGACGTACCCATATAATCACTACATAAAATAGATAAAGGATAAATTAGCCCAAGACGTACAGTATAATAACTAAAAAGCATCATATTAACCCTAGACGTGACAGTATAATCACTAAATAAAATAGGTATTAACCCCCAGCATGTTAACCCCAGCCATGCCAGTAAGGTCACTATAGAAATGGCCAATGGGCACTCCATTAATTCCAGACAGTTCAGTAAAATAAGTGAAGAAAGGATCGATTGAAAGCATTACCTCACCTACACTTGCAAAAGCAGAATACCAACACAAAAGTTTTCTTCCTTCCTGCTGCTCCCATGCTGCTTGTCTTTCTCTTTGTCTCTTTGTCTGCTTCCTGCATGTGAAGGAAAAACATCCAAGATGGCCGTGCATTCCACAGTGGAATAGACAGACATCTTGGATTTTTTTCTTCATATGCAGGAAGCTGGCCAGGAAGAAGGGAAGAGGAACCAAGCAATATGGGACATTAACATTACAATCTAGGATTAAAAATGGAACTGTCCCTTGAAAAGCAGGACATTTGGGCGGTATGATAACAGAACTGCTGCTTTGTATGAGAAAGGAATGAGTCTTAACTCCTGACTTTAACCATATTTAGACAAATCTGTGGCGACATTTGTACACAGTACACAGTGTTTTTTGTTTTCTTGGAAATTCTGAGGTGATGTTTGAGGAGAACAGGAAACATATATGGCCATATCTAAACAGGTGCAGTTCTAGGCATAAAGTTGATTCTGTCCCTGCTTATATTGGTTTCTTTCAGGTACTCTGGTTTATTCCCACACTCTAAAAATACACAGGCAAGTTAATTGTTCCTGATAAAATGGGCCCTAGATATTAAGCTCTGCTGGGGCAGGAACTAATGTGAATGATGAAAAGACTACCTAAAGCTAGTTATCCAGAAAATTCAGAATTATGGAAAGGCGATCTCCCATAGACTCCATTTAAAGCAAACGATAGTCCACCGGGTCCCCCCACCAAAAACTTTGCTGAGGGGCCCGGCTTCTACACAACATCCCAATCACGCTCCCACTCGCTCATGTCCCCTTTTCCCTGCCAGCTTGCTCTGTCCACTGCACTTTTAGGGGAGTGTCAGGAAAGCAGGGGATTTTTAATACTATAGAGAAAGCTGACACACCGTATGGCCCCCCCTGTTCCCTGGGGCCCCCATGACTCTCCCCGCAGGGTGTGCTTCCTCTATAGTTATGCCACCTAAGTAAATGATTCTAATTAAAATATTAATTGATTTAGTGATTTCCTTTTTCCCTTGTAATAACATAGCACCTTGCACTTGATCTGAACTAAGCTGCATGAATCCATATTGGTGGCAAAGCAATCCTATTGGGTTTATTTCATGTTTAAATGGATTTTAGCAGACAAGGTATAGAAATACAAATTACTGTAAGATCCCTTATCTAGAAAACCCCAGGTCCCAAGCATTCTGGATAACACATCCTATACCTCTATAGGATAATAAAAATTTAGTGGCTGTGCATATTTGCTTGTACCTAACACAAATGTGGTCATTGCACCAATGTGAATAAACAAGACACAGAGGTATAGAGAAGCCCTGTACTTTACAGCTACCATTATTAATAACACATATTATATTATTATATATTCATGGCTGTATTTATATACAGGTGCTTATATAATTGATAGTTTTTATTTTTATAAAATAAAAAAACCTCCCCAGCTGCTGCCAGACTACCTGCTGTGATGGAGTTGGGGGGTGAGGGGTTAGTAGGCTAATTCTGCCCACCATGACATCACTTGTATCAGTGACATCATGCACAGCCGTGCCCTAATAAAATTATACCACCTATGGATTTTGCCATATCAAGGTCCAATGTGAATTATTGCTAGGGCCAATTTGGAAAACCCACCTACTTCCTGTTGAGTAAAACTAGAATGCAGTAAGCAATTTCCTCGCCTTCCATTCAGACCCTGCTGCTAACAGTACACAATTCATAAACACACAAAAAGACCACAAAAAGGAGGTGGAGAGATGTTAAAAAAATATGCTTGGTGGATCACATGGCATCTAGCAATATGAGCGAATGCATCAGTTCTGGAGAATAAGGTATGGTTTGGGGCGGGGGTTATTTTGTAAGTTTATACTGATGTTTATGGTCTAAACCTACTGGCATGCTGGAATACCTTTAAGACAAATATGTACTGCAAAATAACAGGACAAAAATTGACTGTGCAGTATGAGACAATCTTCCTTCTACAGAAGTACAAATAACAGGCAGTGTTAATGCCTTGAGCTATAAGTCTTTCAGCAACAGAATTCCAAAGTGTTATCATGCTCTTAAAATAACATTTATACCTGAAAACTAGCTAATGGCTAATTCATGAAGTTTCTAATGACAAAAATGTATGACCAGTATTGGTCATTAGCATTAATAAGCTTTTTTCCTTTTTAGTTTAGTGAACACACCACTCCTGTCCCATGTATAAAATAGGAACATTAAGCAAAGACAATATGAAAAAGCAGTTACAGAGGTAAATACGCGTGTAGATGACACTTTCATATACACATACATTAAAACTGTTTGCTGTCCGTTTTGCAGCCATGCGAATTGGATGCAGGTTTTTGCAGTGCGTTTCCTTTCATTCTATATGTGACCGGATAATGTGTTCAAAAGGGTCATCTTTGGAGGCTGGGAGAAGTATTTTCATAGCTTGAGAGTCTGACTCCCTCAGCTAATAGAGGAGCAGTTACATTGGCTTCACAATATCTGCCTGGTGTCTGTATGGGCTACCTCACTAACTAGGGAAGGTGTTTCATTTGTTTGTAGTAAAATTAGTAGGGGTCACAGAGGTGGCCACTATGGGTCTGAAGTGCCTAGAAATTATGTGTCCCCTTGAATGCACTAGGATCCTGGAACATTCCATTATTGTGTCAAACAGACTGCACACATTGCTGTCTGTCTGACACAATAAACACTAGTGGGGCAATGTGACAGTTGCTAATGCAAAAACCATTCACAATTTGTTCACAAAGAGAACAATTTCGCCTTTGCGGACACTTTGCCCTCATAGTACAGAAGGATAGTGTTTGAAAATGTCATAGTTTGTAATAGTGTGCAGTATATGTAATAAAACTTCCTGATGAAAAAGTTGTTACATTTACTCCAAAAGCTTACTCCACCTTCAAGCAGGTCTTACAGTTTCACAATGCTCAATTTCGCAATGTAATAAAAGCCTAATGAAGAATATTACATGCGACATGCAAATTTTTATTTGCAAATTTTATTACATTTCCCCTTAGGTGTTTACCCATGGTTGAGCATTTCCATGTGCCAGTTCTGCTTCTTTTATGTGTTAAAAAATATAGGGCAACCCCCCAAAGCTTATTGTGGCAAATTTACTAAACAAAAATTTGCCCCATTGCAACACTTCGCCAGGTGTAGATTCGCCAGGACAACGCTAATTCACTAAAATCCAAAGTTGCGTCCAGGGCGAAGAACGCCAGCGTTACGGCGGCAAGCAAAGCGAAGTTGCGCTATCCTTGCCTCATTTGCATACGGCAGGAAGTTAAAGTTCAATGGACGTATACATTGCAGCCAATACTTTACACTACACAAGCCCAGGAAACATTCATAAAATAATATAAAGTTGTTATATTGCCCTACACATGAGCCCAGTGTATAGTTTATGTGCCATATGTTAGGAAATGTAGGGGGGAAGCGGGAAGTGAAAATTTAACGCTATTTTTCAGCCTATGACCCTGAAAAAATGAAAAGACGCTAGCGTTTTTTGGGACTTATTTACTCTTATGCACTTCTCTTGGTCTGAGGTGGCGAAGGCAAGTCTGGCGCAAGAGTTACGTTCAGTAAAATCCACATCTAAGTGAATTTGCGTAGTTAGATCCATTTGCCAGAGCTCAACTTCGCCAGGCGTTAGGGAGTGAAGAACCACTAGAGTCTATCTCCTTCGCTAGTGAAGTTATGCCAGCGTCCATTATCGGCAAAGTACCGAAATGACGTCAATCTGGTGAATTTTTGCCCGCGTTAGTCACTTCGCCCTTTAGTAAATTTGCCCCATTGTCTCTTTGGCTAAAAGGTCTTTAATGATAAATACTAAAATCAATTTAAGAAATGAATGCTCTTTTCTGGCAAGAAAATATTTCTTGGGCAAAATATTTTACTTTTAGGGATGATCATTCAATTATTTTAAAATCATTGTCGTAACTAGCAGTTGCCAGGCTAAATACTCACTCAGAGCAGTTCAGCAGTTTTGCATGGGGGTAAGCACTGCTGATATCTTTCTCACCATGTTATTGGAAGCTGTTAGCATACGGCTCACAGAAAATCCCACCATATTCCATAAACCAAATGCTTGCAATGGTTGCAAGGGGGAAGCAATCAACAGTGATTTCCCGAGGTTTGATTCTAGCATCTTTCCTAAAGAAAATGACAGGAACTGGTCAGTCACACATATATTACAAAATAAAATCTTTTGAGTAACAAAATACATAGCCTATTAATTTCATCTCCCGTTGGAAAGGGTTGGGGAATGATTTCTTAATCTTTCTTTCTTTTTCTTTTGTTCTCTGCCCACTATTGTTGCACACTATTAGACTCTATAGACTCTGTCAGTGGTGACATAAAACCTCAGCATGAATAGCATCTTAACAAGTACAGTAATTATCCAGATGTATTTAAGGATTTTTTTTGTGTTCTATACAGTGTATGTTGACTCATAATTCTCCAAATGTCCGGGACATGTGCCAAATTCTCATGGGATGGTAGGTGAATTCCCACATTATTGAGATATGTTGACAGCTGAAAATAATAAAGAACTTTATAAGCTTTATTGATGATCTGCTCTTTATTTGAACATGTATGCAGAAGGAAGTCTCTAAGCTGTTTTCATGTATTAACTAACTTCAAAATATTCATCTTAATTTGCTTTTAATTTATCGATAGCTTCACACAGGATGCATATAATGTACAGAGCTTAAGTTCAGAACAAGTCAGCATGGTTATGTATTTTCCAATATTTTGTCATCTATGGAAGAACACTACTAAGGCCATTTGGGAAAGTGTACTGTAACTTACAATTTGCTATGATTCCAGTAGATGCGTAGTCAGTTTAAAGGACAAGGAAAGTAAACATTATAACTCATTGGTCAGGCATACCAACAGTGAATCATGGAGCACTCTGGAACATCTTTAATTGTTTAACCTCCTCAAACAGTTTAGCTGTTAAACATCAGAAAAAATCCCAAAAAAACCCCAAAAATCCTATATTCCCATAATGCATCTCTCCTGCACTGAGACCAAGACCAGCAGTCTGCATAGTATCTAGTATGAGGAAGCAGCACATGCATACTAATGACAAACAGTAGCAAGCATTTTACTCATTGAGTAAACAAGCAGTTGCAACGCAGGTGGAGAAACTTTTGCACATGCAAAGAAGAATTACAACGGCCATTATATGACAAAGTGGTGTTATATAGACTTATAATTGGGCACCACAGGAGAAATACAAGGTGAAAAAATGTGGGTACGGCACACATAGGGGCAGATTCACTAAAGGGCGAATGTTCACATGCGAAGGCTCCGCCACACTTCATCATGGGAAAATATGCTACCACTATGCTAATTCACAAAAATGCGAAGTTGCGTCTTTGTAGCTAAATGATGGCCTAATAGTAAATTGCCAATGTCCCTAGGGATGGGATTTCTGGTGAATTTTCTCTAGCAAGGACACTTCACCCTTGAGTAAATCTGCCCCCTTGGGTTGCTACCTGGAAAGCATTTTACCCCCCAGCTGGTAAGACACCTGTCAAGGCTTGGGCCAGTATTATAATTACCTCCATTTTTATAAAACAAAATTTAAAAGGGATTTAGACCACCTGTATTTTAGAGCTGGAAGCTTTTTCCCCTTTTACATTACAAATTGTCCTTTAACCTTTATAAGCCAAAGGACTAAACTTCAGATATAAAGACAAAAATGATGCACTATATTATGGGGATATCCATAGAGGTATGGTCCATATCCACCAACCATTCCTGATTTTTACATTGTAGGCCACTAAGCTGGGTTGCTTAGTTCCAACAAAGTCCATGACCAGTCACTTAACCAGACTATTAAATCCCACCAATCCATTTTTGGGCCTTCAAGTGAATGCTGTATCATATTAAGAGGGAGATATGTGAGGTATACAGACTTCTTAACCATGGTCTTAGTTGGTTCTGATGTTGAATCTGGAAAAGACACAGCTCCAGGCTCACTCAGTTCCTTTTTTCCCACACTAGCTAGAACAACATTGTCCTCTCTATAATGGACTCAGATATCTCTGTCCCATGTTGTACAGACTCTTCTACTACTCATTCTCTTCATTCTAATTGTAATTTCCTTTTTTTCTGAAAATACTAAATTGACTTGTGCTTGGTGATAACTAAGCTGCATGAATCCATATCAGTGTCAAAACGATCCCGTTGGTTTTATTTAATGTTTAGTTATAAGGTATGGTTATCCAAATTAAGGAAAAGCCCCATATCCAGCATGCCACAGGTCCCCAGCATTCTGCACAATAGATCCAATACATATACAAAGAAACAATTTAGTAATGTATTTATTAGAAATACGATTTTCTATACAAGGAATTATAAATACTAATACACTACACAGTTTAGTTATTGTAAATATGTTTTTCTTTGTTTTTCAACAGAGTTTAACAAGAGCAAGCTGTATCTGGAAGAGCTGGTGTATATATATCAACAATGAATGAATGTGGCCAGGGGTCCAATGAAAATGCTACAAAATGCGGCACCCAAGTTATAGATATTCAGTGCTACCTGGTTCTAAACAGCACCTCTCAGAAAATCTTCATTGCAGTGCTCTGTATAGGAGTGGGGACTTTGTGCATTCTGGAGAACACTGTCATTCTCTGCATGATATGGACCTCGTCACATCTCAAGAGAAAACCCTCATACATTTTCCTCATGAGTTTGGCTCTAGCTGACCTCCTTGCGAGTATGGTCTTTTCCTACAGCTTTGTGGATTTCCACGTCTTCCATGGAGTAGGTACACAGGCCGCCTTCTTGTTCAAACTTGGTGGAGTCACTGCATCATTCACAGCCTCCCTTGGAAGTTTACTACTTATGGCTTTTGACAGATATGTCTCTATTCACAAACCATCTACGTATAAAGCAAAAGTGACCAGAAAAAGGGCATTGCTGGCTTTGGCTGGTATGTGGCTAATCATCATGTTCATTGCATATTTACCTCTTATGGGTTGGAATTGTTGTCAACTTGAAACCTCCTGCTCTGAACTTTTCCCTTTAATAAGCAACAATTATTTGTCAAGCTGGATTATTCTTGTGGTTGTTCTTCTCACTTTAATAATCTATTCCTATGCACACATCCTTTGGAAAGCACACAAGCATGCTGTTTATATGAAGCAACACAACATGCAGTCTGTACGAGGTCAGGCTCGGCTGAGGTTGGACATCATGCTTGCAAAAACATTAGCTTTAGTTTTACTTGTCCTAGTCATTTGCTGGTCACCTGCTCTTATTCTTATGATGCACAGCTTGTTATTCTCTCTAGACAAATCTATTAAGACCATGTTTGCCTTCTGTAGTACTCTTTGCTTGGTCAACTCTATGGTGAATCCCATGATTTATGCCTGGAGAAGCAGAGAATTACATTGTAAATTAATCAAGGGATTCCAAAGCATTAAGAGGCTGCTAAGGTTCACAGGGACTGATCCGGACTTAGAAGGAGTCCAAAAGAACTCTGGATTTGACACTGTTGGCGAAGAAACTGTTTGTGATACTGAAATTAGTTAATAGAAGGACCAAATAGCAAATCTGAATGGACCAGAGAGGTCTATTGTATTCAACTATACTGGGTTCCATGTAGTGCAATCATTGTTGCACTAGATGTTGCAGAACAACACTATCCAGCATTACTCCATATGTGTATCTACTACAGGCATGCTGGTCATCACCTGGAGCATGAATGTTATCTATTTCTGATTAAAATCTACTTTTGATTAAAATGTCCCATAGGTAACTCATAAAGATCAAGTCAGTTCCTTACATAAATTCAGCTTGCCTGGTGATTAAAAGGGCCCTGACATTTTCGCAACAATACCCAGGATCACTGCATGTAAAGTATTTTACATGCTGCAATTCCAATGGATACAGGTATTTTCAGGTGTTTTGTGGCCCATGGGAGACAAGATTTCCTGTGGGTGATAAAGCATACAGTCTGTCTGTGACAGATATTTAGTCACTGATCAACATATCATATTTCTAAAGCCTTAATAACTTAGAACTTGGAATAACTTACATTTTAGGTGTCGTATACCATTTTATAGCCTGACCCTTATCCCCAATTTGCAAGGAGGGTGATCTTCATATAATCTGCATTACTATATGAAGGCTACTTAATCTTTAGGGTGAGAATGATCATTTTTAAGATCATAGGGACATTTTCGACTGAAGTGCAATTGTGGTCATACCAATTTTCCCAAGGTCAGTTGTGTGTATAACCAGATTTATTAAAGGTGCTTGCATCACCATGTGCGTCTTGCACTTTCATATAGTTGTGCACAACACCACTGCCTCCCTTCTGTTATGAATCGAGCAATACTATACATATTGACACCGGCGAACTCTGGAGCTACCTCCACCTCTTCTTGCAGCTTCCAACAGCACCCTGCATTGATAGAAGCAATGCACTTGCATCCCATACTAACTTAATTCTGATAAATTGTAAGTGACACCATCTAGAAAATGTTCACTCCGATTGAGTCTGAATTGTGTCAAAGTACAATTGCATTTGCATTACTTCCGATACATTAACCACAACTGCATCAGGTGCAACTTCTGCCACGGTGACATTTTGGGATAAAATGCTGCATTGAAGCAAAAAAACAAAAACAAAATGCTAGTCGCTTTTAAAATTGCACTTTGCTCACTGCACTTGAAGTCATAAGTGACCCATAAAGCCATATAAGTACTGGTGTGTAGCTCCATTTTTTTGAAAGAAGTCAAAGATAAAAAATTAAGAAAATGAATAGTGAAAAATACAAAATCAAAAAACACAAAAATATTATTGAAAGATGGTCTCTTACCAGGGTAACCCCCAGTCCAAGGGTCTGCCAAATTCTTGGGAAAATACAAAGTATTCAGATGTAGTAAGAAGTCATCCAGTAGTAAAGCAGAAGCCAACGGTGTTTTTATAAAAGTAAAAAAAAAAGTAAAAAAAAAAAAACCTATTAGGACATATGTAAGCCTGACGCGTTTCTTGCCTGAGACACAAACTCATAGGTTAGTGGTCTCCTACAATCTTTAGAAAATGTATTACATCATACTGGTCCTTAGCCAATCAAAAGAGGCCTCATTAAACAGACATGAGCCAATAGAAGTATATTGCCTGTATTGCAACATGCTGAGTCTTATCCAATAGGCACATACATCTTGTTAAATGGAATCCAATGAGGATATACATTCAATTAAACAAAAAATAATAACAAAAATAGCAGAGAGATATAACAAAAAATACTGAATGCAAAACCATAAGCATTGTAGACAAAATTACTTACATATGTCCTAATAAAGTTTTTTTACTTTTATAAAAACACCTTTGGATACTGCTTTACTACTGGATGACCTCTTACTACATCTGAATGCATCATAAATGACCCTTCACATTTTATGTTACATTATGGTGGCAGGTTTATCAGAGTGAATCTAAAGTTCACTACTGTCCGACAGTGGAAAATGTAATTTACTCTTATATGATTTTTAAGTGGTGAAATTCCCATTGGGGGACTGCGGAAAGCTTTATTTTACTCTATGAGTAAAATTGCCCCTTTTAGTGAAAAGTCATTAGGGACCGAATCATTATCAGCCTAATGTCATAGAGGCCCATTTATCAAAGGTTGAATTTCGAATTCATGTGGATTTTTATTTTCCTCTAATAAATTCAAATATACTCGAAATTCGAATGGGAAGTTATTTAAGAAAAAATGTGAACGTCTAAAACTCGAACGAACATTACCGACTTAAAAACTCAAATCTAATTTGATTTGAATTCAACTAAACTTGAATCGAGTTTTTTCTCTGAAAGAAATTCGAATGTCAGGAAGGCTATTAACTGGACCTCTGACATTGACTTCTACATGAACTTGGCAGGTTTTAGGTGGCGAATAGTCAAATTCTAATTGTTCCCAGAGTCAAGACGTGATAAATCTTGAACTTCGAATTCAAATTGAGTTTGGATTATTCCCAATTCGAAATTGTACGTTTTGACCAAAAATAAGATTTGAAAATTCAAATTTACTATTCGACCCTTAAAGGAAAACTATACCCCCAAACAATGTAGATCTCTATTAAAATATACTGAGTAAAACAGCTCATGTGTAAAACCCTGCTTCATGTAAATGAACCATTATCATAATAATATACTTTTCTAGTAGTATGTGCCATTGGGTAATCATAAATAGAAAATTGCCATTTTAAAAAATAAGGACCGCCCCCTGAGATCGTAAGATTCACTGTGCACACATACAAACCACATGTAAGGTCACATGAGCCAATTAACAGACAGAGTTCTGCCTTTTGCTTCAACACTTCTTCCTGTTACAGTTAGTGTTGTAGTATTTCTGGTCAGGTGATCTCTGAGGCAGCACAGATAGAGTCACGAAATGGTGGTTCAAGGCAAGAGATGTAAAAGGGCAATATTTATGTAAATATATATTCCAGTTTGGTAAGATTCTTTAATATGTCATTCAATTTGATATAAACTATCTGTTGCTTAAGTATTCATTTTGGGGGTATAGTTTTCCTTTAAACAGGGGGGCCATATTTGCTATCTGATTTATTGCTATGGGTTAATACAGATGTTGCACATGTTACCTCCATGTGCTTAATAAATGGGGAACTTATTACGCCATAGGTGCTGGTGCTGGAACTTGGTGGGCTAGGAGGGTGTAAAAATAACCTATTTTTGTTGTAAAGCACTTATAGCTGAAATGACAATCTCCTTATAAAACACACAAACAAAATGTTAAGAAAAATGTTTTGTGTATAATATTTATCTCAGTCTAACACCAGTCAATGTGTTTATTGTACTGCAAGTATGGTTTGTCATCATTACTGTGTAGTAGAGAACACTTTTGTTGCACAATAGTGTTACAGAAGCATTTTATAAATGTGACTGTGTTTTTCTATGCTTATAGTATTGTTACTTGGGACCTCAAGAAAGGTGGAAAATTGAAGAATATAAAACCCATTATGGCTGTTTTGCTTGGAAGGTACAATCAAGAATAGGAAAAATATTACAATTTAGAGAGAAAGAGAAAAAGAAGAGACATGGATGGTAGAAGAACCGTGTAATGGAGTTATGATGTAAGCAGAGAGAGTAAATTCAGACAGTTGGGAAGAATAGAAATAGATTTTGCTTTGTAAATATTGTAAATGTAGCTTTATTCTACCTGAACATGTTTTCATGTGCTATACATTAAGGCATTGTGACAAGTATTTTATTAGATTGTATTTAGGAGATAGATGAAACACAGATGTTGTTGGGTTCAAGTGGGGACTTTTCCATAGCCATACATTTAGGACTAGCTAAAGGGACACTTCTACACAGGTGCTATTTAGATGTAAAGCATAAACACTATTGGGGACATTTAAGACTGTCTAAGCAGTCTGCAAAGTACAAAAAAATTGCAACTGGTCTCTGCGCTCTGTTTTGGAGAACTGAGACTTGTGGTTTCCCCCTTGACTAGACAGCAGTCCACATTTAGCAGTGCTTCATATCCCCTCCAACCCCCACTTTGTAAGGCACCTCATGCTGTTTTTTTCTCATACCAGCAGAAGGTGCAAAGGTATTATGAGTGTTGCTGGAACTTAATGCTACATATCACCAGTCTAATGAGAAGGGTCATGGGTTGCAGCCCATAAGCACTACAAATAGTTTGCCATTGGAAATTGCATTATATTTGTTGAAATAAATAACTATGCTCAACTTATATTTCAAGAACCAAAAGATCACAGCTCGGACCAGCAGTAAAAAAAGCTAAGGACCAAACTGCAAAGACATTTGCCAAGTACAGGGCCGGGACTAGGGGTAGGCAAAGTAGGCATGTGCCTAGGGCACAAAACTGGCAGGGCGTCAGGCACATACCTTCTCTGTTGCCTACCCCATGTCTGGTCCCCGATCTCCCCCACTATAGCTGCATTCACTTCATCCTTTGCACTCCTGCGCATGCGCACACTCCGAGCGAACTCCATTTTTACGAATTTAGTGCATGAGAGCACTCCAGTTCGCGCACAAAGCTAATTGGCGCGTGCTACCACGAGAATCATTATTGTTGAGTGGGGACTACAAGCATTCAGAAGCTGATACAAAACAGTAAATAGTAAGTTAATGATGAATACTATTTCTAGAGAAATCTGGCATGAATATTGTGAGCATTTCAGGCCTCATATACTAAGGGTGCTAAGGCAAAATATTAGAAAAACTTGCTTTGGGGGAGAAGATGGCTAGAGGGTGGAGGAGATTTTAAACTAGGCATGGGGGGTGCAGTAAAGGATTCTGTGGAAGTTATGTTAGATGAGGTAGTGGACATAGGAAGGGAAAATGGGGTAGGAAATTTGGTTGGGGGTTCAGGGAGGACCATGTGTTGTATTTACAAAAATCTTGCGCTGGTTCCAGTATTAAATGTATGTTTGTAAACGACTAGTAAAATTGGAGAGCTGGATGTGCTGGAGAGAAAATATGATGTGACTGGTGTGGCCTAAACATGGCTGAATGACTTGCATGACTGGGCAGTTGATATAAAGAGTAAAATTAACATTAACAACCAAAAAGCATGCTGCAGGAACCCATAACCCAGCTAAAGAATGTATCCCCTATCTGGACCTGGCAGTTTGAGAGATTTAATAGTGCCATTTAGACCATACTGCCTCGTGGCGGGGAATCATCCCTTTGAGTTTAGCTGTCATCTCCTCCATTAATTTCATATCCCGAATGCGGGAGATAACTTCCCCTAAAGCTGGAGTGTAAGGTGCTTTCCATTGAGAGGTGATAGACAACCTAGCTGCCGTGTAGATCATCATCATCATCATCATTTATTTATATAGCGCTGTCAAGATACGCAGTGCTTTACTGCAGTTATAGCAAACAGGGAATAAATGGTGGATAACAAACAAGGATTACAGAGTACAATAGGGTTAGAAGGACCTAGAGATTAGAGTTTACAAACTAAAAGGTTAGGGTACAATTGAGACATTAGGATTATATAAACACTTTTTAAAACACATTTTTGATACAGCAATGATTAATTAAGGTACATCGAATAAGCCTCTTTAAACAGATGGGTCTTTAAGGAGCGCTTGAAAGTTTGGAAAGAAGGAGAAAGTCTGACAGCTTGTGGCAGAGAGTTCCAGAGAAAAGCAGAAGCCTGAGAGAAGTCTTGTAGACGAGAATGGGCAGAAGTGATCAGAGAAGAAGTAAGGCGAAGATCAGAAGCAGAGCGTAGGTTTCGTGAAGGAGTGTATTTGGAGATTAGAGATGAAACATAGGGAGGGGTTTCATTATTAAGTGCCTTGAATGTGAGTGTAAGTAATTTGAATTTGATTCTAGAAGAGATTGGGAGCCAGTGAAGGGACATGCATATGGGAGCAGCTGGGATTCTGAACTGAGATAGGGTCGTATTCGAGCAATGTTGCGCAGTTGAATATGGCAAGATTTTGCAAGTGTTTGAATGTGTGGTGAAAAAGACAGATGAGAGTCTAAGATAACTCCTAGGCAGTGTGCCTGTGTGGTGGAATGAAAGGTGGTGTTGTTTACGGTGAGTGATATCTGAGGGACAGGGGAAGATCTTGGAGGAAATATAATGAGTTCTGTTTTAGAAAGGTTCAGTTTCAGGTGGCGCTGTGACATCCAGAAGGAGACAGCAGAGAGACGGTCTGTGACTTGGGAAAGTACAGAATTAGAAAGATCAGGAGTTGACAAGTAGAGTTGGGTTTCATCAGCATAAAGGTGATACTGAAGTCCAAATGACTGAATATGTTTTCCTAGTGAAGTTGTATAGAGAGAGAACAGCACGGGGCCAAGAACAGAGCCTTGAGGAACTCCAACAGAGAGTGGGAAAGTAGTAGAAGTAGAGTTAGAGAAGGAAACTTTAAAGGAACGGTCAGACAGATAAGATGTAAACCATGAAAGAGCAGTGTCCCGAATGCCAGATGAGTGTAGAATGTCAAGGAGGAGGGTGTGGTTAACTGTGTCAAAGGCTGCAGAGAGATCTAGAAGGATTAGAATGGAATAATGACATTTAGACTTTGCCAATAGAAGATCATTGGTTACTTTGGTGAGTGCAGTTTCAGTCAGATTGCAAGGGGTCGAGGAGGGAGTTGTGAGTGAGATGCTGGATCAGTCGTTTGTAAACAAGCCTTTCTAGTAATTTGGATGCGAATGGAAGAAGGGACACCGGTCGATAGTTAGTGGGAGAGCTAGGATCAAGGGAAGGTTTTTTGAGGATAGGAGTGATTAGTGCTTGTTTGTATAATGATGGAAAGGTACCAGTAGAGAGTGAAAGATTAAATAGGTGGGTAAGTGCAGGAGAGAGTGTATCAGAGATTGGGTGGAGAAGGAAGGGAGCAGGTGGTGGGTTTTGAGCAGGCTAGAAGTTTGCTAACTTCATCTAGAGTTGCAGGGGTGAAGGAGTGCAAAGTAGATGTGAGTGGACTGCACGTTAGTCTGAGATTGTTGTCGGACGGTATGCTCAGCCTAATGAGATAGATTTTTTCATTAAAGAAATGAGCAAGGTCTTGAGCGTTAACATTAATAGGTGGAGGGGATCATAGGAGTGAGTTAAATGTGGCAAACAGCTGCTGTGGTTTGGAGGACATAGTAGATATTAGATAAGAGAAGTATGGTTCTTTGGCTAATGATAGAGCTCGGTTATAGCAGGAGAGCATGAATTTGAAGTGGATGAAGTCAGGATCAGTTCGTGACTTTCTCCGCCTTCGCTCAGCTGATCTACTACATCTTCTGAGGTACCGAGTTACACTAGTGTGCCAGGGTTGGGATTTAGCTGGCCAGCTGTGACGGGTGGTAGATGGTGCAAGGGAGTCAAGTGCTGTTGAAAGGGCATCGTTGTAGAGAGAAGCTGCCATATTGGGACAGGAGAGAGTATTAATATGAGATATGGATTGTGCTGATACTGTTGATAATTGTTGTGGTTCAAAGGCATTAAGGTTTCTGTAAGGGTGGGTAGAGAGAGATGGTTGTGAAGGTGCAGATGAAAGCAGTATCTGAAAGGAGAGTAGATGATGGTCAGACAGAGGGTAGGGAGAGTTAATTAAGTTGGATGGGCAGCATGAGTGGCAGAATATAAGGTCAAGAGCATGACCCTCGATGTGGGTAGGTGAGTCAGTCCACTGAGAGAGAGCAAAAGAAGCTGTTAGAGAGAGAAGTTTAGAGGTGGCAGCAGAGTTGTCAACGGGGATGTTGAAGTCCCCTAAAATGAGAGCAGGTGTCTCACTGGAGAGAAAGTATGGAAGCCAGGCAGCAAATTGATCCAAGAAGGTGGAGTAGGGACCAGGGGGGCGATATATGACAGCAACACGCAGAGAGATTGGAGAAAACAAACGTATGCTGTGGACTTCAAAAGAAGTGGAGAGAAGAAATCCCACCCCACCTCCATGACGGCCATCCGGTCTAGGAGTGTGACTAAGTGAGAAGCCTCCATAGCAGAGGTCAGCAGGTAAAGCAGTGTCTGAGGGGGAGAGCCATGTTTCAGTGATTGCAAGAAGGTGAAGGGATTTAGATATAAAGAGGTCATGGACTGCTGTTAGTTTATTGCAGATTGACCGTGCATTCCAGAGGGCACATGAGAAAGGCAGGGAGGGTGCTGGCTTTATGTGAATTAGGTTTGCAAGATTAGAAGTGCGTTAAGTCTGTGAGAATGGAAAAGACCTTGTTGAATGCCTGAGAGTAGGAATAAGTGAGGGTACAAATGAGTGAGTCGGACCAGGGTTTGGGGAGATGTCCCCAGCTGCAAGTAACAGTAATAATGAGAGTGAGACGAGGTGTGACCTAGATTTGACAGTGCAAGCATTGTATTGTTTGATGGGATGAGAGGGGATAATAGATTTAACAATACAAGATAGTGTGCTTAGATTGAGAGAGGGTGATGGGAGCAGTGAAGAGGAGATTTCAATTTCAGGATAGTTTGATGGATGTTGGAGTGCAGAGGATATATGCATAAGTATAGAGGAGAGAGAGAAAAAGAAGGCAATCAAATTAAACATAGTTAAACAGTATAATCCGGCTTATCTTGTTGATAGAAGAATTGATGAGCAGTGATGTTGAATTGATGAGCAGTGCAGATGAAATTGAGGAGTTTTTGCTCGGTACGGGAGATTTCCACATGGGGCAAACCCAGGAGAGCATTAGAAGCCTGTACAGGGATTTCACAAAAAAATCTTGAGTGATCAAAGCCCCAATGTCTTTCTAAAAGCTTGACAATTTTGGACAATACCACAATATATGGGAGAAAGAGCCCTCATGGCCACAGCCCCTCCAGCATAATGCTGAAGTTTAAATAAATTTAAAGAACATTTTCTGAAAGGACTGTAAAGTGGCATTCGGTACCGTTACAGGCAATGTTTCAAAGAGGTAGAGCAGTTTAGGGAGAATCGACATCTTCACTGCTGTTATCCTACCTAACTAGGATATGGTATAAGCGCCCCATTTCTCCAAAAGTGAAGCAATAACCCTTAACAGTGGGATATAGTTATATTTGTATAGCTGGAAATAGGATTTCGTCAGGTGTACGCCAAGATATCGTATGGATTGGTCCCTCCACTTATAGTTAAAATTTGCCTTCAATATCTCTCGTGTATGGGAGGGAATATTTAAAGCTAAGGCCTCTGACTTTTGAAGGTTCAATTTATATTCTGGGGGGACTTTCTGCATAACTTAGAGAAATAAGTGGCCTTCTGCCATGAAAATAGTCTCATATAATATAACCAGAACAACATTAAAAGCATAACATCAAAACAGATCTGCATAAAAAAACAGACAAGAAAATTAGAAAATCTAGAAATATAGCAAACCCTAAAGTTCTGCAAGAACAAAAAAACCTACACATATAGGCAATGGGGTTGAATAAGGCCACTCACAGCCTTGAGGAGGAGCGTCCTGGAGGCCTTCGGAGCACTCAGATGTAAGTAGGGGGACTCAGTACTCACGGGGTCTCTGTGCCTCTGAGATCTATTGCTGCTGTGGTGGTGGAGTAAGATCCATAATGCAACAATTGGTGTGTTCCTTTATCCGTGAGCTTATATAGAAACCCATGTAGATGGGATAGTCTTTGGTGGTGACCCCCCCACCTTAGTCCAAACCGGAGTAAGTCTGTCCTGGTGTCTGATATCTTCTGTCGGGGTCTCTGGTAGATGGTCTTTGGGGGAGATGCCGAGATCTTTAAGGAACTGTGCACCATCTTCCGGATCTTGAAGTAGATATTGTCTATTGCCTTTTGTGACGATCAGCTTAAAGGGGAATCCCCATCCGTAAATGATCTTGTGGGCGCGCAGTGACAGTCACTGAATATTTGAAGCTTATGCCCATGATGCTCAATATGAGGAGTGTTGCAAATCTTGCTAGTTATGGCCTCTTTGCTTTCAAAATAGTGAAGACAGACCACCACATCTCTAGGTCTGGCCAGTCCAGGCAATCTAGGTGCAAGAGCTCTATGCGCCCAGTCAAAGCACCTAGCTTCACCCCGGAGGTCAGGGCTAATGCTTGAAAAGAGAGTGTAGGAACGCTCTGATATCCTGGGGGCCCACATCCTCAGATAGGCCTCTAATACGCAGATTCTGGCGCCGTGACCTGTTTTCCAAATCTTCAGCGTAGGTTCTATAGGAACTTCCATCTCCTGGAGGGTAGAGTTACAGTCCTCAAGGGTATTATATCGCACAATAAGGTCATCTAATGTGGTCTCAAGTTTATCTGTTCTTTCCCCCAAATTAGTAACATCTGTGCATATGTCTTTAAGAGCAGAGTGGATAGAATTGGTAACAGACTCTGTGATTTTGTCATGTAATTGAGTAAGCTGCTGGGTTACTACTTGAACCATTACCAACTCAGTGGGAGATTGTACTTGCCCCTGATCCATGTCGTCCTTTGCTGCACCTTTATGGGAGCCTGAGTGCACGGGTGAAGAGGCCCGAGAGGTTGCGTGAGACTGCATCGGAATCATCTGCGACATCTTGGATTATACATTGGGAAGTTGTTTTCTGCAGAAACGGCGACATCGTGCCTGCCTGTTTGTTGGTTCTGCATCGTCCCATCATCTGTGTGTTGTCTCACACCCGTTACTGTGCCTGGTGCGGAAATAAATGAGCTTATGTCATAACTTTGTAACTAAAAACCCCTGTTTTTGTAAACACATGCACTTGCATATATACTTTTATATATATATATATATATATATATATATATATATTACTTGTGAGACGGGGACCAGGGGATGTGCATTGATTAATTGCCCATATCAGAAGCACTTCCATTGCACTTAAATATATTTTAACTTTTGACTGCTCCGACAACCCCCCTTTTTGTATAGGATATTCTAACATTTTTGCAGGAGTTCACATTGGACTAAGTTACTAATACTGTGTAAAACTGCCCCCTCAAAAAGTCACACTTTGCCATTCTTTAATCACAATGCAGTGTACTTTCACTCTATTTATGGCCATGGCAGACATAGTGCCAACTTCTAATTACATTTGATGTGTCACTGTTGGTGCAAAATTTTGTAACCAAGGTGCAAGTTGCATTTCTGATCCGGCAGTATCACCAACCCTGTTTGTGTTTAATTTATCTTGGGCAGCTAAAAGTACATCAACTGGTCACTGCAGATGGTGCATTCATCAAAGCGGGCACAAATATCAAGTCAGCGAGCAATGGAAGTTTAGAGGAGAGCATATACTGTATATGCACAATCATTTTAATCGGTGGTAATTTGTTGGGTAAAATTTTTTATGCATTTCAGCAACTAGAGCTGCATGTACATTCCATGGATGTGCTCTTCAACTATCTACATTTTAGGTGTAAGAACATTTCGGTGTTGATGCTTGAATAGGCAAATGCTATTTCAGCAATTGGCAGGTTCCCTTTTATTAAGGTAGAGGCTGAAACCACCCAGATCGTATCTATTCCAGCAAATGATATAGATTAAATTTCTTGTCTAGCTCATTTAGTATGAATATTGCAGAGACCTATTCCAGGTGATAGTTGAGGTTGCATATTCCTTATGTAGTTGGAGGTTAGTGACAGTGAATATATTGGAAGATAGCAGAAGGGTAACAGTTGCTATCATAACAAAATCCACTATTTCCAAAGAGGTCCCTTCAGGATTCTTCAGGTGCCTGTTATTGTCTGATAGCTGGGAACTATGGGCATGGTGCTGTGGCAAGGCCACCCATGTGACTGGATTACAGTTTACCTTGGCTCTCTGAGTAATGTGCCTGTTTTAAATAAGCACAGTCATTCACCACAAAAGGCAAACGCAGATTACAAGTAAGTCTGGACAAAAAAGGGATACATAATAAATAAGTAACACATGCCATACTTCATGTCTTCTTAAAAAAGGAGTTATACCACAAGTCCATATTAGGGTTTGCATCTCAGAAGTTTAGAACACCACGTAAACACAAACTTCCTGCACCTTGTTCCTCTTAACAGTCAACCTAGAGTACAATCTGCCCACTTCCTCTACTCTTGTTTCATATATTTCTGAACAGCATAAAAATAAATGTATTGAGCAGATGCATCCTCTACTTTTGCCAGAAGTTAATTGGGTTTGGACTCCCTACCCTGGCCTCTCCTGGCTATATGTGATTAACCCAGTTTTTACAGTTTCTTTTACAGAATTCTTTATGCACATGAGCAAAAGCATTCAGTGATATCAGAGAACTATTGTACATGTACATGCACAGGGACACATCTGCAGGTTGATACTACTGCCATCTGCGTTTGTGCACATGTGCATTGATGTCACTTCTGGTGATATCACTAAAATATGCAAAAAAGTTGTGCCGCTATTTCCCCGACAACCTCATGCCTTCAGTTGGCAGTTCTGCAGATGGTGATAAAATACCCTGGGTTCATCTGAATCGGGTCTGCTTTAAGATACAAGTCAAGAAAACCTTCTGCTTGAATACAGATAATTCCATATAAAACCAATTACAGAACCATCTTCTTGGACTCATAATACTTTTATAAAAAGGATATAATACCCCCTTTTTCAATATTAGTTGAATTAATAGGGCTTATTTTGAACATAATTTTGCCTACCTTTATTTGTTCCATTACTGTACAACCCAGACTTCCCTCCTGGGCTTTCCAGATGCTCCTTCCTGGGGTGGAAAAACAAAGGTGTCACTAATCTAGGATCTTTGACCAACTATGGAAATCATTTCCCCTTCCACAATTTCTGAATAAGTACCAATCCCATTCACAGAATCACCATACAGCAGGCCAACTGTTGCACTATATCACCAGGCAACTTCTATACAATCACCAATATCACTCGGCCTCTAATGAATGCTCAGTTAGATGTTAATGGAAGTTCTTGTGTCTCAGTCATGGAAATGTCTATGCATTTTTTTCATAGAACATACTTAGTACCTGTAAGACTACACAAGCTCTATCCAGAATCCAATCCCCCAACAAGGTCAAAAATCTTATCTCAAGGACACTAAACACCAAATTTCCTAAAGATCCCTGTGTTTTCCTATTGGGAAAAACTGAAAAAGTGCACTAATTTGGCTCATAGATTAAGCCAGTATATATTTATGGCAGACAGGCTGATAATTACTCAGAATTAGAAGAACCCAACAATATCAACGCAAATCTTAAAAGCCAAAGTAATGGATATAGCAGTCATTGAAAAACTGACCTATATGCTTAAAAATGACATGAAAATCCCCATAAAGGGAGAGGATGATGGGGTAGGGTAAAATGGATTGCACCCTTCCTTACCATTCTGCTTAATTGCAGAACTACCTTTTTCATATTTCCTGTAATCTGAAACATTGCTGGGTCTTTTCCTAACCTTGTCATAGCCCCATACCCTTGACCAATTCATTGTTCTGTCCCTGGGCCCCTTTACACTTGTATTGTATTTAGAAATTATACAGGATTGTTGAAGGTGGACATTGTGCAATGAGCTTGTGTGTCATTAGCCCAAGAGTTAACCTTCCACAATCCTGCATAATTTTTAAATATTATTTACCGTAAGTGTAGAGTGCAGGAAGCATGCACTAAACCTATCATTTTTTATATATGGCCAATTACCAAATTCTTCACAAAATATTTGTAAAATACAAAATTTGCATTTGCAAATTAATATAATATCCCCCATTCTCCTAATCCAATAGTTTTCATGTTGAAGTGAACACTTGTTTGACTGCATTAAATGGTACTGCTCTGTTCCAATATGTTCCATTGGATCTTGGACTCCAAAGAGTTAATTTAGTTAGTGTGATTTGCAAATGTTGTTCTTGTGTTCACAGACATGAATATTGAATGAGTTTGATTGGATCTGTTTTAAATCACCTGGTATACTCAAATAATATACCCACCACTGAATATTATGGAAACCGTAGTAATTTAAGGCAATTTACAATTGCTATTTATTATTAATTTGTGTTAGTTTTTGACCTGTGTTACTTGTTCTTCACTCTCCAGTTTGGACTTTATCATTACCATTAGTGTTATGTTATTTAGGAGATAGGTAGGATACCCTCTGCTACCTAGGTCCTTCCTTGTTCTTACCCAACTTTGACAGTTGCAACTCCAGGTAGAGCATAAGTTACATGGGGCTCTTTTTCTCAGGTGGAACCTCTCTACACTGGTGAACACATGCTAACATAACACATAACACAAACTGATCTTTTAAATAACTGCCAGTGGTTTTTGGAACAAACAGTTGAACTTGTTTTGGCTTTTTTTTTAGGCTAGAGATATGCATAACAGAGAGACAGTTTAAAAAACACAAAAAACTTAATATTAAAAGTTAATTCCAAGATGAACTGCCCCATCTAGCATAGATACTGTTGTTTATACATATGTATATTGCTATATTAGCACTCATTGAACTAAGAAAAATATTACTTGAAAGGCAGATTAATATTCCTCCAGTGAAAGTAATGTCTTAAGCTTTGAAACTAGTTAAGTATAATGCTGTGATTGGCCATTTGGTAGCCCTATGTAACCCCCCTGTTTGGCAGTACATCTGGTTTTTATGCCCCTCATCCAAGGGTTGAGAAAACATGTTGCTCACGAGCCACTGGTTGGGGACCACTGCTGTAGAGGCTGGATTTATATGCTTCCAACCATCAAAATATTTAAGTTGAGTGACTTCTTAGTTAGTTAGAAGTAATTTACATACTTTACAGAATGGTCTGTCAGTTTTATTATATTCTACTAATTTATGATTTTTTTGGTTTAGAAAGTGGTGTCATTGGTAATAGCACCATTGGTCTCTAGGGTGGTTATCCCAACTTTTTCGTATTGTTGTATGTTTGTTTTGTATGCAGGGCCGGATTTACATAGTGGGTGCCCCTAGGCCCACTGCATTTCGTCACCCTGTCCCCCTCCCCATTATTCGTACAAATTTTCATCATCTGGACTTGAGCAATGGGGATTGGCGCACAGGAAATTTAAAAAATGATTGTAACCAGTGTTTTCGAACCAATGTGGGTGTGGTTGGGCAGCAAGCTGCCCCCCTAAAATGCTGCCACCCTAGGCCCGGGCCTAGGTGGCCTTTCAAAGTAAAACTCCCAAACTTGGCTGCCCTTTTATTAGACACCAGTGGGATCACCTGACAACAGCTGGAAAGGTTGGGAGCTACAACCTGGAGCTGGTCACTGCTCCTGTATAACTATAACAAACAAGGGAAAGTTGTGCTCACCACTAATTTTTAAAACCATTAGGCGCGGGTGCAGTGAGGCTGTGACCACAGAATACATAAAGTCCTCTGCACTCAACCCATAATGATATTTAAAGGGTACTTATCATAACAAAATTGTTCCCCCCACTTGAGGGATGCGATAACAAAGCTTGCACTCCAGTTGGAGGAGACAATGCTATTTTCTCCAGAAAATGCTCCTTGTGAGAGAGTGCCTGGTTCAGGCAGCCATGTTGGTACTCTAGGCATGCGAATAATGAGGAAGGCCCCAGCTTGCTAATTATGCATGTGTGTATGTAGAATTGGGGAGGAGTTTCCTGATCGTACAGTATGTCACATACGTGTGCATAATGAATGAGTCGCAAAATTTACTCATTATGCACTTGTCTGATCACTCATGGCCAGGGCCGCCATTAGAAATCACGGAGACCCGTACAACACCATTTTAGGGGCCCTCTGGGCCCCGCCCACCCTGGTGCCCAAGCCCCGTCCCAGACCCCACCCACTCCACATCATAGTTAAAAGACCACACAGACATCAGCGCTAAAAAAGTAACCTCCCACACACACAAGTTATAAAAAGCTATTGATGGTCAGGGTCCTCATATAAGTTTAGAGAAAAAAACATTGGCGCCAGGGCCCCCCATAAAAGTTTTTTTAGAAAAGCATTGGTGCCAGGGCCCACCTTACAAGTAATAAAACATTGGTGGCAGGGGCCTATAGAATATTAAAATAATACATTGGAGGCCAGGGGATTAAAATCTCTTCTTTTAATTCTCAACATTACCGGTTTTGACTCCAGAAACAATGCAATAGAAGCCAGCTGATTAACACAGACTTGGAGAAGAACTGATTTCTGCTACATTGTTTCAAGAGTCAGAACTAGTAAATATATTAGCTTTACGAATAACTGTTTAACCACTGGAAAATTTTAAATAATGTATATGGAAAGTTCTTTGATGCACAAGACACAAAGGGTTTGCCGTTGCCATTTACCACTTCTTGTCAGAGACAGAAAGCCTACATTACACCTAAACCTCCTTCTGTTCCTGCTGATTATGGTTAGAAACAGCCTTTGTCAGCCCCCTCCTTCAACTCTTTCTTGTTTCTCCTTATTATACCAACCGCTAGTTTCATATTCTCACCTCCAACTTTTCCCACCATGTATTTGGTATATATACCCTGTCCCTGCTTCTGTTTTTTATCTTACACCCCACCCCCAACACTAAACAGCACCATCTGTCTTATATGTAAATAACTGTCTCCAAATACAGCTGCAAATATCTAGATATTTTGCACTGATTGGTTAACTGATTCTCTGCTAGGGCACAGAGTACTGAACTAGGGTTAGCTATTACAACATTTTGCATCATTATCACAGTAGTTCTGGGACTCAGCATGCATTGTATTGTTATCGCTTGTTTCCAATTGATCATTGCTGTGTTAATATTTAATATTTATATAAAAAGATGATAAATATTGATCAATCGATATATAGATGAATAGACAGACAATGTGTTATGTAAAAAAATCCGTTTTTTTAGTTGTCTGGTAACACATTGCAACCAATTAGCAACATTTATTAGTCTGCTGTTTGAAAAGTGCAAGTGCAGTTGTGGACTTGACACTGTTCTTGAAAGGTACTTCCATCTAAAGCCTCTCACATAGTTGCACTCAGCATACACAGTCAACCTGTCAATTCTGACATCTGCACATGTTTTGACACATTGGCCACAACTGCACAGGTGCATAATCACCTTATGGTTGCATTTATTCTGAAATTGTGGGGGAAAAACTGCTGTCAACAGCACAAATTGCACTTTGTACATTGTACTTGCACTAGTAAATACGCCCTTCAATCTTTTATTTCCAAAAATTCTTCATTTTGCAGATCATCTAGAGGGTTAATTATGAAATTTTAGAACTTTTTTTACACCTTGAATGAATTTGAATGAACTCAAATGGTTTCTAATTTAAAAATATACTCGAATGTAAAAAACTCTAATCAGTTTAGTCGGAGTGAAAATCTCAAATACTCAAACTGCGGAAAAAAAATCGTATCACTTAAACAGATGGGGGTTTTGAGCAAAACCCACTGAAAAAAAGTTGATCACGAAGGCTACAAACATCTTCAAGTAATTCAAGGGACCTCTGGCTTCTACATGACCTTGGCATGTTTTAGATGGTGTATTTTTGGTTTCAAGCTATTTCCAGATTCAGGGTATAACACATCTTGAACAATTCAAGTTTTTTTTAAAAACTTGACCTTTGATAAATAACCCCCCTGCTGTGTATAAGACCTTAGCATAAATATGTGAAACTTTATCGACTCTGATTTAGATCTTAGGTGTCTAATGTACCATCTACTAAATATATTGACAATGGAGCTATGGTTGGGACACAAGCAGAGCTAAATGCATCAGCTATGCAAGTTGTTTTCTTCTGTGTTTTGTGTAGATGTCTCCTTGGCTGTCATGTGTCATGTGTAAATGCAAAACACCAAACAGTGAAAAAAGCTGTTAGGTGCCATTGCACTGAAAAAAAAATTAAATACACCAACAAAAGGGGTCTGCTTCTTCTATAGTTATACCACTGGCCCATTTTACCAAGCAGTTGCACACCAGGGCTGCACTTAGTGACACACATTTTGTTATAGTCTAGAACAGCACATAATAAAGCTAATCAGCATAATTTTTCTCTAATGGAACTGGGTTTCTGTGCCAACAGGATATGGTTAGATTTATAACAGGGAAAACAGGAAACGAATCACTAACATAACAAAACACATTATGTAAGATATGGGTAGACTCAATTAATATTCCGATCAATGGAGATCCAGAAAACAACACAAATCAGTGTATGCAATAAAGATGGATAAACTGTATTGTCCAAACACTGGTAATGATGAGATCTCCTATGCAAGGGAATCAGTCACAGCAAATGCCCTCTTAAAGGAAGAAGAAAAAAAACACCCACTGCTTATATCAATATTTCATCAGCTGGACGTTTGGTGAACAAATATCCGGATATATGTTTAAATACAGAGCACAAATGGTTTCACAGCTTTAGTTTACAGAAGTTTTACAAAACAGGACATTTTGTCACAATACTGAACTCTAGAGTGTGAGTCACTATGCTAGCTTGCCAATGTCACACAGGAACACAGTGATGGGTTTTGACCCAAGTCGGCAGTAGTGGGCAAATACTTTGGCGTTTGGGGAAGAACTTTATCTTTAATCAGAAAAGACTTCTCTGGTGGTGTAATGTTGATACAGTAAAACAAAATAAAACAGCAAGTAAGAGTGACTTTGGTCCTTTTTTATCACCCCTTGTTCTCCTTGCTGCTGGATGGTGTGGCAGGTAAAATGTTATGTGGCATCAGTTATGTGGCAAACAAAAAATCCTCTGTGGATGTACATCTACCTTCTCTACTAATTTCTCCCCTGTGCAACAGGGTGCACTACACTGTACTGGGGATTCTGACAATTGTTCTAACACGAAAACACAATAATCTGGGCTACCATGCCACCTTGTGGTTAAAGAGTTTTTTTCTGCTAGGTTTAAAATAGTTAAAATAGTTATCAAACCAAAGTGAACATAGTGGAAAAATAGTTGTCTAACCCAAGTGAACATAATAGGATAATAGTTACCAAACCAAAGTGATCCAACAATATAACTATGTTTATTATATAGTCCTAATGTACTAGTTGTATGAAGTGTTGTCCAATAGTAATTTAGATGCAGTACTCTATGGAGCATACAAACTAAGTCTGGTGCCTGTTTTATAGGCCACAAAGTGTCGTCGCCGCAAAATAAAGCCCAGGCCTCGTAAAATCAGCCCGGTATTCAATCTCAATTAAAACTTCAACTCGGCTTTCACTCACAATTCAGTGGTATGTTAGGGAGCTTATCAGAACCGGCAATACTTACCTATTTACGTCAGCCTCATCCTCCTAAAGTGATCTCATATGTGCATGCTAATCTTCTGCTTACAATACCTACCTTGTGAGAGCATATGACACATGGAGAATAGATCTGCCAACCCTTACTAGCGACCAATGGGAGGAAGTGACAGGGCACTTATATAGCTTTTTGATTTCAGCCAGAGATAAGTTCAGCATAAGTTTCTGCTACGTACCTACCTTACTCCTAACAAATTAGCTTGAATGGGCAGGTTGGCAGAGCCAAGATGCCCAAGATGTCATATGATGGATGGTTCCTTCTGGCACATGGTATGGACCTGTCCGAAAATAGTAGTTTATTGGAAGGAAGTGTGTATGTATATCTCAGAAGCCCTAGAGGTGTCTATTGTATATAATCCTGAAGGCTGCCTGTTAGGGATAGTTGAGGATCTACTGCCAGCTGCCCCTGGTAGATTAACTGTGAGGACATTGCTATTTTATGCAAAGAAAATGTTGGTGATGCACTGGATCTCCCCAGACCCTCCTGTTAAGAAAGAGTGGATAGACTATGTTAATAGCATGCTTCCGTTAATAAAACTCACTTATGAAGCTCGGGGATGCCCGGATAAATTTCAGAAGATTGCCAATATACAGGTACTGGTTCCCAATAATGCCTTAGTCGTGCCTCCTGCTCTGCCTTTGTCCTTGAAGGCTTGTGATCAAATTTGTAGAAATAGAGCCAGGCACTCGCAGATTTACTGCAAAATGATTTATTACAACATAATAAATCATTTTGCAGTAAATCTGCGAGTGCCTGGCTCTATTTCTACAAATTTAAATTTCAGAAGATGTGGGAATTGTGGTGTGATATTCAATTAGGTGCTACTTTGCACTGATGTACTGTAATTTACTGTATATTTGATCTTATTCTATTGATAATATGATGTTATTGTACCTTCTTTTTCTTTGACTTTTTCCCCTCCCCCCCCCCCCCTATTTTTTGCTTTCGGTATTTTTGAAACTCAATTAAAGGAAACCTGTTAAAAAAAAAACTTCAACTCAGCTGCTACATTAGAGCACTGTCTCCCATATGCTTTAAAGGTGCAATGTTTGCCACAGTCCAGTAACCCACAGCAAGATGCTTTTATGCTTTTAAAGAGGTGGTCAGTAAATACTACTTTATGACTGGTTGCTCTAGGCCAGTGATCCCTAACCAATAGCTCGTGAGCAACATGATGCTTTCCAACTCCTTGGATGTTGCTCTCAGTGGCCTCAAAGCAGGTGATTATTTTTGAATTCCAGGCTTGGAAGCAAGTTTTAATTGCTTAAAAACTAAGTATAGTGCCAAGTAGAGCCTCCTATAGGCTGCCAGTCCACATAGAGGCTACCAAACAGCCAATCACAGCCCTTATTTGGCACCCCAAGTGACTTTTTCATGCTTGTGTTGCTCCCCAACTCTTTTTACATTTGAATGTGACTTACGGGTAAAAAAGGTTGGTGACCCCTGCTCTAGGCAGTAAGAATTGTAGCAAGCTTTGCACCTTTGCAAAGGAGGAGCAATTGGGTGGGATGGTTTAACAAGTTCTTTCATCAAGAATAAGGGTACTGGCACACCATGAGATTAGTTGACTGTGATAAATCTTCACTACCATGGGCAGACTTATCTCCTTCAAATGATTTCCCACTGGCAATAATATAAATAAGCGGTGGGGGAAAAAAACGTGGCGCTTCATTTTTCTGAAGTTGTCTTGTCAGGAAATTAGAGAGTTTAGATTAAGCTGGGGCATGAAAGGAGTCAACAAGTCTTCCAAAGTATAATTAATGCAGTGAAAGCTTTCAGAACTAGAGATAGAATAGAAATTTTAGACCTCACTTAATGAATTGAGAAATACAATTTATGGAACCCACTCATTTCTTTTACTTTTATTTTGTTTTCTTAGTTAGCAGAATACACTTCCCATTTATTCAGTCTTTTGCAGAGAGCCCAGAATACTCAGCACCTGCACTTAAAGTGATACCGACACGTTCCTATAATAATCATACATCAATCATGCCGGGGGCGGAACGATCCTTCCATTAAAAATCATAGGAACGTGTCAGTATCAAGTATGTTCTGCACCCGCAATAGTTCCTCACATAGTGAACCTTGGTGCAGTTAACCGGCTGGCACAGCTAACAGATCTTCCATATTGCTTCAATCACGCTGGGGGTGGAGCGATCCTTCCATAGGCTGAAATCCTGTTTTCATTCGTAATTAGCCTATGGAAGGATCGCGCCGTCCTTAGCCCAGCGTTACAGAGGGTCAGGTTCATGCAGGTTCGCGGGGCTAGGGGTGGCCTTGAGGGGAACTATTCTGGGTGCAGCACATACTTAATACTGACACATTCCTATGATTTCTATAGGAACGTGTCAGTATCGATTTAAGATAGCCATACACAGGGAGATCTGCTTGTTTGGCGATGTCGCCGAACGAGCGGATCTCTCCTAGATGTGCCCACATTGAGGTGGGCAATATCAGGCTGATCTGATTGTGGAGCCCTAGGGCCCAACAATCGGATAAGAATGGAGGCAATACGGGTGGTCGGATCGCGGGACCGCATCAACGAACAGATGCAGTCACGATCCAATGGGCTTTTTAACCCTGCCCCATTAACATCTGGCCGATCGGAGGGCCCCATACGGGCCACTAAGCTGCCGACTTGGTCTTAAGATACAATTCTAACTAATAAGATAAGCAGGTCTCTTGGGAGAACTGAGACTTAAATCGCAATTTCACCTTCATTAGCAAAATTGTAATAACACATACAACATGACCCTAAAACCCCCAGACATGTTTTCAAACTTTCCATAACCAGCCAAATTTTGTAAAATGAACATAAAATTTAATTAGGGACATGTTTACTAACATTGGAGATAAATACATGGAGAGATTTCAGGAGATGTTGCCCATAGTAAATCAGATCTTTGCTTTTGATTGCTAACTTATAGGTGGCTGTTTAAATCTAATTGCCGATTGTTTGCCATGGGCAACATATCCAGAAATCTTTCCAGATATGTGTCTCCATTGTTAGTAAACATGCCTCTTAGGGAGTTTGGCCCAAAATAGGTGTAGTCAACATTTTTTGGTGCAGCATATATTTTCTCCCTCTTTCTGTTTTCTGTTTTTCAAATGTTGGGAGGCATGATATGATGCTAATATAAGAATTTGGGAATTCAATGATACAAATAGGTAAATGTTTCTCAAATAAAGAAGAATGATGCACAGATGTTAAGAGGTTGTGAACTGGATTTTACACATTAAGAGGATCTAAACAGCATTTGACTCAAGTCAAACTATGGTGTTATCCCTAAACAACTGAGCAGGGTTCAGCAGGACCCAGAATCCCTGCTGCTACAAATTGGCTATATACTGCCATATGCAGTTACAACAAAGATTATTGTATAGTAGAACTGTCGTTCTGAAACCCTACTTTTGTCCAGATGGATTATATACGGAGGTCCTTCCAGCAATTCTCCTTGTGAATAGCCCCCCCTCCATGGTCCTATAGCATCGACATCTATAGATTAGCCACAGGGGTGGGGCAGTTGTCAGAATAGATGGATAGGAAGATTTCCTTTGTTGTACACAAATTCACATTTTATTGTGTTTTTTTGTTGTGAAAATATAAATGGATTAATGTAAATACATTTTGAGATCATTTGCTTCAATTCATTTTACTTATAATGTTTAATTACGTATTTTGTATCAAGTAGAGTCAGCCACACACACAGGCTGATCACTCTCTGGTGGATAGGACCATGGCTGAACAGACAGAGAGTGTATGAGGGGCTGAACATGGTATGGCTGATTGTTTATTGTCAAACACAAGAGTCCTCTGCACTCAACCCATTATCAATATATTTAAGACAGCGACATTTTGTGCATACTGCTACTAAAAAATGCCTTACCCTTTAAACAAAACAGGGATTGTTTGTCCATATATTGCAATATATTTAAGCTGGCCAACTACGTCAAAGTCATCCCATATCTGGCCAGTCCTACGCTCAATTTTATTTCATTAAGAATTCTATTGCTTCATTATACATTTTACAAAGGGACTAGGTTTTACCTGCAACTTACTTGCTGCTTTCAAAGTAAACCTCCATACTTGGCTGCCCTTTTATTAGACACCAGTGGGATCACCTGACTATAGCTGGGAAGGGTGGGAGCTACAACATGGAGCTGGTCACTGCTCCTGTATAACTATAACAAACAAGGGAAAGTTGTGCTCACCACTATTTTTTTTTAAAACCATTAGGCGGGGGTGCAATGAGGGTGTGACCACAAAATACATATAGTCAAACACAAGAGTCCTCTGTGTTTGACTATATGTATTTTGTGGTCACACCCTCATTGCACCCCCGCCTAATGGTTTTAAAAAAAAAAAAAAAAAATAGTGGTGACCACAACTTTCCCTTGTTTGTGATTGTTTATTGTCCCAGTCTCGTTATTTTTCATCTGCCAATGCAGCATGCACTAACCAACATGGTGCATTGTGATATAGTATTTTTAAAAGGTTTGTTCACCGTTAAATTATCTTGTAATAGGATGTAGAAAACAATATTCGGAGACAAATTGCGATTGGATCTCATTTTTTATTATTTGTGGTTTTTGAGGGGTTTTTTTTAGATTTTTTCAGCAGCTCTTCATTTGCAATTTCAGCAATCTAATTGCTAGGGTCCAAATTACCCTAGTGACCATGCACTGATTTGAATAAGAGACTGGAATATGAATAGGAGAGGGCCTGATTAGAAAGATGAGTAATAAAAAGTAGCAATAACAATAAATGTGTAGTCTTTTAGATGGGATCAGTGACTGGAAAGATTTAAAAGAAGAAGGCAAATAATTCAAAAACAATAAAAAGAAAAAATGAAGGCCAATTGAAAAGTTGCTTAGAATGAGACATTCTTTAACATATTAAAAGTTGGCGTAAAGGTCATCCACTCCTTTAAACTTGCCCAAACCCAGAAACAACTGGTATTCATAGTAGCGTGAGTTTAATTCCAGCTTGGCCTATATCTGCAAGGATTATGTTTGCCCCCATGTCTGCGTGGATTTCCTTCCACATTCCAAAAACATACAAGGTTAACTGACTCCTGAAAATATTGACCCTAGTGTATATGAATGTTACAGGGACTTTAGACTATAAGCTCCACTGGGACAGGGAGGGAATGCTGTATAAGGGCTCAATTACGACGACTAGGCTGCACAAGTAGGCTACAGCCAATTGCACAAAAAAATCCCCACTTATTAATGGTAGTTGAGTCTAGGGGCTACCCAGGTTCCTTCACAGGCTGAGGAAGCTTGCTGCTGTCGCCTCCCACGCACACTCACAAACAGGAGGGTTCAGGATGCTAGCGAAGAGAGTGCAATTTCTGTTTTTCCAAAATTCGGCTCTTAAAGTTTCCAGGACCATTTTTTTACACTTTTTTACCATTTTTTACACCTGTGGTAACTAGTGGGGTGCTCCTGCCTTAGGTGAGTTTCTTAACTCTCCTCATTGGTGCAGCTCCCTGCTTGAGTCAAAAGGCGCTCTTTGCACTTATAAATAGTTGCACTCAAAGGTGGCAGTAACTCCAGGATTCCCACAGTGGCCTTTGGCAATAAAAGCTGTCAATTTGCGTCTAAAGAATCAGATGCTGGGAGTGAACCATTTGGAGCCAATTGTTTCAGCGAAATTGCTTCTAACTCATGTCAAAGTAGAAGCACAACTGTGTAAACTTTAATGTATTGCCCACAATTATGTTAGGTGCATCTACCGCTCATGACCACAATTACTCTGGAATTATTATTAATTTACATGAATGGTGTACATGTATGGCCAGAATCTGTTCAGGACTAGTGTATAATAACCCAACCCACATGCCCTAAGGCATTTTAATAAATGCAGAGACAGAGTGATCCATTTAGTTTGTCATGTCCCCTCCAGAGACTTTGGAGTTAGTGGACAAGTCAGCCGTTGCTCTCCAAATTTCTAAGTTCCTTGTGTGGCTGTGTGAAGACAAAACACAGGAAAGAGACAGGAAGAGTGCCATTGGTTCTCTCCCCCTTTCACAGGCAGCCGAGCATCTCCCAGAATATCCCAGGAAGTAAAGGGATAACCATTCCCTAACCCCTTTGGCTTAGTTTGACAGCTTTCTCTTGGGAATCAGAATATCCCTACACGCTACAATTCAGTCTTGTCTCTTTCCGATCACTCCCTCCCGCATACACATTCCTAATTAGTCCCTTCCCCCATGTCTTTTAATTGCCTTGTCCATTCTTCGATTTTTTCCCCCTATTATTCACCTTTCTTGAGTTCTACCCAACCCCCATGACCCTTTCATCTCCTTCAAAGCCACCTGCAGCAAATACTAAAGCGAAGGCACTTAATAGTGCAAGCATTTATCATGGTTTTAAACACTCCAAGAGTTAAGGCATACACAGCACTTTGTGCTACTTATTGCAATGTTCATAATGAATACGTTTTTGAACACTAGTAGCAGCTACAGAGCAACTTGTGGTACTTATGGAAGTGATTGGGGCTGAGTAGCGCTGAAATAATTGATGACATAATTTAACTTGCTTTATTTTATTTGAATTTTGTGGGATTTTGGGAGTTCAATGTTAACTGGGGTACTGTACTATTCTGACTTATAGATGTTTTATTTTGTTGGATTCAAAATCTGTTTGGCCAGACACTTGGATTCAGCCGAATACAAATCCTGCTGAAAAGGCTGAATTTTGACCGAATCCTGGATTCGGTGCTTCCCTGCTTTAAAGCTATATATTAATTTTGATTTCATAAAACTTTCAATCCATTTGAGATGGTTATGCACGTTATTAAAATTTGAATGCAATATTTGTGGTGTTTGTGCATGCATTGTATTGATTCACAGCTATACTAATAGGTTTTTCAGATTAGTAATTCAGTTGTAATAAGGGAAAATGGACTAAATGCTATTTTGAATGAATGTGAATGTGTATTATAGGCAAAATGTGCTAATTAACGTTACTTGCCCTAGGTGAATATTTGTCCTTATAGGAATAACAGTTTAGGTTTAAACCTTTTTAGCATCACATCAAGTAATTTAGGCTTCTATGCCACTTCAGAGACCAGGGGGAATCTCAGATGTCTACTAACTTAAATTTAGTAAAACTGACCTGGTGCAGCCTACAAGCAAGGGTTGCTGGCAAACTGGAAGTTCAGGGTACTGTGGGCAAGTGAAGCTGGTTCACACAGACCACTAATGAGAAGGCATCTTTGGTATTTCTGTCTATCTGGAAGCAAATCTGCAGTCTGTGTTCCCACCCACCAGTCTTCCTGATGCATCACCCACAATGTTTTCAATTGAATATACTGCACTGCCCCTGGTTAACTGACAGCAGAGTTGCCAGGTAGGCGGTTTTCCAGACAAAATGGCTACTAATTTAAAGCCCATGCGGGTTTTGAAAGTACTAGCTTAGCTGATTTGTACTTTGAAAACCAGCCAGTTTGTGCCAAGCCTACGTCTCCCAAAGCATGTTGGGTAATGTAGCTTTTGTTTAACAATTTGCCGACTGCCAAGTTTAATGTAAGACTACAATACCCAGCATGCAATGGGACTGACTTGTGAAGAAGTTGGGAGTTACTACATTTTGGGCTCTGTACTCCAGGCTACCCATTCTCACGGGCGAATCTGTCCCATTCTGCTTCATGGAAAAATTTGCAAAACAGTGAAAATTTGAAAAAGGAGGGCTGGTTTTGTAGCCGACTAGTTTTGGGCTGGTTTTGAAAATAAGACCTGGGAATCCTGACTGGCAGGTTACATCACCAATGGACATGCCAGCAGTGGGAAGTCTGACCATCCATTGAGCAGCCAGAATTGAAGGTTTGTGTGCTGACTATATTTGTGTGTGATTCTTTATTTGTGCCTGTGCGCTGATCCAAAAGCTCTTGTGCATGTTCACATACTTAGAGGCAGGCCCGGACTGGCAATCTGTGGGTTCTGGCAAATGCCAGAGGGGCTGCTATAAGGTCCCATAGAAAGTCAGTATTTAGTGGGCTGGTGGGAGCTGTTTGGGCCTCTTTGTGGGCTGATTGGGCCTCTTAGAGGGTACATTGTTTACTGGCATACCAACACAGCACTACTATACCTGTACTGAAAAAGGGTTTGACAAGTGAAATTCTTAGCTTTGAATAACCGACCGCCCCAATGCGCAATACAATGGCAGAAAGTCAGGTAGCATGGTCACAATCATCTAAAATGTCCAATCAAATCTGAAAGCAATGCTAAAGGAACAGTAACACCAAAAATGAAAGTGCATTAAACTAATGAAAATATAATGTACTGATTGTACTGCACTCATACAACTGGTGTGTTTGCTGCAGAAACTCTACAATAGTTTATATAAACAAGCTGCTTGTTATCAAGTTAGCCATTGAAAGTTGAAAAAAGAGAAAAGGCACAGTATACTCAACAGATAACAGATAAGCTCTATAGTATGCAATGGGATTCTTCAGAACTTATCTGTGATCCATTGTGTATTCTGTGCTACAATGGCTGTCCCATAGCTGCACAGCTTGTTTATATAAACTATAATAGTTTTTCTGAATCAAACATTCTTACATTTTTTGGCGGTACTGTTCCTTTAATCAAACTATGAAGCATGGGTGTCACACTGCAATTTAGACATGTAATGGCTTTAAGACTGAATGAACAAATATTTTCAGTCTTAATCCTCTGTTATGATGAATATGATATATGCATATTAGCTGTGAATCAAGTCTAAACTGTGGTATGACTGACCACACCTTGATTTTTTGACACATAACACTTTAAATACATAATAATACCTTAACCAAATTAAAATCCTTAATGTCCTGTCTTTGTGCTTATGACGATAAATGTAGATTTACGAGCCTATTATCAACAAAATAAAAAGCTATGATTTTCCTGCAAGGTGACAATTTTGAACAGTAAAAAGGCTCAGGGCACATAGCATTCTTCAGCTGAGAAATGCTGGTCCCGGCCATTGACTTGAATGACAACAATCTACTTTGAATTGGTAAAATACAACTGCCTTCATAGCCAAAAATATAATGGCAGAGAAATCACTCCATATGCCATTAGCCTGATGTTATTACTTCTAGGGATTGTGGACAGGGACATGCTGACAAACTCTTTTAAAGAAAAAAAAACTGCTCTCTATTCATGCCCTTCCCCACCCCCCAAACAGGATTAGGAAATGTGGATAAAAGTAGTCAGTTAGTTGACCCATGGAACATTTTGCACGTCTTTACAACTGTTCCCTGCTATTGTCTTCCCTTGTTGTCTGAAAGCATTCCCAAATCCCTGACTCTCAATGGTTCCACATTATAATTAGATTTAGAGCAAAAGCATTTTTGTTGTTTATTTTTGCCTAACAATTGCTTTAGGCAACTGCTAGGTTTGCCAGATTATTCACAACATCAGCAACAGGGTATCTGCCATAGCTGTGTCTATAGCAAATAATTATAACTGGAAAAAGAGGAAATTCTCCACAGAATTTGTCACCAACTGTTACAATAAGAAAAGCATTCTAGTGTATATTTCTGGAAAATGTTTGCATTTTAATATCTTCCCTGCCATAGTAATTCATTTTATAAAATTCCAAAGATAAGGGGAATAAAATATACTTTTTTGCTAAACAGTTTGTCTTTATTCTTTGTCTTTACCCTTTTATGACATTTTGCTAAAGGTGAGCAGAGAATGAAGCTGCTATAGTGAGTCTTTGCTTGTATTGCCTGATCTATTACCCACACGAATATGAAATGCTGGTCATAAAGCAGATCTTTCTACTCAGACCCGGACTGGCAATCTATGAGTTCTGGCAAATGCCAGAGGGGCTGCTTTAAGATGCCATATTTATTTGGCTTTTTCGCTATTTATTGGGCTTTAGCTGGCTAATATCGGTCAGGTGGGCCAATCGGAGGGCCTTATATATTTGCCAATAAGCCGCCAACTGGTTCAGGACTGAATTGACAGCTATATTGGCCCTTTTGTGATAACTTTTAAAAGATGTGCATCCAGTAACAAACGTCAACCAAACCACAAAACCAACATATACAACTCTCCCTACTTTTGACATATACTGTAGACGGTACATTGAAAGAAAAGTCATAAATGGACAACACGCAATTAAGCTCATTGCAGTGTTGTGGCTAGGGTTGCCACCTGGCAGCTATTTTACAGGCCTGGCAGGTAAAAATGATGGTTGATCCCAATGTTATTAATAGGGAAAACAGATAAATATATAGGAAGGCTGGTATTTTATTTACAGAAAGGGTGGCCCCATGATGCCCGAGATCAATTTTTAAACTCGCAGTACGTCACACTGCTATAATTTGACCCCAAACCACCACATAATACGTCACGTCCCCAAAACTTTATTTTAGGAAATTTTCACTTTTCGTATTTTCTAATTTCACGACAATTCCTCCCCACACTATGTTAATTCCAGCCCAGCAGCGTCTGACTGACCTTTGCCACCGCAACATCGATATTTTATTTTGTATTGGAAACTACCATTTTCTAAAAACCCGAGGGGGGGGGGACATTCGCGTCCCTTCTCCATCTGCACACAAAAGTCATTTCCGCCACCCCTTCGAACATACGTATCGTAAGTGATGATAAAGGGAAGCGACCTGGGCAATTATTCCCGAAAAGGTTGGGTAACAAAGGGCTTCCCTTGCGACTGAGTGGTGCGGTCCGCTGTGTGACGTCACGTGGTGGAAGTTGGCTGGTTGCCTGGGAGGAAACGCCATTGCTGCCGACGGAGTTGAAGGCAGAGGAACACATTGGAAAGGGACGGTCGGGTATTCGACGTGGGCTTTATTTCACGTGATATCTGCACAAGTTGACGTCTGGTTTCCTGGTGCAGGACTCGGGGATCTGAGGGGCAATTATGGCATGTGGAGCGACGCTCAAGCGCTCGATGGAGTTCGAGGCCCTAATGAGCCCGCAGTCTCCCAAGCGACGCCGGTGCGCTCCTTTACCCGGGTCCCCGGCCACTCCGTCTCCTCAGAGATGCGGCATTAGGCCTGAGATACAGCAGGGGCAACAACAGCCGCTTTCCCAGTTGGGAGGGGACCTTAGGCTCACTCCTGGTAAGGCCTCCTCTCGTTACAAATCAATGCCAGCGTGAGCCAGATGCATGAGTATAATTGAGCGGATGCATTGAATGCAATGGTTCTCCAATATGAGGCCTTGCCATAGCCACTGAAGGGCCTCCGATTAGACCCCACAATGTGTGCAAGTCTGTGTTCTGCCTTCGTTTCCTGTGTGTAAGAACAAAAAGTTCCTATATTCTACAGCTGTGATGTCATCTGGAATCTACATGAGCTATAATGTGTCCTTGTATGTATGTGCATTGGCTCTGCCATTTGTGTGTCTCCGTGTGCATGTGATCAATGAATGATTTTTAGAATAACTAAAATATATCACCTTGTTGTGTGTCTGTCCCCTTAGTAATCAGTCTGGGTGTATTCTGTGTCTCCATGACTGCGAATTCTGCAGCCCTGTGGTATTCAGCTGAATTACTGTACAGACATGAAGCTGAAGTATTTGGTTTCTCTTGGAGGGGCACGGGGAACGGTAATATTAGATAGCAGAGGCTGTACCCAGGGAGTTGTGATGTTTGGCTGATTAATGGCACCAGGGAGAAGTGATATCTTTCTTTAACAGCTTGCGGCTCAGCCTTGTTGACTTTCTATGAGAAGGAAAGAAGTGTATCTACGGCTGGTAATTGTCATGCCCAAAACTGCCCACATTTTGCCTTTTTTTGGCTTCTTGTCCTGCAGATTGCTGCATACAAAACGGCTTCTGGGTTTTCAGAACAAGGAGCGGCCGTCCCATGCCAGCTTCCCCCCCACACACACCTGTATTTTTTTTGACCTGTAGCATCAAATGAAGGCTTTCACTTTTTCCTCTCTGCCCCCCAGACTCACAAGATGAAAGGGCAATGGTAACTTTACAGTATTCCAATTATAAAACAATATGGCTCATAAGGGTCAGGCCACACACGACTAATCTCCCCGTTTTTTCCCCAAAGGCCTTCCTTGTTCCTGCGCCGGCTAAAATGAAAAAACGCTGGCGCTAATCACAAGCGGGGGTTCGGAGAACGAATAGCTGCATGTGATTAGCGCCAGCGTTTTTTCATTTTAGCTGGCGCAGGAACAGGGAAGGCTTTTGGGGCGATTGGTCGCCGCAAAAATGAGGTGATTAGTCGCCAGGCGACCAAATCTCCCCAAAACGCCCTGTGTGGACTTGCCCTAAAGAGGCAGTATACCCTCTTTATTAAATAGGATTTGTGCCAAACGTATTGTTTGCTTATCGTTTGTCACAAATCTATTCTTTATTTAAGCTAAATAGGGAAACTGAAGCTACTCCATGTATGGTTCTTGTAAATTAGATTATTAGCACAGATCACCCCCATGCATAAAGCCAGTGGCCCAGCAGGGGTAGATTTTTTCACCATAAAATTCCACTGCATCCTATTCATTTCTATGGCATTTTTATCAAATTGTGAACTCTGACTTTAGACTATTGATAAACATGCCTCTGGAAATCCTATATGATTGAATAGAAAACATTGGAATTTAACTCTGGTGAGGTCTAATTTTACACTATATACGTCCCCATGCGTTCTCTTCAATTTTGTAGAAATGCAGGTGGAGAACAAGGCAATCCTCTGACTTCCACAGAAACAGGAAAGTATAAAGTTCAATATTCACTGGATGTCTGCACAAAGAGCAAATTTCAGTGTGAAAATGCAATTTTGCAAGATAAACCAGCTCATGCTGTGCCTATCATACATCAAGAACATGGAATGTAAGTCAACAGACGGCCTCTTTGCACTGGCCTAATGAATTCCTTATCTGTAAGCCGAAACTGTCACAACAAAGGGAGGTGGTTTTCACAGGTAAACAAAGTATCTACCTCACAATGACAAAATATTGAGTAGCTTCAGTTAACCATTCAGCTCAAGAAAGAACAAAAACTGTTTTTTGTAGGGATGCACCGAATCCAGGATTCGGCCTTTTTCAGCAGGATTTGGATTAGGCCGAATTGTTCTGCCTGGCTGAACTGAATCTGAATCCTAATTTGCATATGCAAATTAGGGACAGGGAGGAAAATCACATGACTTTTTGTCACAAAACAAGGAAGTAAAAAAGTCTCCTCCTCCCCACCTCTAATTTGCATATGCAAATTAGGGTTCGGTATTCAGCCGAATCTGTCGCAAAGGATTCGGGGGTTTGGCCGAATCCAAAATAGTGGATTCGGTGCATCCCTAGTTTTTTGTGGTTATGATAGACAAAAAGTATGTTCAGTACAAGGCTTATTCAATGAACTGGGGGGGGTGTATGCCCCTTTAAGGGCAGAGACGTATGCAAAATTCGAGCTATTTAGTCGCCCGGCGTCAAATCAAATTCTTCGGGCGACTAATTTCCCCGAACTGCTAGAATCTAAATCGCAGCCGGGATGGCACTTGGAGCACTTTGTTTTCCGAAGTTGCCTCATTAGGAAACTTCGGGCAACTTCGGAAAACAAAAAGTTCTGAGTGCCACCACGCCGGCGATTAACATTCTAGCCGACGGGAAGGTTTTTCTGGGGGATTTGTCGCCGGGCGACTAAATCTCCAGAATTTTCACATATGTCTCTGGCCTATGGCAGCTTCAGAGATATATATCCAGAGAGAAACAGAGCGCTACAGAATCTCTTTGGGTTGTGCTTAAAACCATTTTTGGATCAGGATTCCTAGTGAGTGCAGTTTTCCTTAATTTTGGAGGTAGTTAAAGAGAATGCAGTTGTGGATGGTGGTAGTGTTACATATGCTCTAGGAACACATGCATTTTATTTGCAAAAAGGAGTTTAATCTTTGTCTGACAAATGTTCTCTAAACTTGTTTTCAAAGAAGAAAACCTCATTCATGCTCGAATCTCTCCATTCCATCTTTATGCTAGAGGATTGCCTGAGATAAAGGATGTGTGCTCTGTATAATGGCATATTACAAAAACACATGTTGCACACCTATAGCCAAAAGTAAATCATCCAGTTTCTAAGCGTCTTGTCTGGCTATATGATGTATAAATGTGGCTGTTCCCTAGCAAGCAGTTAATTCATATTCTGCATGTGGCTGAAATCTGAGATGTTTTCTCAGTAAACTGAGGAGTGTATTTATACAGCACCAACAAGAGACTTTACAGTGCACATAATGCAATACTTCATAAATCTTTTAAAGAGAGCATATAGACCTACTTATTGGTACAGTTTATATATGAAGTAATAATTCAACATGATCAGCAGGGTTAGTCTGAATGATGATAGAATATATGTACTTTAGTAGAGTGCCAATCATATTGCTGGCTTGTTTATTTATCTGAACTACCCACAGGCCTTACAGTTGTATCATGTGACCATCCATGTTATTGACCACATTGCATTGTGGGTGGGAGGGGGCTCCGATTAACGGTCAGGTACATACATATACGTAATAGTCTACTGCATATGTTTGGGCTAAAGTTACAGTATGTGGCAGTATATCTGATTTTCTTTGTGCCTACTGCATAAATATTTTGCACCCCCCATCTGTTTAATGTGTATTAAAAAGTAGCTTATAATTACATTTTCTCTCCTTCTAAGACTGTTATAAGTTTGTTTATTTCCTTTTTGGACATAAGCAACAGTCTTGTCTTGTCCTTTATTAAAGGAGAACTAAACCCCCCCCACAAGCCGCCACTGGCATCCCTTCCTGCCACCACCCCTCACCGTGCCACAACAGAACTAGTACCCCCCTTCTAGCAACACGACCCGCACATGCAAAAAAGCAGAGCACAGGGGTGCCTCGGCATCTTTACGTGAATGCAGACACTTCAGCTTTTGGTGCATGCACAGTTGCAGCCAAAAAGCTCTGTAAATTACTGAAAATAAAGAAGAGGATCCAGAAAGCACCGAAGCCAGCGAATATGGCACCCCTGAGCTCCACTGCACTATCTTGCATATACAGGTCAGTTTTGACTGAGGGGACACCCATTCCAGTACAACATCATATGGGTGGGGAGGAAGCAGGGAGGGGGCTCAAACGGGGGCCCCCAGCTGCAGGGGGGTTTAGTTCTCCTTTTAAAAGAGCTATAGATATACATTTGGGATCAAGACATTTATTAGAACAATAAAAAAGAATCTTTTACCCGCAGATTTATTAAGGATCGAGTTGTGTTTTCCATGAAAAATTCAAGTTTTCGATGGTATCTATGAGTCAAAAAATCTAGTTGTTTTTTTTTTTAGGTTGAAAAAGTTTTTTTTTTTTTCCTCAAGACATATTATACCCTTACCCTGGAAATAGCTTGAACCTGAAAATACACCATCTAAAACCTGTCAAGGTCATGTAGGAGTTTTTTTCCATTCGAGTTTTTTCTAAAAGGTCTAAAAAAGTTCACATAGCTCTATAATTCGATCTTTGTATGTGTGTGTGTGTATGTATGTATGTATGTATGTGTGTATATATATATATATATATATATATATATATATATATATATATATATATATATATATATATATATATATATATATATATATATATATATATATATATATATATATATATATATATATATATATATATATATATATATATACATACATACATACATACATACATACATACATACATATATACAAACACAAACTATTTTATGCAGGATGTTATTCAATTGACATAAATTATTTTAAATAAAATTGGTGTGACTGGTAGGCTAGAAGAAAACTGAATAGAAGTTACTATAAAATTATGAAATTCTTAATGAATCTGGGTGTCTATAATACTACTTACTGTGACAACAGCCGCTTATTTGCAGGAAACAAATTCATGTCTAATTGTACAAATATCATTGCGGATGGAATTCTACTTTTCCATTTTTTAAAATTGGATTCCTACAAAATATATTGCCACTGTGTAGTAGATATATTGCAATACATTTCATTGAAATGGCATACAAAGGACCTGCCTTTCAGCTCTCTAACTCTGATTTAGTCAGCGACTTGAAGGGTGGCCACATGGGACATAACTGTTCAGTGAGTTTGCAATTGATCCTTAGCATACTGCTCAGAATCAAAAGAAAGTCACTGATCAGTTACTGCCTAGCAACCAATCAGTGGAAACCAAGAGAGATGCAAAGCAAGAAGTGGTGTTTATAGATTACATTTTAGGCTAACTATATTAGAAAATTTTTTGTTTTGCGCATCCTACCTATTTACCTAATTTTTTAATTTTACACTGAACTATTCCTTTAACTCTTCATAGTTAATTGCTCTTTTCTGCTTTTGCATGTAATACTAATATTTTAGACATGAGGCTTATAGAGCAATTCGTGTATGTTTTATTCATTCATATTTTTTGTTTCAGAACAAATCTTGCAGAACATAAAGCAAGAGTATACCCGCTATCAGAGACGAAGGCAGTTAGAAGGAGCATTCAATCAGACTGAAGCTGGGGTTTCAAATGAGGTACAAGCCAGCTGCTCATCTCTCACAGCTCCATCCTCTCCAGGTAAATAACTACTGTCTTTAAGAAGTCCTAAAACTTTTATTTTGGAATTGGTGTAACAATGCCATCTTGTGTTTCAATCATTTCATGTATGGTGCAGTTGCATTTGTAAGGAAAAACACATTGACCATGTTTTTTTGTTAGGTTCATTGGTAAAGAAAGACCAACCAACCTTTAGCCTGCGACAGGTGGGAATACTTTGTGAGCGACTTCTGAAGGACCATGAGGACAAAATCAGGGAAGAATATGAGCAAATACTTAACATAAAACTTGCAGGTCAGTGATTTCTTTACTTATGTTGACTCGCTGAAAGTGTGACTTTCTATATTCTGTACTTTATTTAACTTACATTTTGTGTACACATCCTGCTGGATTGTCTTTAAAGTGGACCTGTCACCCAGACATAAATATAAATAACTTAAACCACATGTAAAAAATGGCAACCATTTGAAAACTGTCTCAGAATATCACTCCCTACATCACACTAAAAATTAATTTACAGGCAAATAATCTCTTTAAAAGCTTCTCCATCTTTTCTAGAAATTGTAATTTAAAAATAAATACATTTAAAATTAAAATTGTATTTTTCTATTGTTTTTGTATTTTTTTTTGGGGGGGGGGGGGGTACCGAACTTTATGCCCTTGTAGATTAAGACAGGGTCAAGATTGGAGATGAGTGTGGGGCTGCTCTTTCAGCTGATTTTTGCAGGAACTAAGGGAAATAGAGCCAAAATTCTGTTGCATGGTTTCAGTAATCGGTTCACCCCGCCTTCTTATTAAAGGAGACCATAGCTTAGGAAGTCACTTATGGGTTCTTTCTCTACTGTGCTTGCTAGTCTCATAACCAAAGCAGAAATCCTGCTTCATTGTGTTTAGTGGAGTTAGAAAGACATTTAAATAAAAGTTAAAGTTTTTAATAGTATAAACTTAAAGAAATGATGCATTATTTTCAAAAGGCTAGACTGACTATTGTTTGTTTGCATTCTACCCAACATGCCCCTAAATACAATTGCTGTGCTATGATGGTACAGACATAGAGATATGGTAGGAGATACCAATAACCAAAAAACAGTTGTTGGAAGGATGTCCATGTCCTATTCTAAATCAAAGCTAATAAGCAAGCAAATATATAAAGGGCTTTCTCAAAACCATGCATTCAATGTATGTAACTTATATATGCTCATTTTCAGAACAATATGAATCATTTGTGAAGTTCACACATGACCAGATCATGCGACGATATGGAGCAAGACCTACAAGCTGTAAGTGGTAGATGAATAGAATACAACATTTTTCCCCCAGTACCCGATGTGATCTATGCAGGTCATCAGGCCTTTGCATTGTGCAGAATTATAAGCTACAGGAGCTGAGGGGGTTGCAATACACAACCAGTAGCTTTAGTTATCTAAATGGGGTCTACAATCTTTTAAGGGTAACTCATAGAGACTGAAGGAAAACACAAATTGTTTTAAAATAAGCACCTATTTAAAAATCACACAAAAGGAAAATCTAATAGAGCTACTTGTGGGCAATGCTGGAATGTGCTGTTACATCATGATTTACACTCAAGCCTAAGGGGACTGCTTCAGACATTTTGGCACCATGCTTAAAATACTCTTAAGTAGCCCATGCTTTTTTGGGTTAAAATAAATCTACCTTTGTGTATTAACCACAGGGGGTGACACTTAGCATGGAGCAAAACTCCTCAGTATAAACCCATATGGAGGTGATCCAATGTGCTAGTGTGCTTTAATTTTGGCATTGCAAATTATTTACTTGTTTCATATTTAATTACAGATGTGTCTTGAGGTTGCCCCATTTGCCACCTGGATTCCAGCTTTGACTTCCAAGTTCATGGCTGCTCCACTTTCTTGCCACCTATGAGGTGCCACCATTTTTCTTTTTTTTGTCGTGTTCTAAGGATTTTAACACTCATTGGCTGCCTTCTGCTGTCTGAAATCCCTGAATGGACCTTTTTATTTTTTTGTTTTGATACTGCTCACAATAAAAGTGACTGTAATCTGCCACATTGTATTTGTTGGAAGGTTTTAAACAGCTTCATCTTATCACATTCTGCCCTTTTATGGCACATGGACCATTTCTTTAAATGGAGTGACTTGTCATTTTATTTTTTTTCATTTTATTTACCTCTGAATATTTAATTAAGAGGATTTTTAAACTGTGTTTGATGCACTACAGTTAAGTTTTAAACACATTTTATGGTCCATAAAGGATAGCGGGTTTAAGGACCAGACAGGATTTAACTTTGGCGTATTTAGTGAATAGTGATTGTAAATTGGTTGCTTTATACTACAGCCATCCTCTTTGTTCTGAGATCTGTATGAAACTCCTTATTTTGTATTCTTTGTTTCAGACAGAAGATTGTTTTATGATGTTTATACTTTAATAACTGCTAAAAAAAAAAATTGAAGCCTGTCTAGTTAGTTACAAGGTTTTATAATTCACTTGGCATGCAAATGTGGAGTGTTTGTTCATATGGGCTGCACAAATAAGTGTCATTTCTCTTTGGGGGTGGGGAAGGAGGGTGGCAGTTTCTGGGATTCCATGTACACAGAGCCTTTCTATAATACTGTGCCTCTAGTGTCCATTGTAGAAATTACTATAACTTTTGGTGGCTAAAAATTGGCCCAAGTCATTTGTCCATTTTGGTTGGTTAGGGAAGCGTGCATAGCTTGCTTATTTGCACATCATTTGCTTTAATAGTCTGTAATACCTTTTTATATATCTAAATAAAGAACATTAATGGGCAGATTTATCAAGGGTCGAATTGAAAATTCGAATTTTCAAGTTTTTTTTTTTTTATGGTCAAAACTGTCAAATTCGACTAGGGAGTTTTTAAAAAAAAAAGTTTTTCGAGATGTATCATACTATGGCCCTTAACTCGAATTTGACTATTTGCCACCTAAAACCTGCCGAATTGCTGTTTAAGTCAATGTGAGAGGTCCAGGGATCAATTTTGAGTTGTCTGCAGCCTTCCTGACTTTTGTTTTTTGTTTTTCAGAGAAAAAACTTTTTTAAAATTCAAATCGAATTAGATTCGAGTTTTCAGGTCGATCCCATTCATCCGAGTTTTAACAATTAAATTTTTTTTTTTTTAAATGAATTTCAATATTTTGTATTTATGGAAGTTTAGGGGAATTTTTAAAAACTCGCGCGAAATTCGACCTTTGATAAATGTGCTGTTAGGCAGTGTTTAAAGCCAGGAGCTGATGTATGCAAGATAATATTTGCCTTTAATTTCTGTATTTGACATTTTGCAGTTTGCCATTTAATCAAGTCAGCCAGCCTCCACTGCCACCACACAGCTGCCACTCGCTTATAATCGAAACTGGTGAACTAACCGCTAAATTCTGTTAAATGCTTCATTTTTGGGTTAAAAAAGGCCTTTGTCTGCACAGATGATGTCTGCATGTTAATATCGCCATTTTATAACTAATGTGCTGTACAAATATTAGCCTAAATGATAAACTCAAATCTACCTGGAAAACAGCTTTAGCTAAAAGTTTGAAAATAAAATGTGTTGCTCTATTGTTAATGAACGATATTAGCTTGTCATGTTCTTTTGGGCTATTTGGGGTGGGGGGGATGTGAAATTATGAACTTAGGAAAAAGGATACCTTGGGTTGCTGTTCTATTTGCTAAGGCCTCAGTATTTGGTACGTTCAACTCAACTCCTATGTTTTTAAAGGAACAGGAACACCAAAAACTGGAAGTGTAACAAAATTAAAATATGATGTTCTGTTGCTCTGCACTAGCAAAAGTTGTTAGTTTGCTTCAGAAACATTAATATAGTTTATATAAACAAGCTGCTGTGTAGCCATGGGACAGCGATTCAATCTGGAAAAAACAAAAGGCACAGGTTACATAGCAAATAACTGATAAAACATTTTGTATTGGACAGGGCTTATGTGTTATGTAACCTGTCTTTTCTCCTTTTTTCCCCAACTTGAATGGCTGCCCCCATGACTACACAGCAGCTTGATTATATAAACTATAGTAGTCTGAAGCAAACACACAGCTCTTACCAGTGCAGAGCAACAGTATAATATATGTTCATTACTTTAAAACACTCATTTTATGGTGTTACTGATCCTTTTAATATACGTATTAACGTATTTTCCATGTTGATTGAAAGAAGTTAAGTACACAACGTTTTATCACCGCTCAAATATAAATCACATCTTTTGGTAATTCTAAACCAAAGTTAAACTAGATAAACTCAAAACAATTAAAAAAAAAACTTGTATATTGTATTTGAACATGGCATATAGCTATAAAATCCAAAATGAACTTAAGTTATGTACTTAAATAGCTTCTGCCATATCCTCCTTCACAGAAGCTCTTCAATCTGATTTGATTATTTTCCGTGATTTTATTTAGTTATTAGGAGTTGGTACATTTTTGGCGAATCCGACTCCATATATCGAAAGTTGCTCCACTGCTCTGTGTGCGGGACATGAGCAGTAAGTGATGTGTCCAATGTCCAGGGCAGGGAGAGAGAATACAGTGACATAGAAGCCTCGATGATAAGATGACAAGATAGGGGATCTTATAGGGCTGCTGGTTGTAGCAAGTGTCCCAACAACTCAACCCAATTACAGTGATACATTTTGGATTTGAATTTTGTTACCCTTTAGTTGCTTGATAAGAATAAATTTGTAACAAAACTAGAAAGGTGTCCTCTTTTAATCCGCAGTGTCATTTGTTAAAAATGAATCCCGTTCTACCGATATGGGACCTGTTATCCAGAATGCTCGGGACCTGGCATTTTCCAGATAACAGAGCTCCGTAATTTGGATCTTCATACCTTAAAGGAGAAGGAAAGCTACCAAAGCAATTTATTGCCAATAGATTAGCCACAATTGTGCAAGCTACAATACTATATTCTGCAGAATGCTTTACCATACCTGAGTAAACCGCTCTAGAAGGTTATTTGTTTAGGACAGCAGCTGCCATATTAGCTTGGTGTGACATCAGTTCCTGCCTGAGTCTCTCCCTGCACATGCATATCTTTGGGCTCAGATTACAGCAGGGAGGGGAGGAGAGAGGAGCAAACTGAGCATGCTCAAGCCCTAGCCCTGGAGCTTTAAGCTGAAAACCGGAAGTCTGATACAGAAGCCCATAGAAGGAAAGTAATGTGTTACTGAGGACTCCATGCAGCACTGCCTTGAGGTTTACTAGTGTATTTATATAGGCCTTTCTGATAAAGCTTACTTAATTTTAGCCTTTCCTTCTCCTTTGTCTACTAGAAAATCATGTAAACCTCAAACTCAATAGGCTGGTTTTGCTTCCAATAACTATTAATTATATCTTAGTTGGGATCAAAGACAAGGTACTGTTTTATTACTACACAGAAAAAGGAAATAATTTTTAAAAATTTGTATAAAACTGAGGCTGTGGGAGATGGCCTTTCTGTAATTCAGAGCTTTCTGGATAACGGGTTTCCAGCTAACAGATCCCATACCTGTAATGTATATTCCAAAATGTAGCCTTTAAAAGACAAGTCAACACAAATCCATATGGGGATGGCAAGATGTTAGACCCTCCCCATTGCTTCTATTCACTGAAAAGTGCACCTGTCTGGGGTACAATCCAATGAGGATCATCATTTATTTATAAAGCGTACACCATCTCTGCTGAAATTCCAGAGAACCTCTTTGTTTTCCTGAATCATGTCCATGTGCAGTAGAATAAAATCCAAACTATAACTTTAAAGTTTGTCTTTTTAATCTAATTCGTATGGACAGAGAAGAGACATTAGTATAAATGTGCCTCTCTCTGTACAGGCTGTGAACATTAACTGCCCCACAAAATAGGGAAAGTTGCAGAAAAAAGACTCTGAATTGATATTTACTATGCTTTACATGAAGATGGATCTTTACTAGTGGCTACTGATCAAATCCAGCTAATGTACAGTCGCCGTTTATAAAAACAAGCAAATGTAATCAAGTCATTTCTTTAACAATTCAGCTTCATAAATACAAATGGAAAATGAGTGTGCCTTTTAATGTATCCTGTTTCCTGGGAATTGTATTTAGACTAGTGGTTCGTCATAAATTCTACTACCCCATAAAGTTGTAAATGTTTTTCTTAGTTTAATAATAGACCGATTTTGCTAATCTGCGCAGTCCTTTATATTTACTTTGCTTTTTTTGTTTTATTACAGAGAAAAAGGATTTGTTTTAAATGGGCTCTGTGGAAAATGGCCTTCCTATAAATTGAAGCTAACAGAACCAAAATAAATGCAAACTTCCTTTTTACATCTTTTTAAGAAATCTTAGTCGCAAAGTAATAAAATCCTTACAAGTGATCGGTTTGCTTCTTTATGTGAGGAAGCTGTGCATGAGTTTATCAGAGAAGCACCATGGTGACTTTCATATACACAACGGGCAACATTTTAGGAAAACAGCAGGAGGCGGAGAAAGGGGGATGATGTAGAGAGTTTTGCATTTTGTTTTAATTTATTATTTTCAGTTTGAGTTACTTAGCTTTTTATTCAGCAGCTCTCCAGTCTGCAATCTGGTTGCTAGGGTTCAAATTAATGTAGCGACCATGCCGATTTGAATCCGAGACAATTACACAATTCAGCAGATTTGAATATATTTGATTTACGTGATTAAATTACAACTGGATGAGATGCAATATTACGATGCAATTACAAATCCATCAACACAAATCTATTATATACATTGCGAGCGTTTATCAGAGAAGCACCATCGTGACTTTCATATACACAACGGGCAACATTTTAGGAAAACAGCAGGAGGCGGTGAAAGGGGTATGATGTAGAGAGTTTTGCATTTTGTTTTATTATTATTAACATGTATTTATATAGCGCCAACATATTGCGTAGCACTGTAAAGTAAATGTGATTATACTACATCACATGAATTACATATATAGAATATATGGAGTAACAAACATCACAATCAATACAGGTACAAAAAACTGAAAATAATAAATTAAAACAAAATGCAAAACTCTCTACATCATCCCCCTTTCTCCGCCTCCTGCTGTTTTCCTAAAATGTTGCCCGTTGTGTATATGAAAGTCACGATGGTGCTTCTCTGATAAACTCATGCACAGCTTCCTCACATAAAGAAGCAAACCGATCACTTGTAAGGATTTTATTACTTTGCGACTAAGATTTCTTAAAAAAAATGTAAAAAGGAAGTTTGCATTTATTTTGGTTATGTTAGTTAAACATTCTCTTGTAGCTCATAAGGAGCTCAATTGAAAAGTTGTTTAAAATTAGCCACTCTATAACATACTAAAAGTTAACGTAAAGGTGAACTGCCGTTATAACTTGGCTGCCATTTTAGCCTTTTGTGGCAGATGTAACAGATCGTGATAGTTGTAGAAAAGATCATGCTATCTATCCTCACAGGTACTAGAAACTGAATAAAGAATTCCATCCTAAAATAATATACATAATGTGAATATACGGGCCCCTGTGGGAGAGTCCCCTACCCCCCCCCCCGGGGGGGAAATGCTCCTAACTTTTTACTTACCCCTCTGTGCAGATTCAGGGATCACAGTTCACGGCAGCCATCTTCTGGGTCTTCGCGTCTTCCGGCGATTCAGCAATTTCCATCCATTTCGGCTTCGCCGGTCTCACAGAATACCAAACCAAGCGAATTGTATGGAAAGGAAGAATTAATGTCATTAATATAGTGTTTCTCAAATAGTTAAACTTGTTCCAAACCTTAAACACACAAATTAGATATATAGGCAGGTTCCAACAATAGGATTTCTAGGAATAATTATCTATAAGGCCAAACTGCTAGGAGGCCTGCATCTACCGGATTTTGAAGTATATCACCAGGTGAGTATCCTTGCTAAGATTGTATGTATTGAATATCTAAGATAAAACTCAAATATACAGTGGAGGTTGTTTGAAAACAGTTGGGTAGATGGGAGTTTTGGGCTCTCTAGTCTGGGCTAAACAGACTAAGGGGCAAATTTATTTACCTTCGATGTTGCGCCAGTGTTCGATTCGTCGCACTTCGCCAGACGTAAATTCGCCAGGGCTGCGCAAATTCACCAAGATCCAAAGTTGGGCACAAGTTGTTGCGATGTTACGATCAGCGGTTCGAAGTTACTCTAGCGATGGGAAATTTGCATACAGCGTGCATTTAAAGTACAATGAAAATATATGCAGCAGAAAACACATTACACTACACAAGGCCAGGGAACCTTCATAAGTGTTCTCTAATGCCCTACACGTGTGCCCACAATATAGTTTAGGTGGCATATGTTATCAAATGTAGGTGGGAAGGAGGGTTCAGCATGAGTTTAGTAAGCGCTCATACCTCCAAAAATCCTTTCATTTGGTGCAAGTCTCACAGTTTCCACCACCAACTGATTTTCGAATACTTTGTATCACAGATAGCACCATCCACGAATGTATTTTCTTAAAACGCCTTTATTGAGACATAGGCTCTTGACCCAGATAAAACACAAGGGGAAGGAGGGTACCCTCGCTCTTTTTCAGCCTATTACCCATGAAGAAGTAAAAGACGCCAGCGTTTTTTAGGAAAAAAACATTTCTACTTTTTTTGGAGCAAGCCCTATCTACTCTATAGCACTTCGGCTGGTCTGAGGTGGCGAACTAAAGTCTGGCGCAAGAGGTAACGTTCACGAAAATCCGCAACTTAGTGAATTAGCGTAGTTACGTCCCTTCGTCTGGCGTAAGGGTGCGAAGTAGCGCTAGAGTAGGTCTACTTTGCTATCCAATTTACGCCAGCACCCGTAAATTGGCGAAGTAACGAAATGACGTCACACTGGCGAATCTGCGCTAGCGTTAGCCACTTCGCGCTCTAGTGAATTTGCTTGACAAATGGGCGTGACCCCGAAACGTTGCACTACTGCATAATAAAATTGCAAGGGCTTGCCCTGCTACTGCAACTCCTGTGTGCCGGTGAAATTCTTACTCTAGTGAATTTGCCCCAAGGGGTGGATTAATGCACTGGCACCCCTAGGCTATATATGATCAGGGGCCCGTATGGTTTTCTTCAATTAATATTTCTATTTTCTTTTAATATTTCTTTTTATTTGCGCTGCTGGGTCCAGTTAAGTGCACCTGCTGGGAGAATGCAGGCAAAAGAGCTCAGGTGCATGTGTCTGGATCTGTTCTCATTTGGATACAGCAGTATTATGGAAGTGGGGGCTATGGATGTAGCCTAAGGGCCCCACTTTTCATTAATCCAGTACTGGTCCAGAGGAACACAGCAGAAGGATGAGGAAATAGCTTAAGAGCTATGGAGAAAGGTGGAAAGAATGGCACATATGAAACAGAGAAGAAAATGGTACGAGGGGTGGAGAAAAGACAAAATAGCAGATGCAAAGAGGTAGAAAGAATGGGAGTTAAGGTGGCCATACACAGGCCGATAAAAGCTGCAACAGACCAAGTCATCAGCTTATTGGCCCGTGTATGGGGCCCTCCGACGGACTTCCCCGATCGACAACTTGCGCATTTTACTGAACGTTTCCTCCTGTGCCAGACTTGCTTTCGCCATCTCAGACCAGGCGAAGTGCAATACAGTAGATAGGGATTGCTTCAAAAAAAGTTGGCGTCTTTTACTTTTTTAAGGGTGATAGGCTGAAAAAAGATCGTAAATTTTTTTGGGAGTACCCTCCTTCCCCCCTACATTTCCTAACATATGGCACCTAAACTATACAGTGGGCACATGTATAGGGCAAAATAACAACTGTATTTTATTTTATGAAACTTTCCAAGGCTTCTGTAGTGTAATGTTTTGCTGCTACATATACATCCATTGTACTTTAACTTGGCGCCGTATGCAAATTAGGCATCGCTAGTGTAACTTCGGTTCGCTTGACGAATTAACGGTGGAACAACTTCGCTACCTTTCACCTCCCTGAGTGCAACTTCGGATTTTAGTGAATTAGCGGCGCCCTGGCGAAGTGCAGCCAGCAAAGCCAACGCTGGTGCAACTTCGAAGTTAAGTAAATTTGCCCCCTTATCTTGACCCCCATATGTCATTCTCTTCTGCTTGGGTTAATCATTTCATATTCTCAAGAGCCATTCTATTCTCACCACTTTTAATGCCTTCCCTAATTCTGTTTTCACTCTCTGCTTCACCCTGTACTGCAGGGACACTCTGTTCTTATGTATATGCTAAGATTATTATTTATAATAGTGGATATGTCACTAATACAATATAGATTGCATCAGCACCACCAATATTTGACAACTGCTTCTGCTCTATGCCATGGCACAGGTTTAACATGTAAGTGTAAATTGGGGCAGGAGGGGCAAGCAATATGGGGCATTGCTGGCTGCACCTATTATGTTAAAGGTGCCAAGTGCCATGTGCAGTATAGACATATACAGAAACAAAAGTAAAGACATATGTATGTTATCTTGCTTGGTGGTACTTATTGTGCTGTAGAGGGGTATGCTATATATAACAAAGTTTTAAAAATGTCCCCAGTGCGTGGCCAGACACTTGAGGTTAAATATGCAACGAAGCTAAGATGGGGCCTCTTCCTTGAAACAAATATCACAGACCAAAAAATATGCTTTCCCTTTTTCGTCCAAAAGTCTGTTCTGTATTCAGTATCCACGATTGATTCAGTTAAATGATGTTGCATTGGTGCCCCCTACTGTTTATCTAAACAAAGTACATCCAAGAGCTGACATTCCGTCACAGTGTAAATAGGCAGTCCCAAAACATTCATAATAAATCTGAGGGTTTTATCACACCCTGCTGTCTGACAAAAAACCCTGAATGGACCCTTTCTGACCCTTACTACTCACACATAAAAGTAACTAATCTGACACGTTTTATTTTTTGGAAGGCTTTAAACAGCTTCATCTTATCACATTCTGCCCTTTTATGGCAAATGGACCATTTCTTTTAATGGAATGACTTTTCATTTTTTTAAATTTTATTTTCCTCTGAATATTTAATTTATACTAAATTTATATACTATATTTATACTAAAGCCATCCTTTCTTTTTAGGGGGTGGGTGAGGAGGGTGGTGGTTCCTGGGAATCCATGTACATAGAGCCTTTCTATAATATTGTACCTCTAGAGTGCTTAGCTTCAGGCCCGGATTTGTGGAAAGGCCACCTAGGTCCGGGCCTAGTGCGGCAGGATTTTAGGGGGGCAACATGCTGCCCAACCACACCCACATTGGTTCAAAAACACTGGAGATACAATCATTTTTTAAATTTCCCATGCGCCATCCCGATTGCTCCAGTCCAGATGATGAAAATTTGCCAGAGAAAAGGGGAGGGGACAGGGGCATGAACGGCAGTGGGCCTAGGGGCACCCACTATGTAAATCCCGCCCTGCTTAGCTTGCACATCATTTGCTATAAAAGTCTATAAATTGCTATAAATTTCTAACTAAATAACATTAAGTGCTATTAGGCAGTGTTTAAAGCCAGGAGCTCATGTACGCATGATAATCTTTGTCTTCATTTCTGAATTTAACTTTTGTTGCAGCCATTTAATCAAGTCAGCCAACCTCCACTGCCACCACACAGTTCACCTGTTTCAATTATAAGCGAGTGGAAACTAACTGCTAAATTCTGGAAAATCTTTATGAATTTTTTGGGTTCACGAAAAGGCCTCAGTTTGTATAGATGATCGGCGCTCAGGACGCAACGCTGCATTTTAGTGAATTAGCGTATTAGTAACATATTTTGCAAATATCTGAGGAATTCTCCTCTAGATCCACAATGCAGGGGGACCGGGGCCCACCGGGACTGCTGCCGAGGGCCCCCCTCCGGCCACCCGTCCCCCACTGTGATGCGCCTGCTCAGCAAGGAAGCCGCTTGGTGCGCAAACCGGGAAATTTTTTTTTTCAAATATAAAAATTTAGAGAGGGGTTCTGGCCCGGTGTCCCGCCGGGCCAGTCCGACACTGCCACAATGGGAGGTTTTGGACCCCAAACTAGACATTCATACCCTCTATATGGAAAACAAGTATAATTAAGTGAAAAAAAAAACCTTATAGTAATTTCATATTTTGTCTTGCAGAACGTCTGGACGTACTATAAGGACTAGTACTGGAAAGCTCAAAATTCGCCTTAATAAGCCTCTTCTTGATTTGAGGCCAAGGAGTACTACAGTGGAAGTAAGTCTTTTTGTTTATTCTCTAGGGTATATTGCAAGTGGTTAATCACAAATTATTTATTGATATATTAGAAGCAATCTGTTAATCGTGTATTAAACACGATTCCCCTTGTACTTTTCTTTATATATATTTTTCTTTTTCATATAGGCCCACCCTGATTATAAAGAGCAATATGAACTACTAAAGCGCCATTGGTGGAGGTGCAACAGTCCCTGCGGAGAATTAGAAAAAAGGATTATGAACCGTCCACCTTCTACCAAGGCACACAAGCGCAAATGTGGAGGAGAGTTTATCAAAGTTTCAGAGCCTAAAGACAGTCCTGCAAAAGAGAGAAGGAAGGTCTAACCTTCCGAGAAATAATGCAAATTTCAGAAAAGACCTACTTTTATAGCATGACTTTGTATTTTCTTTGCCTGCATCAGGCACTCGTAAAACCAATGAAAACTCAATGTAAATAATTGAAAAAAAAAAAAAATAAACAAAACTTAAAGAAAACCTTTTGCTTTTGTCAGTCTGTATTTTCTTAAAATATTCATGTGTACAAAGGTATTCAGATAAATTCAGATGCCATATTCAATGTTAAAAACAGTTCATAGTCATAGTTGCTCATTAGCAGCACCTTTCATTCACACCTCATATGTTTCTATTTCCACATTAGAATCAGGGAAGGGAAAAAATAATCAGCTAGCTAAAATAGCTATTGATAGCACCGTGGTCTAAATACATGGGCCCATTTTTTTAAGGAAGAACATGATGGGAACTTATACATTTTTGGGGAAAAATACCACTTAGTACCTGGAATATTCCTTTCAAGCTATGTTCATATATCAATAGACATTTCCCAACTTCAAAAACAAAATCACAATCATGATGAACATTGCTTCCATGTCCATACATTTTTTATGCAGATACTTTTAATGAAACAATAACCATAAATTACTTAATGGAGCGTAGGAAAAATGTTAGGTACCCCTCAGTAATTATAATATCTTACCTGAGACCTGGGATCAGTGCTCCTGATCACTGAAAACGACTCCGGCAGGCCATGCATTTATCTCATTAATATATAAGCATACCACTATTATTTTAATAAAGCACTAAAGCGCCATTGGTGACTGTGCGATGGTCCCTGTGGAGAATTAGTAAAAAGGATTATGGACCGCCCACCTTCTGCCAAGGCACACAAGCGGAAATATGGAGGAGAGTATCAAAATTTTAGACCCTGAAGACCGTCCTGCATAGTAGAGACATACAGTAAATGCTAACCTACAGATTCACTTAAAACTGTAGACTATTATGTAGAATTACTAATTGGCTTTTATGATGCTCGTTACATAAACTTCCAAAAAGAGGCCACAGAGACAAACAGAGGTAAATCAGCTTTTGTCTTTTTTTAATTGAAGCTTCAGCAGAATATGTTAAGACTTCATTGAAAATAATGGAGCTTTATGGAAGTGATAAAAAGACATCCTTAAATGACAAGAAAAACTAGGAAAGCTATACAAAGACATTCCATGCAAAGTCACCTTTACCCCAAATATGCAGAGGTTGTCGTGTTGTACCAAAACATATTAAAATGTCTCATTAATTAGGGCTTCATGGGGTCCCCTATACCTCTTGGCCCCCCTGCTACCTATGTAGATACACCCGTGCAAGGAGTATAGGGCATGCACAGTATGGTATACACAGGGAACATAGGGCAGGCAGAGTATGGCACACAGGGAGCATACAGCAGGAATAATACAGCAAGAGGCAGGGAAACTTCTCAAGATCTGGTGCCCCTTCAGCAGTTTGGCTGAAGCATGAAGAGGTGAACAATGTGGGAATTTATAGTCTGGGACTGAGATGTGAACAGTACAGAGCTTTAGGAGACTGAACAATAGAGATGTCATTGGTGTGAACAATGCAGGGGGGATTAAAGGTGTGAACAATGCAGTTTAAAGTTTACTGTCTGAGGTGTAAATGTAGGCGCCAGTTATTCTCAGTTCTGAAACCATTTAAAGTTTAGGGTGGTGGCACACGCTGCTACTTGGGGAGATTACTCGCCCAGCGACAAATCGCCTCTTCTTTGGATGACTAATCTCTCTGAAATACCTTCCAGATGGCTAGAATGTGAATCGCCAGGGGGATGGAACTCGAAATGCTTCGGCTTTCCGAAGTTTCCTCGTGAGGCAACTTCTGGGGGACTTCGGAAAAACTAATTGATCCAAATGCAATCCTGTCTGCGATTTATTTTCTAGCTGGTGGGAAGGCATTTTGGGGACATTAGTCGCCTGAAGAAGAGGCAATTTGTCACTGGGCGACTAGACTTCTCAAGTACAGGGTGTGCCACCACCCTTACACATGGTAAGCAGTCACAGCATACAGACTTTCATGTGGGGGGCCACACAAGTGGAGGCTAGTTGGACAGCACTGATTTCTACCATGCCTTCAAGCCCCTCCAAACCCATTCTACAACTTACTTACTGGTTACTAAGGGAGTTGTGTTAGTTGCACTTCTAGTACATCTTCTAGGTGGCTGCTGGTTTGCTCTACCAGCTCTGATTGTAGTATCAAATACAAGCAGGCTTCACCTTTAAATACATTTTAAGTGAGAGAGTGACGCCAATACCTTATCTGTATTGCAAATGGGGAGTTCCCAATCTTTATTCCATGGTGCTCATGACACTTCACGGTGATTAAACGTTTCGGGACCGCATGGCCCTTCCTCAGTGACAATCAAACAGAGAAGCTGTGCAAAATTTATAGATAAACCAATTGTGAAATATATCATGATCAATTTTCTTTCACCTTTGCCATTAAAAATTCATTCATATGAATATCTATCGTGTATAAAGTGCATCAAATTCCACCTGTAATAAATATCAATCTAAAATACAATCAATAAAAGTCTTCTACTTTACTGATAATTAATATACTGAATATATACAAGGATAAGAAGGATACAAAGAGATGTCTCTACCTTACTTGAAATATGTGGGGTTGACACTGCAAGAAAAGTCATATATTAATACATTTATAACTTATCATCATTTATAAAAAGCAGTTCAGGCTCCAATTTTCATTTAAGCCTTTCAGGGACAGAGTGTCTAGCTTCCAGATCCAAAAGCACTCTCTTTGGAGAAGTTTTTTAATCAACATTTAAATGATTGGTTTTAATTTCTTCTAGAACCTGCCATCATAATTGTGCCACGTTGTGCTTACATTGTGCCCAATGTTTGCTAATAGGAGTAGCCTTTGTCTGAAAGTTACGGATTGCGATACAATGGTCATTTATACGCATCCTCACCATTCTATTCGTTTTTACTATATTACCCTTTCCACACAGGCATTTTAGATAGTAAATTACATTTTAGACATACCGGTACATGTAAAGTAGCCTTGTAATTTTATTGCCCTGTGTTGGGTGCAGCACTGTGTCACCTTTTATGATTCCATTACAATTTTGGCAGGACTTGCATGGAAAAGTCCCAACTACTGGTTTACCCAAAAATCTTTGTTTGGGTGTTCTAGGGGTTGCAGATCGGTGTGCACCAGAAAATCATTTATATTCTTCCCTCTCTTATAGGCAAATCTAGGCTACTCTTTAAATACCTTGGCTGTTCTAGGATCTGTCATTAGTATAGGCCAATATTTTCTCACCACTTTCTGTACTCGTTTTGAGTGTATGTCAAAAGTGGTGACAAAAGGTATCCTTTCTCTAGTTTTTTCACTTTTCCTACTAGTCAGTAAAGTCTCTCTAGGTATCTCATTAACCTCTTTCTCTGCCACCTGTAGCACTGTCTTAGGATAGCCTTTATTCTTAAACATACTTAGCATTTTCTTTTTACTATTTACATAATTCTCTTGTATAGAGGTAATATGTTTGCATCTCAGTTGGCTCTTAGGGAGACCTGCCATTGTATTTGGTGTCAAAACAGAGCATGCTGTCATTATCCACCGCTTTTCTGTATAAATTAGTTGATAAATTTACCTTCTCCCTCCTCACCTGTACATCCAGAAGTTCAATTTGTGTTTTGTCAAAGTGCAGAACAATTTTATGGTACTATGTGTTCGATTTACATAGTCTGCAAATTGTAATAATGTCTCCTTTGACCCTTTCCATACAAAAAATATATGTCCACATAACGACAGTACCAGAAAATATATTGTGAAAATAGTGTATTTTGTAAAATGATTTTCTCTTCGAGATAATATATAAAGATATAAGCATAATTGGGTGCCATATTAGCACCCATACTGGTACCTTGTTTTTGTAAATAGAATTGAGTGTTAAATCTGAATTAATTTCTGGTTAGTACAATCTGGAGGAGGGAGCAGATAAAAAATAATACATATGTATCCTCTGTGTATTTCCTATGAAGATGGCGATTGACTGCCTTCTTCATGCGGAATACATGTATAAAGACTTGACACATCCATAGTGCATAGAAAACCCTCTTCCTCTTCTGTCAAGGAAAGATGAGAAATTTTATTCAAAAAATCAGTTGTATCACGGAGGCATGTTGTCAGTTCTTGCACTATGGGATTCAAGTAGCTATCTATGAACACAGCCAAGGGTTGCAGTAATGAGTAATTTCCGGATACTATAGGCCGACCCGGGGGTTAACGATGGTTCTTTATGGATTTTTGGCAGTAAGTATAAAATTGGAACTCTTGGATGTATTACTGTTAAAGCTGTTTTTATGTCTGGTGTTAGAATACCTTCAACTTCTGCATCATTAAGTATAGTATCTATTTCTTTTTTATATTTGGCTGTGGGATCATCTGTTAACGCCTGATAATGATCACTATTGTTCAACTGTTTTGTTGCCTCTTGTATATAACAGACCTTATCCATTATCACCGTAGCCCCTCCTTTATCTGCTCTTTTGATCACTATGTTGGAATCCTTACTTAATGCTATGAGAGCTTCATGTTCAGATTTGGAGAGGTTACAGTGGGAATTGGACAAGGAGCAATTCTGCTATATTTTGTGACATTCCTGTGTAACCAAATTTTGGAACATATTTAATGCTTTATTATCTTCAGGTCATAGTTGCTACTTTTAAATAATTTTTTAGACAGAGGCATTTTAGTGGTACGTTGTACAATGTTCCCTTTATCATGAAACCACATTTTCAACCTTAATGAACGCATGAATTTGAACAGATCTACCTAAAAATCAGACAGACCCACACTGTGTGTTGGTATAAAAGACAGTCCCTTATTCAAGACATGCTGTTCAAAGTCAGTGAGTTCTCTTGAAGAGATATTGTGTATACGGTTCTCACCTATTTCTTGTGTTTCTTCTGAGTTACTACTGCCTGCGATGAGTTGGATGATTTGTGTGCAGCTGTTGTTGATCTCCTGGTCGCCCCTTGTGCGCCCTCCTCCTCCATGCTGCTCAGCCATGTCTGCATTGCCTCTACCTAATCCCCTAATTGAACTTTCATTTACATCAGGGACTCCATCAGCACGGCCCCCCTCCCCATCCGCAACTCCCCCTTTGTCCCCCCCCACCAGCACACACCTGAGTGAGTCATTGCTTCATGCGATTGGGTGGGGGGAAGTCAGAATTTCTTTATTCAGCAGCTCTGCAGACTGCAATTTCAGCAATCTGGTTGCTAGGAGCCACATTACTCTAACAACCATGCATTGATTTGAATGAGAGATTGGATTATGAATAGGAGATGGTCTGAATAGAAAGATGAGTAGCAATTATAAAAAAAAATGTGTAGCCTTACAGAGCACTTTTTTTTAGATGGGGTAATTTGAAAGCTGGAATGAGTCAGTAGAAGATATAAAATAAATAATTCAGATAGTATAAAAAAGAAAAAATGAAGGGCAGTTGAAAAGTTGCGTCTAATTAGCCATTCTATAAGTTCAGGTAAAACTGAACCACCCTTTAAAATAACTCAACACACCAATGATGTGATTGCAGTAAACAGCTAAAACCTTTCAATGTTCTAATGCTGCTAGCATAATGAAAGTGAAGGCACATGCATTTCAGGTTTAAGTGGGTAATAGTGGCACCCATCTTAGCTAAAACAAGCTACTCTCATACGTGAGAGAAATACTTTGCTGTGAATGCTTTGGAAAAGCCTAGAAAGAATGCCATTTTCGGCATTCTGATCTGTATGTAGAGCGTTTTCCATAATTTGCTATGGGGGAGAGGTAAGCGGTGATTTTGTTCCAGAGCTTCCCTTCCATGGAACCAGAACTACTCAATCTATCCCTGCAACAGTATAATATTGAGACAATAATAAAGGTCCTTCTTTATCAGTCGCAAATATATTAAGTGGTAAACTTCCAAAACCTTTCCTCTTTATCAGACCCCAGGATCACTACACCTCTGCTCCACAACTGTTACTCTCTATTAGTTGTTGCAAGAATTTCCCCAGATCCCAGTAGTTACCTGAGCCACCTGATAATCCAACCTCAGGAGTAATTATCCCTCCTCTGACTTTAAAGGACCAGTGACATCAAAAACGTTTTTTAAAAAATCTGTTAGCATACCACAAAAAAACACAAAGACAAATTAAACTTTAAAATCGCACAGCCTTTAATAAGAAATAACTTACAGGAACTCCGCTTGCGTTCCGCTTCAGAAAAGGCGACACTGCGATGATTCATTGTGCAGCGCTCGATTTCTCCTCCCTGGGTATCTCCTATAAGGAAGGCAGGGAATAGAAATTGACCGCCGCATGATGGATCGTTGGATAGCCCTTTCTGAAGAGGAGTGCAAGCAGAGTTCAGGTAGTTATTTCTTAATAAAGGCTGTGCGATCTTAAAGTTTCATTTGTCTTGGTGGTTTTTTTTCTTGGTACATGAATTTTTTAAATTTTTTTTTGATGTAACTGGTCCTTTGGGAACTGCATTTTTCTCTCAGGCAGGATCAGGCTAGTCAGACAGGATAGCTTTGAAAGTTACAGTCTGTATGGGTTTATTCCAGTTTCTTACCAAGCTGAAAAACATACAGGCAGGTTAACTGGCTACTGATAATAGGGGTAGTGCCTAAGAGTGTAAGCTCCACTGGGACAAGGACTGATGCAAATAAAAAACTTTTTACTGTAAAGCGTTATAAAATATATTGGTGTTATATAAATATAGGATTATAATAAACCCTATGAACTACAAAAGTAGTTGTTGCAGTTCAACATTATCTAGAAGGTGATACATGAAACATAAATGTAACTGCATTCTAGCATCGGAAAACTCAGACCATCTGAATAATAAAACTACAAGTTGAACTGAAACTGTCTTTCAGAACCATTCAGCTTTGGGGATAATTACAAGCTTTGAATTCTCTAAACACAGCCTGAAGGAAGAGGAAGAAAGTGTGGGAGGAATCGTCTCAAGTAACTAACACACCCACCCCAGTCACTGGTAGCACAGAACTACACACAAGTTTGGGATCGTGGCAAAAGCAGGTAAGTGAGGCTTGTCTTATTCCATATACCGTATTTTCTGATCAGTGGGGTGTAGTGAGTTGAGACCGAGGCTGGCACAATAAGGGTATGCATTGCTTTTGAAGACTCTTTAACAGAAGCCGAACACAACCAGCATCACAACAGTCTCTTGAGAAAAGATCTATAAAAAGACCTAACCACTTCCTTGTTTTGTTATTTCATCATAATAATATTGCTAGGTACATTCTCAACAAATGAAAGTGTTATTGGATATGGATTCCCAATAGCCTGGTTAACTGCATTAGGGCTCCTACACCCAAGCGATTTTATATGCTATTATGTGGATCGCATAAAAAAAGCCATTGCAAGAATTAACAAACGCCTTTCTACTCTATAGGGACAGTGTCATAGGGAATACATTGAAACACTTGAAACACTTAATATTGCATCTCTGTCCGGTGTTTCTTTGCTGTGTCATTGGTGCCGTCTCTATAGTGTAGAATTCGGTCTGTTAACTCCTGAGTTCCTGTGCGGTGGAATGCACAGAAAAGCCAAAGCATGGAAGCATAGAAATAAGCGCCACTGTATGAGTAAGACACTTCTACTGAAAGATAAACCTACCACATACATCTAATGAGATAAAAAAAGTTGCTTATTAACCTCTTAGTTACTAAAAACGAATTTCTCTGGGACGAGGCAAAGTATTTCCTTTTTCATTTCACATTTTACATAAAAGGATACTGTTGTCAGAATATTCATTGTTTTTACATGTAGCTGAATACAATGAGTAATACTGTGTAGTGTTGCAAAATGGTTTTATTAAAAACATTTTTACTTTACTGATGGAAAGTTAAAGGAACAGTAACACCAAGTATTTTAAAGTGATTAAAATATAATATACCGTTGCCCTGCATTGGTACAGTTGGTGTGTTTGCTTTAGAAACTTTACTATAGTTCATACAAACAAGCTGTTGTGTAGCCATGGGGGCAGCCATTCAAAGCACAGGTTACATAGCTGATACCAGATGCACTTTGTAGAATTCCATTGTACTCTATACAGAGTGTATGTGTTATCTGCTAAGTAACTGTGCCCTTTCTCCTTTTTCAGCTTGAATGGCTGCCCCCATTACTACACAGCAGCTCATTTTTATAAATTATAGTACTCTTTCTAAAGCAAACACATAACTTTTACCAGTGCAGGGCAACAATATATTTCATTTTAATTACTTTAAAATGCTTTTATTTTTTGGTGTTATTGTTCCTTTAATGTCACTTTTTGTGGTTTCGGGGGTATCCATTTCCTAGTATTACTTCCTTCCATTTTTTCTAGAGACACTCTAATGCAGTGATCTCCAACCAGTAGCTTATGAGCAACATGTTGCTCTCCAACCCCTTGGATGTTGCTCCCAGTGGCCTCAAAGCAGGTGATTATTTTTGAATCCAAGGCTTGGAGGCAAGTTTTAGTTGTATAAAAATCAGGTGTACTGTCAAACAGAGCCTCAGTGTAGGTTGACAATCCACATAGGAGCTACTAAATGGCCAACCATAGCCCTTATTTGGCACCCCAGGGACATTTTTTCATGCTTGTGTTGCTCCCCAACTCCTTTTACTTCTGGATGTTGCTCACGGGTTCTAAAGGTTGGGGACCCCTGCTCTAATGCTTATACCCCTTGGTGTGCCACAATTTACATATATCACTGCTATAGGTACACATTATAGCTGTCAGAGTCTATGATGGCACTTAGGTGCAGTGCCAATGTAGTTTTCCATAACACACAGTAAAAGTTGCCTAAGAATGTAAAGGAACTTGAGGGTATTCTTGTGGGCTGTCTGTGGTGGAGTAGACTGCAGAATGGGCAATGGATATAATTTGTCATTGATATTGATGGTGCTGGAACAGAAGTGCTTTTGGATGATTTTTGGGGAGGTGGGGAGTAACTAGTAGTGACACAGAAAAAGAAGAATCATTCTATTCACAAAATCATTATATATGTCCATTTTATATGTGTAGCTGTAATATGCAGTGCTTAAGAGAATTAATCAGAGAGAATTAATTAATAAGTGAATATGGCTAAAATGTCATATGTTATACACTTTAGTAAACCAGCCTAAAGGTTTGGCTGCTCTATAATACTGATTCAGGCCTTCAAACTTGTCACAAGAGTTTCTCATCTAGGATTTTGTTAGGAGTGTCTAAGACATGGACATGCTCAGTGCGCTTTGATCAGCTGTTGAGAAGCTAAGCTTAACGGTCATCATAAATCATCAAGCAGAAAATGTACCAATAACACTAACAGCAGCACAGAGCATGCACAGTGAATCAGCAGAAAAGTAAATGGGGAGCTACTGGGGCATCTTTGGAAGCACAGAGCATAATAACATAGTAAGTTAGGTTGTAAAAAAGACACACGTCCATCAAGTTCAAACTTTTAACTTTTTTTTTAACCTTCCTAACTGCCAGTTGATCCAGAGGAGGGCAAAAAACCCCATCTGAAGCCTCTCCAATTTGCCTCAGAGGGGGAAGAAATTCCTTCCTGACTCATAACTTATAATAAAAGTTGATTCAGGGACTAGAGCCTTACCAATAAAGGGCTGTGGGTATCTTGAGCTGGTTTAAAAGACTAAAACATAATGTACAATATTTCTAGCCTGGGCTGAGGCTGTTGATTACACTTGTTTTATTCCTAGTTGTATTGACATTTTCATCTCAATTTCTATAGGTATGTGTCAGTGTCACTTTAATTTGGTTGCCTAGATTTGCTTGCAGATAATCACACAGCATGCTTTAAGGCAGTTTAATTTTAGCATCTCTGGGTAGTCATTTCCATTCCCATCTGACTGCCTGTGCTCTCCCATAGTAGCCATCAGTGTTCCATTTCTCGTGACAATGGTCGGTTTCCTTTATTTTTGTCTCTGAAAATGTCCCATGTTTTAAAACAGGACCAAATGCAAAGGAACATTTCAATTCAGTTCTTGGCATTTCCTCTCAGTCTGTAATTTAGATATTGAAAAGGGAGTTTATGACTCAAATCATTATAAATAAATGTAGATATCAACCAACCCCATGACATGAGGAAGATAATGATCGTGTCCGTTTTTTTTTAAAGACATGAATTCCTATTTACATTAAATTATAACATGATATAGGGTCTCCCTTATGAAATGGGGCTGGTAGATGTTTCTGTATAAACACATTTGATATTTACAAATTCTGCCATTGGATTTTATTCAGATGTCAATATCTGTATTTTTAACTTCTTCAGTTTGATTTTGGTTAGTTTCCCTGAAAGTGCATGTTCCATTTCTCAGAAATACTGCAAACTGATGCTTAAATCCAAATTTCTGGTACTGCAGACATTCCTGTTTCAAGTAGTAATACAGAAATAGAATGAAAATACTATCCTCTATAACTTCTTTTAGGAAAAATGCAGCAGTTACACCTGTGGCTCATAAGCGGTACTAGGGGTACTGTATATTTACTAAGGTGAACTGAATTCAGCCACATCAACAGAAGGAAACTGCATCAGACACTCAAAAATTAATTGGACTGTACTGTTTGCCAAAATGATTGCCAAACCATTTCAATGACTTGAAACTTGCACTTCAGTGAAATGTATAACACAAGTGTTTGGGTAAAATAAACAACTGCTGGGCTGGTTCAGGGATTCCGCCTTATCCCAGCAGTATTGCAGTAAAAGTGCAAGAGTGCCTGGAAAAACTGAATCTGAACCCTTAAAGTAATGTGACTTTAAAGTTCTAGACAACAGAAAGTGACAATTTTTTGTCACTTTTAGATAGAAAAGTTTAAATATGCAAATAACCAAATATTAGATAAGTAAAGAGTTTACAAACACAAAACATCTGACTACTAGTGCCTTAGATGATCAATGTTAATATAACCTAGGCCACTGATAAATATATAATAAATTAAAGGTATTTGATGACAGGGCCGGATTTAGATAGTGGGCGCCCCTAGGCTTACTACCGTTCTTTGCCCCTGTCCCCTCCAGGGGGACAGGAGCAATGGGAATTGGAGCACAGGAAATTTAAAAAATTATTGTATCTCCAACACATCCTCAGTGTTTTTGAACCAATGTGGGTGTGGTTGGGCAGCATGCCACCCCCCTAAAATCCTGCCGCCCTAGCTCGGGCCTTTCCACAAATCCGGGCCTATTCGATGCCAAGCTTTGCTGTATGAATCAATGTAGTCAGTCTGATACCCTTCACTCCTTTTTTGCTTGCACCCTAGACAATATGGAGCTTGAAGCTATGACTTCTCGTGAAACCTGGCCAGATGAAACAGAGGAAGCAACTACAGAGAGTCCACCTAAGTCCCGCTGTGACAAAATCCATGAAACCATTTCCAACTGGATACTACCCGAAAACCACAGAGACACGTACCTGGCAAGAGCAAACTGCTTGCCCCCTCCAATCTTTATCATTTCAGTCAGCATTGCTGAGGTATGTTGGGATGAAAACTGTATGTGTTTGCAGGCGATGCAAGGACTGATAATCCATGTAAGCACAGAACATGCATTGATCAGTTTACTTTAAAGGAGAACTAAACCCTAAAAATGAATGTGGCTAAAAATACCATATTTTATATACTGCACTTATTGCACCATCCTAACGTTTCAGCTTGTCAATAACAGCAATGATCAAGGACTTCAAACTTGTCACAGGGGGTCACTATCTTGGAAAGTGTCTGTGACACTCACATGCTCCGTGGGCTCTGAGCAGCTGTTGAAAAGCTAAGCTTAGGGGTTGTCTCAAATTAACAAGCAGAAAATGAGGTTGGTCTGTAATATAAGCTGATGACATTTGTATTCTATGTGTATTCTATGTGTACGGTGTATTGTGAGTTGGTCCCTAAGCTCAGTAAGGCACAGCAGCTCTGAGCATTGGCAGTGAATCAGCAGAAAAGAAGATGGGAAGCTACTGGATCTTTGGAGACACTGCTAAAGGAATTTGGTTGCCTTGAGCTGGTACAGAAACCCAAAGCATAATGTACAACATTTTTCAGCACAGATTCGCTCATCATTATTAATGATGTTTACTCTACCTTTCTTCTTCCTTCTGTTAAACCTAGCTCACAAACTCATGGAAAAAATGTAAACATCACCATGCTTGCATGCTGAAGATAAACCCATTGACTTCTATAGCATCTAGGCAGGTTTTAGTTTGAGTTTTCTGTCCAAGTTTTTTCAAATTACATCAAAAACACAACCTTAAAATCAACTTCTAAATGTGCATATAGTAAGGAAGCGTGTTAGAGCAGAACCGCTGAATGGCATAAAAATCTTACATGCAGTGAATTTGGTGGACGTTCCATTGTTTATACTATAGAGGCAGTGGTATCACAGCAGCTTGGCACATGTGCCCTATGCGGAACCAATTTTTGAGACCTGGACCCAAACCCACAACCCGAACCACAACCCACATTTTTACCCACTTGGATTCGATATCCGACCCAGCCCGTAACTGCCTTATCCGCAACCAGATCCGCAATCCGCTGACCACCATTAAACAGGAAGTGCTGTTTCTGTAAACCGGAAGTGACATCATCAAAAGTGGGCAGATACCAAAACAATTCTTGTAAAATTTTAAAAGGAGTAAAATATAGGTAATATAACATAACATAAAAAATATAGATGAGACCTGCAACCCTCAGATCCGTGACACACATTGATACCTGAACCTGAAAATCCTACTCTCATCCCGCTTTTTGTTAGGGTAACCCGTGGGTAACCGACCCGCTGCAGGACTCTAACATGTGTATGGGACCCAGGGTAATTTGATATTGTGATCTTTCTAAAGTCTTCTAAAAACATTTAAACTTATAGGATTGCTTTACCACCAATATGGATTTATGCAGCTTAATTACCGTTAATACAAGGTACTTTTTTATTAAAAGGATATCATGCTCTATAAATCAAATATTATTGCCAAGTATTTATTCTAGTTGCCCTTAGAAAAATCAGTTTATCAAATGTATGTCTGACTTATTTATTTGCTATGTTATGGGACCAAGTTTTGGTACTTGTTTTCATTCCATTTTGTTCTCTGTTTAGCTAGCAGTCTTCATTTACTATGCAGTGTGGATGCCACAGAAACAGTGGGTCACCTTAGATTCAGGTGTCTGGAACAGCCCCTTTATTTACCGGGCTGATAAAAGGGAAGAGGCATGGAGATTTATATCTTACATGATGGTGCATGCTGGGTGAGTATGGAGAGCCTCCCTGTATGGTTTCTGAACAATAAACATACATGCTAGCATTTATAAGGGAAGTACTGTTGACAAGATGTTGACACTTTAAAAAAAAATGTGTAGAATTATATATATATATATATATATATATATATATATATATTTACCAACATAAGCAAACAATCCTTCTAACTGTACTTGTCACATCTGCTACTGGATTTCTGTGTCTGGCAGCCCATACTTTACAGGGACCTTGTTTTAGACTGCCATGTAGAATAACTTGTGCGGTAATTCTGCCCTTTTGTCATCTTGTGTACATTGCTATCTTTGTGACTCTTGAGACAGACAGACTGACTTAAGCTGGCCATACATTATAAGATACGCTAGTTTGGTGAGGTTGCCAAATGAGTGCATTTTTCACTGATATGCTCACCTTGAGCTGGGCAATGCCGGGCTGATTCAATCGTTTGGTCCTAGTTAGCAAAAATAAAGAAATGAAATAACTAATCTATCAGATCCCCCTCACACGCCTTTATCAGGAGAATATTTGGGGTGACTATTGACTGGCACTGTGCTGATCGGTCTGTAAAGAAAGATCATTAATTAAACAAAAATACCAAATACAAATAAGATATGTATGTTTGGCATATAAAATGACTAAAGTGCCTCAGTGCTCCATGGTTTTGTGCTCCATGGTCTCCTACAGGCATATGTTTTATGCCTGTAGGAGCTTCATTAGAGTAAGTGTGGTGTGTTGAGCATAGAAGTAGCTCAATATAAGGACACACACATACAACTGAGAAAAACAAATACAATTTGTAAAGAGTTAGCCTTTAGTAACCAAAATGTTTGCAATGAATGACATTTTTATGAATATGTTTGCTGTTATTTAAGTGCAAGCCCTTGGCTTTGTGCAAACACATTATGAGAAGCACTGGGCGAGTAAGCTAAAGAATTCTTTTGTCTGGCTGAATGAGGCAGTCAGGTCTAACCAGATTAACCAGTATGTGCTTCTTTTAGTGGATGGTAAAATACAGCAAAATGATTAATACATACATAAGCATGGGTGTATTTCTAAAAGTATATATATATTGGCAGCACTCATGCTGAAATGAAAATGATATACACAACATAGTATAAAAATGGAGATGTTTCAGGAATGTAATGTGCTCATCCAGAAGAACTATAAAGCTCACTGGCTGTAAAACAATTAGTAGGAAATGACATCACAGACATCCATTAGGAGACAAATGTAAACACAGTAATTTTTCACATAGGGGTCCCCCATACTTATCTCTGTTTCAATTACATTTACAACCATTTCTTAGAGGAGACACAACCTACAAAAAAAAATACACAAATCTGTATACACATTCTTCCATGTATCACAAATGGCAAAACTTTTTTAACATTTAGAGGCCTGTTTATCAACATTCTAATTTTAGTGGTTTTTGAAACCACGAATAAACTAATTTTCTCTAAAACCATGAATGCCATATTATTTGTTAAAAGATCCAAATATAAAAAGCATGAACAAAAAAAGCACTAAACAATCTGAAGAACAATTTCAAGTATTTCTAAAACCTCTAAAAATTTGAGTTTTTTCAGGCTAGTGAAAAAAAATCTGAAAACCTCTTTGTATTAGAGTTTTTTTGTAGTTTTTACACTTAATATATCTTGAATTTTTTAGCGTTTTAGAGAAATAAAACAACAGAATTTTTAGAGAAAAAATACAATTTGAAAAAAAAGAAATCCGAATGTTAGTAAGTAGGCCCTTGTGTACCAAGAATAATAAAAACACCAATTTTATTTCCAATCTAGAAACACAAAGCAACCAATCAGATGTTTTCATTCAGTAAATGCTACCTGCTAATAGCTGCTATGATTTAATAGACCTGAAGCATTACCCCAAGAGTGTTTTCACCACCTAAAAGGTTTTTTATTATTATTATTAATAATGATATAATATAGTTTTTTTTCCATGGGACTCCAGATTCAGGATTTACAAAACTCAACATTTTTTTTAAAGTAGCCATCATGGGTGCACCCAGTTTGCCAGGACAACAGCAGATGACATTATGTTCCTTGGGGTTACCCTATATTCTTCCCTGTCCTTCAATCCTCATATCCAGTCACTTATTAAATCATATCACTTTCATGTAAAGAACATATCCAAAATTTATCACCCAAGATGCCACTAAAATTCTTATTCACTTTTTCATCATATTAGGTCTAGACTACTGTAACTCTCTATTAATTGGCCTTCCCTGTCAGAGATCTCTCCAGACCATAATGAACACTGCCGTCAGGCTTATACACCTCTTCTGCCTTACCACTTTGTCTACTACCTTTCAGAATAAAATTCAAACTAATAACCCTGACATTCAAAGTACTTCATAACCCTACATCTCTGAACTCGTCTCACCCCATCACTTACTACTATGGTTAGGTTATGGCTGCTTCTTGTATTATAAATACTATATATGTTGAGCAATGACACTTTGCCTCCACAGAGTGCAGCACATAATTGGTAATTTGGCTCTCCAGCTTTTTCTCGGAATTCCACTTGAGCTGGTCCATAAGGGACATCGCATTGGACTGGTATACATGGCTGGGGTTATCGGAGGTTAGTATTCATGTTGCTAATAGTACTTGTGGCTACATATGGGTATAGCAGAAAATAAAATTGTGCCACTTATGGCTTGTTGATGTGCCCTGTAATTGATATCTGGGAAATGGGTAATTTTCTAAATACATTTTTATTATTATGTAGACATACATTAAATAAAAGTAAAATGTAAAATATAACTGTCAGCAGTGTTTCTAAAATTCAGTTTAGTCTATATTGGCCAGAAAAGTGACCTGGGAATTTTGGGCTCACTGTTAGTCATGAGCAAATCTGTCCTGTTTCACTTTGCTGAAAAATTTGCGAAACTGTCTGCAGGAAAATTCATGAAAAGGCGACAATTTGCAAACACATTGAAGTCAATCGGCGTTCTGCACATGAAACATTGGAGTCAGTGTGTTTTTTGTGGGGGAATTTTCCATGCAAACGACATTAGAGTCAATGGGAATTTTTTCATGGTAACTTTCTTCCAGCAAAATACATAGGGGCCAGTGGGCGTTTTGTGGCTGTGCTTTTTTGCAGTTTTAAGAAAATATTTCCAATGCTGAAATCATGGAATTTTGCTGTGAATCCATGCAAAACAAAGAACTGTGGTTACTGAAACTTATAATATGGTGCCAAACCATTTGTGGCACTGTACCAAAGCTTAATTATAGAAGGCTTAAAATCAGGCTGTTATTTAGTAAGTTGCACCTTTCCCTTGGGTATAACAACCAATGTATTTTATTTTTTTTCTGCTCTGGGTGTCTGTGCTGTAGTCACACTTGAATGAACTAAATTATCACAGCTTATTTTAGATTTGCCAAATAGTAAGAAGTATTTATAGTGACATAGGTATATATTTATACATGTGGTTGTGTGTGTGTTAAAGAAGTTACATTCCAAAAAAAGTGTGTAAAATTGTTTTGCTTATGCATAGATTAAAAACATGAATCTTGATCAAAGGAATAAACCCATTAAAAAGAGGCTTGTATACCACTTCAGATATGATATAGCCCTTTAAATGGGCAAATACATTTTCCAGAAATGTTTAATGCTACTTTTTTCAATTGAGATGTTTGGAGTATTGGTTGCATAGTCAGGGTTGCTGTCTTGCAGTGCAGAGGTCCTTGGTTTAATTCCAGTCTGGACACTATTGGCAAAGGATATGTATGTTCTCCTCATGCTTACAGGGGTTTCCTCCAGGCAGTAACATTATTATAGCCCTACAGGCCTAGGTGCAAATGTTTGCCTCACCCACACCTATACTCATACCTGCCATTTTCATTTCCAAAAAGGCTATTTAGATTGTGTATCACTATCCCCAGTGGATCCCATGTTGGGGGAGTCATAACCCTGGCAGTGCCAATAGTTACACCACTGCCATTTTCCTCCCACAGTCTAAAACATACAGGCAGGTTCATTGGTTCCTGATAAAATTGACCATAATGTGTGTTAATGTTATAAGAAACTTAAATTGTAAGTTCCACTTGGGCAGTGACTGAACAAATTATGTGTAATCTGTGCAAAGCACTGTAGAAAATGGCAATTTATTTTTTCTAAAATAACAGCATAATTTATTTCTGTTGACATATTACAGGATCTCTAGCAAGTTCTGTCTTTGACCCCAGGCTTGCTCTTGTCGGAGCTTCTGGGGGTGTCTACGCTTTGATTGGGGGCTACTTCATGAATGTCCTAGTGGTGAGTGTTTCTAGGTACACCTTGAGTATTTATATTTTTGTGAAATGTACCTTACAAAATGTATTCAGATTCTTGTCTAATTCTCTCATCTTACTGAACACAAATTCTAATCTAAAATATTATTCTATTTGATATTTTATTTGAAAGCAATTGTACCAAAATCAAAAGTAAATGTACTAGCCCTGGTATGTTCTACTGAGTACTGTGCCATATTTTTTAGATCTTCACTGATATCACTGCACTTTTTTTACATAGATGTATTTCAGAAATCAATGAATATTTTCTGTACTGTACTGTGCATGTGCTTATCCAAGGAAATCAGAGGCTCAGTAATGTATGACAATTTACAGTGCAGCAGCCTCTATTTAAGTACTGGGTAAAACATTTTCTAGGAAGCAGATACAAAATAATAGTAGTAGTTTGTCCTGTACCCCACCACCTCTAATGGCAGCACTGGGTGGGTATACGCAATGTAGACTATAAAAAGGGTATGGAGATCATCATTTAGCATATTTGCATAAACAGGTTTGTTTGTTTTTTTATTGTGATAATTTATTGGAGCGCCTCCAAAACAGTCAGGCATCTGACCATAAACATCTTCTACCCAGCCCTTTCTGGTTCATTGGTTCCTAACATAACTGGTATGGAGCCTGCAACACACCCTGTCCTGTTTCACGACCTATTGTAATAATTCATAAATTAAATGACATATACATGAAATATACATACCATATAACTTGTGTTAGCCATTGTTATATTGTTAAGATGTCATGCATGTTATAATTTCAGAATAATTGTGTGGCTTTGGTCCCATGTTTTTCCTGTTTCATTACCTATTGTATTAATTCACAAATCAAATGAAATATACATGAAATCTACATAGCATACAACTTGTGCTAGCCTTTGTTATTTATGCATGTTGTAATTTCAAATTAATTGTGGGCATTTGTTTTTCCTCTGTAGAATTTTAAAGACATGATACCTTTATTTGGAATATTTAGAATTCTGGTCATCGTAATAATAGGTATGTTTTTTTCACTGGGAACCAGCATTTTCTGCAAGTCACTAAAAATTTCTTGGTTTAGCTAGCACTGACCTGCTTGCCTGTGAACCTCTCTGTTACGTCTGTAGAAGCAGTGACTAATCTATTCTTTGAGAACTAAACCCTAAAAATTATTTTATACTGTATATTGAACCAGCCTAAAGGTTCAGCATCTTTATAGTAGTAATGAACCAGACTTCAATGTGCTGTAAGCAGCTGTTAAGAGGCCTTTGGGGAACACAAGCATCTCAAAACCAGAAAAAGCCCTGGCAGAAAGACTAGCAGCGGCAGCCCGGAAGGCCATTTTACATGAATGGCTTTCCCAAGCCCCTCCACATATCTCTAATACGACAAAAATTACATTATTATTATCTTCCATCTAGACTGGGTAGAAACTCTGACAAACACAGACAAAAATACTAAAGGATTCTTTGATACATGGTTTATCTATCTAAACACTCTACCACCAACAATCAGACAGCTAACCATACAAACTGTCCGACATACTACATGGTATGAAACGGAATTAATAAGAGGCACCAAACCTGTCCAGGAGGCAGAACAGCTAATTATGAATGCAGAAAATAAACCACAATGGAGCCCCCCAGGAGTCACTATCTGAACAGATTGCTAACAAGCCATCTAACGCAACAATAATGATGATAGTAATTATTGTATACAATACAATATTTCAATGGTCATTTTGATAGAATTGTATTTACTTTATCATTTGTGAATTCAATAACAACTTGATTCGCACTTGATATTTGTTTCTTTTATTTTATTTGTTATATGTTATCACATTCGTAAATTTATATTTGAATGGGGGAAAAAAAGAAGTCTTTGGGGACATCACTAATTATCAAGCAGAAATGAGGTTGGCCTGTCATATAAGCTGATGCTACAGGGCTGATTATTAAATTCTGATGCTGCACAGAGCATGTGCAGAAAAGAAGATGGGGAGCAACTGGGACCTCTTTGGAGGCACAGATCTTTACTGCTAAAAAGCTGTGTTTGCCTTGGGCTGGTATTAAAGTCCAAAATGTAATGGATAACATTTCTACCCTACATTTTAGTTAAGCTTTAGCTCTCCTTTAAGTCAATTAAGCAAAAAAAAAGCATCTCCTTTTTATTTTGAGTTAGACATGTACTACCATTTAGCACCATCTAAGTGTTAGGAGAGTTACTTTCTCCAGGGAGCTCTAGGATGCCTGTCCTACTAAAGTTTTTCTCAGTTTAGGCTACTGTTTGTTGTGATGTTTATTTGTCACTTTTTTGTGCAGTTGGAACTGATGTGGGATTTGCCCTGTACAGAAGATACATTTCCCATGAAACTGTCGAAAAGGTATGTTTCATAAAGTGCTTATAAACTGTGCCATTTAAATGTATCAGCACTATCAGATATTTCTGTAGCAACTATTTATACATGAAGACTGCACATTTTATGGTGCCATGAATAACATGACATCATATTTAGTGACTTTATTTAAAGTAAAATTTTACATTTTTTATTTCATAACTGTAGCGTTAAAAGACCAGTAATACTACAAAATTTAGAGTTACAATAAGTACTGTGATGTACTGGTAAAAAATGCACATTTGCTTCAGAAATATTACTAAAGTTTATATAAATAAGGTGCTGTGTAGCCATGGGGGTAGTTGAATAGAGCAAAAAGACACAGGTTTACATAGCAGGTAATACCGGTAGTTGAGCTTTGTAGAATACAAGTTTATTCCTTACACATGAAGATAAAGAGGGTTCAAATGCCATCTATGGCTCTTAAAATTATAGAATGAATACCTCTCAGTGGTAATCATGAAAATAACTTATTTGAATGTGTTGGTGAACCGATAAACTTAAATATAAAACAAAAAAAATTCAATTTGTAGTTACATAGTTAAATCAGGTGAAAAAAAGGGATTGTCCATTCAATTAACTTTTAGCATGATGTAGAAAGTGATATTCTGAGACAATTTTTTTTTATCATATCTGGTTTTTGGGTTTTTTTAGCTCTAGGGTCCAAATTACCATGCTCCCTGGCTTTTTGTTGGTTTTGGAGAATGTGAAGCTATCACAAATCATATATTTGTTTTTTTAGATATATTTTTCATGAATAAAAGACTGGAATATGAATAGGAAGATGAGTAATAAGTAGCAATAACTATAAATGTGTAGCCTTACAGAGCATTTGTTGTTTGATGGGGTCAGTGACCTCCATTTGAAAGCTGGAAATAGTCATAAGAAGGCAAATCATTTAAAAATTATAAAATAAAATGAAGGCCAGCTGAAAAATTGCCTAGAATTAGCCATTCTGTAACATACTAAAGGTTAACTTAAATGTGAATTGCCTCTTTAAATTCAATAATACATCAGTGTACATCAAGAGGTAGTGGTATACAACATATTTCATTTATTTTGAAGATAGTATCCCTTCCTGTCTTTTTTTTACATTTATATTTAAAATGAGTTCATGAAATAATTCATGAACCCATCACACAATCTAACTTTCAAAATTAGATTTCCAGTTCGACATATGGCTGCTTTGTGTATAAAATGCCTGTTCACCACAGGTATGCTGGGATTTAGAAGATGACTGGTTGAGTACTGGGAAAACTGACTAAAATGAAACCATATGCTGGATTTTCAGTAGAAACTATGAATTACACATACAAAAATATAATTTTTTTCAGTGAAACACTATACTGTTCTAAAAAGAGTATGGAAGGAATCTTCTAAGTGAAATACATTCAATATCTAAACTATTCCAAGCTGCATGTTATGCATCTGGCACATTTACAATTGTATTTCATCGTTAGCAGGGAAATAATTTCTTTAATTATGTTTTTATATTCTAGGTCTCGTTTGTAGCTCACTTTGCTGGAGGACTGGCTGGAATGTCCATTGGTTATACCGTTTTCAGCTGCTTTGACAAAAATCTAATCAAAGATCCCAGGTTTTGGATTTGTATTGCTGCTTATTTTGCCTTTGTCATTTTTGCTGTTCTGTTTAATATTTTTTTGTCCCCTGCACCTTAATGCATTTCATTAGCCCTGTGAAGGATTTTTTTTGTTTTGCAAGAACTGTGTACAATGCCACCTTTATTTTTTTTTAAATAATCAAGTAAACTAATTTGTTGTCTGGACTCTTGAAGGACTTCTGCAATAGATCTGGACAGAGCTGCAATACTATGCTTAAAGAAGCAGGGATACGTGCTGGTTTATTTCCAGTTTGTTCTCACAATAGTGAATGAGCTGTTTTACATGTGGAGACCTTCCAATCACCAATTTCATATTCACACAACCAAAACTTGTGAGCCACATCAATTAGGTTCTTCTTGTTCTTTACAAATTTGCTGAAATTGATTTCAAAAACTGCTTCTAAATCTGCGGCATGCAGGAAAACCTATGAAAAGGACTTTTTCAGCACTGGTATTTATAACTCTTTATCAAAAAAGACTTTCAACAGACTTTTTATTTTACTATTAAAAGAAGTGCTCTGCAACACAATCATCTATTCAGAATGGTGGCTTTTTGGTTAGCATTGCTGCCATGCAGAGTGCTTTTATTCCAGCCAGGGCACTGTAAATAGTTGGTATGTTCTCAATGTGTTTGTGTAGGTTTCATCTTGGTACTCCAGTCTCCCCCACACACCAAAAACATACGGGCAGGTTAAATGGCTCCTGATAAAACTGATCGCAGTGTATGGGTGTGAATGTGATAGGGACCTTAAAGGAGAAGGAAAGCTCTATTTACTCTGGGTGGCAAAAGTTAGGCACCCCAAGTGATTGTATATACTTACCTCACACCGGGTCCGGTGCTCCTATCAGGAGAAAACTGCTCTGCTCTGGTGAGCGATCACCTTCCTTCTTCTTCTTTCTTTCTTCTTTAAAACTCTATTTTGGGTAGGGACTGATGATGGTGCTATATATACATAAAGGATAATAAAAATAATATTGTGTTTGTTTTAAAACAACAATGCTTATATTAACTACCAATCAGATATCCTTAATGACAGGTATAAGCTAGTCTCTAATTCAAAGAAAACAGATCAATATGCCTCTAAAAATTCTATAATTTAGTAAACTGTCCACAGACAGCTGAGAGCTCTAGTTTCACTGTTTCATAAACACCTCCCCCCCCATGAAAACGGTATAAAAAGCTGTGTAAAAGTGTGTGTAAATTTTATGCTATGCGAATGCCAGATGTGCAGCTATTTTACATTGCTTCTGGTGGAAGTCACTTCAAAAAAACACGTAAAAAATTTGAAGCTGTTTTTTACACGGTGAAGCCTAGTGATGTGTGGTGTATTATCCCAATGTTTTTTTACACAGCATAATAAATATGCCCTATAATATAGTCTAGTGTTAACAGTCTTTGCTATGATGTTTGAATTTATCTTCAGGTAAATTGTTAACCAGCCTATGACTTCAGGGCCGCTTCTGCCATGAGGCAAGGTGAAACCCTTGCCTCTATGGGGTGCCGTTTGTCCCAAATACATTCTGTATACAAAACTATCCCTAATACACAAAATGAATGTCTCTCATGTTATATAAGTATTTGTGACCATACACAGAGAAAAAAAAATATACAAAATACTTATTTCTATTAAAGAATGAAAACAAAATATGGTTAGTGCACAAAAGGATGTTATTATATCACAAACTTCATTCTGTTCAGTTTAACAAGCAATCTGTCGCACAAATGTATAACCTCCATGTAACGGACACACTTATGTGCAAAGTTACTTACAGAATGAATTATGTAAAAACAAAGTTGGACATAATATATAATAGTGCAAGTAACTAGTGCATGTCAAGTGAGATTTGACTGACAAAATAGATATTTGTGACAGAAAACAAGATTTTATAGTACAGGATTCATTCTTTCCACAAAATGACAGTTTTGTTTCACAAAACAGATAAAATAACCATTCTGTGAAGCAACACTGTCAGTCACATTCCTGAACCAATAAGAACAAAGCTTATTGCCATATACAAACAAGATGAGAAGTGGCCAGCTCTGCTCCACATGGCTAAGGCAAAGTATCTGGCCTGCTATAGAGGGCGCCCTCTAATGTCCCCTGTGCTGCATAGTAATAAACATGAACAAACCTTTCCTAAAAGAGCTGCTGTTAAACACTACAGGTTCATACAAAAGTCCCAAGTCTATGGCTAAAGTTATTATGTAGTAGTTGAACTATAGCTAAGCACATTATTAAGAGACTACTACAAGCTAATTGGTGAAAGATTACAGCTAGGAGGAGACATTGGAGTTTAACTATCATATACAAAACGTATAACTGTCTCTGAGAGTCAGGCAAAGCAGCCAGACAAGCACAGTTACTTCTGGTACATTTAATACAACATCACAGGTAGGTGTGGCCTGTCCCATAATTACTCTCAGCTTAGACAGGAAGAGGAACAGGAGTGAGTCATAAGATAATGGCAAAACAGCAGGAATGCCCTTAACCAAAATGGCCACACAAGCAGGTTACTACAATAAGAATAGCCATATCACCTAAAATGAAATGATCAAATTTATATAAGTTTTGCATACTTTCTCTACAATCATTATAAGTGCAGCATTATATTTCTCAGCCATTTGTAAAAACTTCCATTTATGAACCTGTAGTGTTTAACAGCAGCTCTTTTAGGAAAGGTTTGTTCATGTTTATTACTATGCAGCACAGGGGGCATTAGAGGGCGCCCTCTATAGCAGGCCAGATACTTTGCCTTAGCCATGTGGAGCAGAGCTGGCCACTTCTCATCTTGTTTGTATATGGCAATAAGCTTTGTTCTTATTGGTTCAGGAATGTGACTGACAGTGTTGCTTCACAGAATGGTTATTTTATCTGTTTTGTGAAACAAAACTGTCATTTTGTGGAAAGAATGAATCCTGTACTATAAAATCTTGTTTTCTGTCACAAATATCTATTTTGTCAGTCAAATCTAGCTTGACAAGCACTAGTTAGTTACACTATTATATATTATGTCCAACTTTGTTTTTACATAATTCATTCTGTAAGTAACTTTGCACATAAGTGCGTCCGTTACATGGAGGTTATACATTTGTGCGACAGATTGCTTGTTAAACTGTACAGAATGGAGTTTGTGATATAATGACATCCTTTTGTGCACTAACCAGATTTTGTTTTCATTCTTTAATAGAAATAAGTATTTTGTATATTTTTTTTCTCTGTGTATGGTCACAAATACTTACATAACATGAGAGACATTCATTCTGTGTATTAGGGATAGTTTTGTATACAGAATGTATTTGGGACAAACGGCACCACATATGCCTCAGGTGGCAGCTAGCGGCCAGTTACAAGGGGCGGCAAAAAGCCGCCTCTTGTAACTTTAAGAGCCGAACTTCCAGGTTTTAACCCGGAAATTCGGCTCCGCTAGTGCAAAGAGCGCTATTGCGTTCAATGCACTAGCGATACTGCCCCCTGAAACCCGCTCCAACGCTAATTTTTAAGCGCGGAGCGGGAGAGGAGGGGGGCGGCATCTGGGCTGCTGCCTCAGGCGGCAGCAGCCCCAGAATCGGTGCTGTATGACTTCATTATTGTGATACATCCCATATATAGGGGGAAATTTACTTTGTTACCTTTCTCCTCCCTGGGCGCAACTTCGGATTTTAGTGAATTTGAGCAGCCCTGGCCAAACTACGCCTGGCGAAGTGCTGCGAAGCGCATTTTTGGCGCTTAGTGAATTTGCCCCATAATCTTCTTTATACTTTAAATTCATTGCTCCCTTTCTCACCTTCACTTTTTGAAGCATATTTGTTCTCAAAATGCATTGCCTCTGTAAGCCTCATCATCCACCATTCCTCACAATTTACTACTTATTTAAATAAACCATTCTCCCTTTTGTCTGATTTGCTGTTCCTGTGCAATAACATGATCGTGTCTCTTAGTTAACCTAATTACTTACGTAACAGTATAAATCCATGTCGAATACAAAGTAACTGATTAAATGTTTATATATGTCATTGGAGATTTATGCAGCAATAGACTTTCAGCCTAGCATATTACTAAATGTTTCAGAAAACCCAAGCATTTTAGTTAACAGATCCCATTCCTTTCTATAGTGCTAAGGGAGACTCTAGTCGCCACAGGCAAAAAGCACACTTTCTACTTGCAATTCACTTAAAGGGGAACAAAAGTTAAAATCACTTGGGGTGCCAAAATGTTAGGTACCCTCCAGTGATTAAAATATGTTAGCTGATACCCCAATTGGGTGCTCCTGTTTGCTAAAAACTGGTTAATGCTTCTTTGGCTTCTTCTTTGTGTTCTGGTCCAGGCACGGGCATTCACAGTAAAGTGAAAGCTGACCTCTCTGTGCATGGGCATGCCCGTGCCTGGAGGAATAAGACAAAGAGGAAGATGATGATTGTGCCGTGGTGCTCCTGCAGAAATAACCCAGGCCAGTGTAGTGTATCAGGTAAGGAGTTATATCACTGCAGGTTGCCTAACATTTGGCAACCCCTAGTGTAATATACAGTCATTTCCTTTAATCAAATAAGGTCTAGAAAGGCGATAGCATTACTTTTACTTTTAGAAAGTGAAATTATATTTATGTTATACACTGGGGGGTGCCCAATGTTAATCACTTACATGATACCCTGGGCTGGTGCTCCTGTTAGCAGAAAACTGCACCAACCCAGAGTACTTTTGTGTGAGCACCACACAATGTTTCCCTTGTTCTGCTTCTTCTATTGTTAATGCCCAAGACAGACAGATGTTTAGCATATTGAAAAAGTCTGCATTTTTGTTAAAGTTCGTCTTTGCAGTCACACAAAGAAAGAAGAAGCTGAAAAAGGATCGCTCCATGGTCCTCGCTGAAAATAACCCTGGGCCGGTGCAGTTTTCCCGCTAACAGGAGCACCAGCCCAGGGTATCAGGTAAGTCATTACAATTACTGGGGTTGCCTAATATTTGCTACCTCCCCAGTGCTTTACAATTTTCTTCTCCTTTAAAGGGATAGTTAACATTTAGATAATCCTATTCTTAGCACCTTTTCAGTTGGTCTTCATTTTTTTTAATAGATTATGATTTCTGCCATTTTTTAGATTATGATTTCCAGCTTTCAGCTCAGTGAGGGTGCAATGTAATTTTTATTGCTTTTTTCCCCATTAATATTACTTATGTTTTTATTTAGGCTCTAATTCAAACCACTGCCTGGTTGCTAGGGGACTTCGGGCCCTAGCAACAAAATAGCTGCTTAAATTTCTAACTGGGGAGCAAAGAAATTAGCAAATTCTATCTGAATATCACTGTCTACATAAAGTCAATTTAATGGTCAACCACCCTTAAAATGTGGTCACAAACCTATACCGTTTACATGCTTTGCATTACCAAAACTATTTAAAATCATTATAAAATGACTTGCAATTTCCCAAAGCTGTATTTACAAATGAATTTCTCTACGCTTTAGTAATGTAACATCTGCTCAGCCATAAAACTGGTACACGAGATCCTTTCCTAGTGTGTCCTTGCTATTCATATCCAGACACATTCAGATGCACACCAAGATGTGACGGGGTAGGGAAGAAATAGGTCCAAGCTGACTATATGGTTGAATCGTACCCAAATATTGAATAACAGAGCACCCATCTATAGCTGAAACCCTGTATCCTATTACTCTTTACAATTTCAACTAAATGATGTGGTAGAATGGCAGATAATCATTACGGAGATGCAGGCAGAAACTGTGCAAAAGAGAACAAATATTGCTCCAAGAACTGTGCTGCTTGTCTCTTAGCAAGGAAGCAGTGCTTAAAGTGGTTCAAACATGGGGGATAAATGGTAAAAAGTTTGTCCTGACTCCACAGACTCCCTGCTGGACTCAAATTGATGGCACTTTAGAAATGGGAAGAAGAGGTATGTACTAGATTTGACTGTGGGGGGGGATATGAATAAATGTTTATGCCCCTCAAAGCCTGCCCCCATATTACCCACTGTAGGGAGACTTTTACACTAAGACCACACTTTTTTGCAAACACAGTGTGCAGTTCTACTGACAGTATTTTGTTATGGTAGGGAGGAGGCTTTGAATTGAAAACAGAGGCCAAAGGATGCTGGGTGATGCATAAAATGTGTTGGGGAGAACACTGTGTGAAAATGGTGAAAAAACAACCATATAACAGTTTTGTGCCTTTCACTCTCACAAGCATATTGCTTTAAAGGACATGGAAAGTTAAACTAAAGAGTAGGTAGAAATGTTGTACATTATGTTTTGGGCTTCTGTACAGCCCAAGGCAACCACAGCCCTTTAGCAGTAAAGATGTGTTTCTCCAAAGATGCCCCAGTAGCTCCCCATCTTCTTTTCTGCTGATTCACTGCACATGTTCTGTGCTTCTGTCACTTACTGAGCTTAGGGGCCGACTCAAAATATACAGTACACATAGAATAGAAATGTCACAGTATAAGGCTTATTAGTAATTAATACAGATAATTACTACATGGCAGCCCAGAAACCAGTATAATTAGCATCAGAATTTAATAATCAGCCTTGTAGCATCAGCTTGTATGAAAGGCCAACCTTATTTTCTGCTGCATCATTTTTGACGACCCATTGAGTGTAACAGACACTTTCCAAGATGGTGACCCCCTGTGACAAGTTTGAAGTCCTGGATCATTGCTACTATTGAGAAGCTGAAACTTTTGGCTGGTGCAACAATTTCAGTATATAAAACATGGCATTTTTAGTCCTATTCATTTTTAGGGTTTCCTTCTCCTTTAAGGCACGTTTCTAGGTCTTTGATCCTTTCATGGTTACCAGGGGCTGCCTGTAATTCAGTTAGGGGAATAAGGAAATAAACACAGTTTATGTTCACCTTGGAGTTAGCTTTTAGTATGATGTAGTGATATTCTGAGACAATTTGCAACTGGTTTTCATTTTTTTATTATTTGTGGTTTTGAGTTATTTAGCGTTTTATTCAGCAACTCTCCAGTTTCAGCTTCAGCAGTCTGGTTGCTAGGTTCCAAATGCCCTAGCAACCATGAATTGATTTGAATAAGAGACTGGAATATAAATAGGAGAGGGCCTGAATAGAAAGATGAGCAATGCAAAGTATCAATAACAATACATGTGTAGCCTTACAGAGTATTTTTTTTAGATGGGGTCAGTGAAAGCTGGAAAGAGTAAGAAGAAAAAGGCAAAAAATTAAAAACTGTAAAAAATAAATAATGAAGGCCAATTGAAAAGTTGCTTCGAATTGGCCATTCTATAACATACTAAAAGTTATCTTAAAGATAACTTCAAGATTAGTTTTAACTGTTTAAAAGTTTTTGTAGTCTCATATAGGGGGTTATTTACTAACACCCAAATTAATCTCAGTTTTTATAAAAACAACGATGACCAAACTCCCTTCCATGAATTAAACTCATTTATCAACCATTTTTCTTGGAAAAATCAAAGCAACAAAATGTAATGACAAAATTGAACGTCAATTCGTATCGTACAATTGACTCTTCGAAAACTTGATTTTTATCAAATTTTCGCTGCTAAAACTCAATTATCGAGCGAAAACCCTGACTCGGATTATTCAGCACAGATGATGATGTCAAGAAATTACTTCAGGGCCTTCTGCCATTGATCTTGACAGGTTTGAGATGGAGTATTTTCAGATTCAGAATTTCAGCAGCTTTAGGGTATGACAAAGTTTTTATCCCCAAGTTTTTCCCCCCTAAAAACCTTGACCACAAAAAAACTGAGGTTTAATGCATGGACCCCATAATGTCCAGCTGAAAAGGCCACTTCATATTGTTGTACCTAGAATGTCAGAGTACTGTGGTATTGTTATCAGTTCTAACACTGGCACAGAGCTTCAGGCAAGAATATTGATGTACCCAAACCTGTGCTGAGGTGACAGGCCTTGTGGGTGGATAGGCCTTGTGGCCAGAACATATTTGAGACCTACCATCTCTCTGCTTGTTTGAAGTTTGAACAGTAGCGATAACATGGGCAACATAAGAGAGATACATGCCCTTTCACAGAGGAGGTCCCATTAAATCGCAGAACTACAATGCCTTTGATGTTAACTGAAGGTTCTCTTGCTGAACGCATGCTTTAGGTCACACTAATGTAGCAAATAAAAGTCAATACAATAATTAGTGATATTGAGCGAGCAGATTGAAAATGCTTTTGATCTTATTATATGTAACCAACATAGTGACACATCCTACATACACTGCTGTCAACATTGGTTTTATTTTGTCCTGCTTTCTAATTTGGAAGATTTGGCCTTTTCCCCCATATCCTGATCCCTAATACCTGATTTCTTAATGCATTTAGATTTTTTTTTTTCATACAACTAATCTATCTGAATCCGCTGTTAAACTATGTTGTTCATACTGTTCCTGAGAAATAGCTTCTGGTTGATTAGTTATTATTGTTCAGTGTCATTGATGTACAGTCTACAACCTTCAACTTTCATTGAACTACAACTGCCAGCAGAAAGTTGTCAAGAGATGCTGGTTATTATTTTAACAACAGCTCAATCAATGTATGTTGGGCATGATTCTAATAAATACTGCCACCACTAGGGTTTTTGCCCAAACTAATTTCCCTATTTTCCATTGTACTTTCTTTCTCTCCCACTGTCCTATTTTTATTTTGCTCTCCTTTATCATGTCACACTATTTTGTTAGCTCTATTTACCCTTTCCGTTTAGCTTTCCATTTCTCCCACCATTTTTTCCATCATTGTTTCTTTGTAACAAAAAAAAACACTAAGACAGTTTAACTTTTAAATCGCAAAGCTTTTATTAAGAAATTACCTACTGATTCACTGCAACCGCTCCTCTTCAGAAATGAGGACAGGGCGACGATCCATCGTGCGGCGCTCGATTTCTCCTCCCTGGCTATCTCCTATAAAAGGCAGGGAGGAGAAATTTGAGCGCCGCACAATGGATCATTGCCCTGTCACCGTTTCTGGAGAAGAGCGCATGCAGAGAATTGGTAAGTAATTTCTTACCTAAAGCTTTGAGCTATAAAAGTTAAAACTGTCTCAGTGTTTTTTTTTCGTTACAAAGAAACACATTTTCAAAACATTTTTTTTATGTTACTGGTCCTTTAAGGCAAGCCTTGCATCATCTCAGAATCTTGTTTGTGCACCAGCTGGTTACACAAATAAATGGTTAAGAGAACTGGGGGAATGTGGAGAGAGCAGTGATCTCTAGTAAGTGCTGAATGGAAAGTGAAAGTAATTGCTTCCTCCGCCTCTATAGAGGAGGGGCAGACAATATTTGATTGACAGCTGAGATTTTTAAAAGAGTTTAAAACAGCTATGAACACTTTAATAAAAAAAATAATTTATATTTCATGTTGAATTTTAAAATATTTATTACACAGCTTTTTATGTCTGGATGACAGGTCCACTTTAAAAGGTGACCATAGATGTAACAATTACGATCTTTCTTGGAAAAGATCTTTCCAAGAAAGATTGTTTGTTTCAATACACACGTGTAGAGCTGAATCGTCAGATATACAGATGGAAACAATAGAATTCTGCCTGTATCTGATGATTCAGCACTAACAATGGTCGATGTTTGGGTGCCTTCAATGGCACCCAATCAAAATTTTCCATCCAGCCGATCAACGAGCTGACCAATATCCCAGTCTTCTGCTGATATCGGTCAGCTTGTATCCCACCATACACGCACCGTTTCATACCATATTATCTGTGCGTCTATGGCCACCTTTAGAAACAGATTTATTAAGGTTCGAAATGGAAATTCGAATTCGAATTTTCGAGTTGAATTATATGTCAAAAGCCACAAAATGGAGTTGGAAATAATCCAAACTCGATTTAGAATTTATCTTACCTGTACCCTGGGAATAATTTGAATTTGATTATTCGCCACTTAAAACCTGCCGAGTTCATGTAGAAGTCAATGGCAGAGGCCCAGTGACCCATTTGAAGATGTGAATAGCCTTCCTGACATTCAAGTCTTTTTTGGAGAAAAAAACTCAATTCGAGTTAAGTCTAATTCGATTCGACGGGTCAGTAATATTTGTCCAAGTTTTAGACATTCTAATTTTTTCTTAAATAACCTCCTAATCGAATTGTGAGTATTTTATAATTTATTATAGTAAAAAAAATTCACATGAATTTGAAATCTGACCTTTGAGAAATAGGCCTCCCCATGTGTTATAGAACGGCCAAATCTAAGCAACTTTTCAATTGGTCTTCATTATTTTTATTTTTGGAGGAATTATTTGCCTTCTTCTGACGACTCTTTCCAGCTTTCAAATGGGGGTCACTGACCCCATCTAAAAACCAAATGCTCTGTAAGGCTATAATTGTATTGTTATTGCTACTTTGTATTATTCATATTTCTATTCAGGCCCTCTCCTATTTATATTCAAGCCTCTGATTCAAATCAATGCATAGTTACTAGTGTAATTTGGACCCTAGCAACTAGCTGAAATTGCAAACTGGAGAGTTGTTGGATAAAAAGCTAAATAACTCAAAAACCACAAATAATAGAAAATGAAAACCAATTGCAAATTTTCTCAGAATTTCACTCTCAGTATCATATTAAAAGGTAACACAAAGAGGCACACACCCTTTAAGACGCTTCTCTTACCCTTTACTTAGTGCACTCTTTGTTCTACATTATCTGATATTATCTTCAAGTAAAGTAAGACTCAATTGTTTGTTGGTGTGTAAGTGAGCAAATATGTTAGCGAGATGGAAAAATATGTTTTTAAATATTTTAATAGATTTTAAGTCCCATGTTTGTCTTCATAATTTGTGCTGACACTATATAAATTATAATGATGAGGAGGAAGACGAAGAAGCTAGACTTCCTTCTTGGGTTAAAATGCATGAAAATATCTGCCTTGTACTGTAAATAGTGCACTGCATTATTACATACTATAAATATTTATTTATTTTTCTACTGACGCACACTTTCCCATGCACAGCAGCCCTATAGGAATAAACTTTTTAACAGGAAGCAGGGATTTGTTGTTTAAAATGGTTCCAACATAGGGGATGAGTAGTTATCTAAAGTTTACCCTGGTTAAATAGGCACATGCCCTTTACACTGAGCTTATGTTAAACGAGGTGTATACTGTCAATTTAATAGTCATTACAGCACTATTTTAAAGTTGAAAGTTTTAACGGTGAAAGTTTCTGATGTTTCCAGTAAACACATAACCACATTACATTTATGATGGTCGATTCTATGGATGGCATGTAAAGGGTTAAGGATCCTGTTTCAATAATCAGAGATCCTTCCTGCAATACAAGAGCAGTTTAAAGCAATGCTGGTTCCCCCTATTGTGCATAAGGAATCACAAGGGGACGGAATAAATATTCTTGTTTTAGGTGCTGTAGGAATTATGTATGGCATAACCTTGCACCGAAACCTGTAGCTACAAATTGGCTTGACAAACTAGTTGTCCTTTAAAGTTTACATCACTTATCTCCTTGTCCTCACTTAATATTAGATACATTCTCCACAATTATTATTAATTTCTTTCAGTAATACAGAAGTGGTCATTTGTGTTCAGGGGCATTGAGGTTGCCAGCTGCTTAAACTAGGGCAGGGCTTGCATTTAACTATGAAATCGGACATGACCGATTGATTTATTTGCCTTTGTTCGGTGCCAGACTATGAAACTATTGATTGTGCCTGGTACAGAAAAGAGAATTCTATGAGATATTTATGATAGACCGTATCCTAAGAACTCCCATTATCTCTCCGAAAAGACTCAGGACAAACTGGTTGTGTGTTCTACCAGACAATATAATTAACATTATAAGGTGTTTTTCTGTTTGTGTATATTATACTATATGTTTGTTTATACTCAATAATGGATTAATTTTTCTGCCCCCTGTTTTTAAATGTTTAAAGCCAACTCAAAGGCATTGGTTTGTACAATATTTGCATACATATACAGACAGTATTATCAACATCTGACATCTTCAGACCACAACTTTGAAAAGGATTATATGTGGTTAAATGGTATTAAATATGACAGATTAATTCATGGATCCTTAGCTTGTGGGATGAAAGCTAAAAAAAAGTTATCCATACTGGTTCAGGTGGATCACTATAATCCTTTGGATTCTGCTTCAATATGCAAAAAATAAACAGGGTGTATATCTGGATGTAAACCAGATGTATTGGTCACACAACTTATTTACTTGGGCCCTCTTAATAAAAGGTAAATAAACAGTCATATAAACACTGGCATGATATGCATCATGTAGTGAAGTTGTTCAAAAATGGTTTCCCTTGCTAAAGTAAAGGTTCTCCCATACCTGAGATGTCCTCTGTTCAATCACATTTTTGGACAATGGAGGCCACTGTTGTACTGGCCTGCATGATAATGGATATTTATAGAAAAATAAAGTGAATTGCACAAAGGAGTCCAGTACTTACATCTGCTTTGAGTATCCTATGTGGTTGTGGTTGCCTTGGGCCAGTAAAGAAGCCTAAAACATCCTTATCCTAAAATTGATAACATAAATCCAGGTATTGGATCTATTCTCTGGACTGCTTGGGGTGCTAAAGGGATATTTACATTATTAGGAGCACCTGCTTCTATAAAGCATTCAAACACTAACAACAATACAATAAAATGTAGTAATAACAACCTCTCCTAAGGGTAAGGACACACGAGGAGATTCAGGGAGATTATGTCGCCTGGCTACTAATCTCCTTGTCTTTTGAGCAACTATCTCCCTGAACTGCCTCAGCGTTTTTCCCCATAGGCTACAATGAAAAGTAGCCTGCGCTAATGCACACAGGGTGATGCGTTTTCAATAGTTGCCTGAAATTGCCTCACTGAGGCAACTTTGGGCAACTATTGAAAACGCATCGCCCTGTGTGCATTAGCGCAGGCTACTTTTCATTGTAGCCTATGGGGAAAAACGTTGAGGCAGTTCAGGGAGATAGTTGCTCAAAAGACAAGGAGATTAGTAGCCAGGCGACAAAATCTCCCTGAATCTCCTCGTGTGTCCTTACCCTAATTGCAGAAAGACCACCAACAAGATCTTTCCACCAACACGGGTTTATGTTAGCTTAGTTACCTTGTAGAGGAAAAGGAAATCACCGGCACAGCTTGGGTAATGCTAGCAGGGAGAACACTTGCTAGTTTATTGTGGATGCAACATTTCGGGGCGTAACCTCTTTGTCAAGCATGAGTTTGCAATTCCTCTTTCATCGAGAACCGGGGATTCGTATTTATTGGACGCCCAGGATGTGCGAGGGTAATTCCTTTTTAGCTTAGCTACCTTCAAATACAAGTACTGTTTGTGATTTTAGAGAAAGGAAAAATAGATCCTTTGCCTGCAATAAAAAAATGTTGCACTATACATAACACAATATAATTTGATATCACTTTAGAAGAAAGGTTCCATTCCTATGCCATAGTCCTGTTATTCATGGGAGTCCAGGTTCAACACCCAAATCACCCTGGTAGACTCTCCAGATGTTATTCAGTGCTGATAAATATAACCATATGGACTTAAAGGAGAACTAAACCCTAACAATGAATACGGTTTAAAATGCCATATTTTATATACTGAACTTATTGCACCAGCAGTTTCAGCTTCTCAATAGCAACAATGATTCAGGACTTCAACCTTGTCACAGTGGGGTCACCATCTTGGAAAGTGCCTGGAACACTCACATGCTCAGTGGGCTCTGAGCAGCTGTTGAGAAGCTAAATTGAGGGGCCGTCACAAATTATCCAGCAGAAAATAATGTTGGTCTGTAATATGAGCTGATGTTACAGAGCTGATTATTAAATTCTGGTATTAATTGCACTGGTTTATGTGCTGCCATGTAGTAATTATCTGTATTATCAGCCTTATATTGTGACATTTCTATTCTATGTGTACTCTATATTGTGAGTGGGTCCCTAAGCTCAGTAAGTGACAGCAGCACAGAGCATGTGCAGTGAATCAGCAAATAAAGGAGATGGGGAGCTACTGGGGCATCTTTGGAGACACGGGCAAATTTACTAAAGGGCAAAATTTACTAAAGAGCTCACACCTGGGGCAAGGAGGTTTAAGTGGAAGGCAGGAAGTCTGATACAGAAGTCCATGTGTACACAATAGAAAGAAAGAAATGCAGTGTTTCTTTTGACAGAGGACTCAGAGCAATATTACTTTGAGGGTTTATTGGTATATTTAGGTGGACCTTTCTGATAAGGCTTACTTAGTTTTAACCTTTTCTTCTCCTTTAAGTTAGTTCAATACATTTAGTATATAAAATATGGCATTTCTATCCATTATTAGGGGTTAGTTCTTCTTTAAACTATGCCTTTTTTCATATGCATTTGGACTAATAAGGGCTATTCCACACGGGGAGATAGCGACGCGTTTGCGGTCGCGGCGACAAAGCGCCGCGACAGTCGCCGCGACCGGCGCAGGCGACAGTTTTGTATGGGCGCCTATGTAAAAACGCCTGTGCTAACCACACGAGGCGATGCGCTTTTCAACAGTCGCCTGAAAATGCCTCGCCAGGCTTTTTCAGGCGACTGTTGAAAAGCGCATCGCCTCGTGTGGTTAGCACAGGCGTTTTTACATAGGCGCCCATACAAAACTGTCGCCTGCGCCGGTCGCGGCGACTGTCGCGGCGCTTTGTCGCCGCGACCGCAAACGCGTCGCTATCTCCCCGTGTGGAATAGCCCTAAAGCAACAGATTGGCCTCTGCAACATCAGCGTGTGTCTGGATTCTTTCAAGTAATACTTACTCCTTAGTAAGTAAGGAGTATTACTCCTTAGCAGTAAGAGGTCTCCCAGAGGCACCTCTTATCCTGATAGTTTAGAAACAAGTATCATACAGCAAAGCAGGGCATGCCATTTGGGCATGGGTAGGGGTGTAACAGGACAGGCCGAGACAAACCTAAAATATATACCCACCATTTCTTACAGTGTTATTTTAAAAAATTGCCTTGTTATTTATAAAAACTCTTCACATTCATAATTTTTTAATTAGGGTTGTAAAGTCAAAAATACATCTGTGTACTCTAGTCACATAGGATTCTGCATTTTCAATATATTCCCACTTATTAGTCTATGAGAATCTTTCTTTACGTATCAGAAATACTGTAAAACTGTAAAGCAAATTACAGAAATATAACTGTGCTCTATTAAAAGTTTTCAATTTACGTTATTTTTGATGTGCAGATTGAGAAACTGATTGTCCTTTTATAAAATAGCTTCATCAATACTGGCAGGATGCATAGACTGAATTCATATAATTAGGTTGCTAAATATTGTAGCAACTGTCAATATTTTAGAATGATAGGAGAATGATTTGTTCTTTTTTTAGATTCAGGCACAGTGTATACCGAGAAAGAGCAGACACAATAACTTGTGGGTTGCAGAATGTCTATATGTGTAGGTCAATATGTATAGATTTGGCTGCCTGTACACTCTAGCCCATGTTTCTGTGCCTTAAAGCAATACTCTGTCATAAATGCTTTTTAGATAGTTGCTACAAATAGAGAAATAATTTGCTGAACTTTTTTATAGAAAAGAGATTGTTGCCAGATAACAACTTTGTGATGTCTTCAACTACAGTAAACAAATTAATTTATTACTAATATAAAAATACAAAAAAAACAAATATTAATCATAAATTAGCAACCACTGTTAAGGATCCATAGGGGCAAATTTACAAAAGGGCGAAGTGAATTTTCACCAGCGTGACGTCATTTACGTACTTCGCCGATTTACAAACGCTCGGTGTTGTAACTTCGCTAGCGGTACTTCGCTCCCTAACGCTGGGCGAATTTGCGATCTGGTGAATGGATGTAATTACGCAAGATGCGGATTTTACTGAACGTTACCTCTTGCGTCAAGACTTTCCTTCGCCACCTCATACCAGGCAAAGTGCAATAGAGTATTATTATTATTTAGTTGAAAATAAGTCCCAAAAAACGCTGGCGTCTTTTCCTTTTTTCAGGGTGATAAGCTGCAAAAGAACCTAAACCAGTAACCGGCTTCCCCCCTATATTTCCTAACATATGGCACATAAACTATACACTGGGCTCATGTGTAGGCAATATAAAAACTCTATTTTCTTTTATTAAGGTTTCCCGGGCTTGTGTAGTGTAATGTATTTGCTGCAACATATACGTCCATTGAACTTTAACTTCCCGCTGTATGCTAATTAGGCAACGCTAGCGCAACTTTGCTTTGCTTGCCGCAGTAACGCTAGCGCAACTTTGCTAGCGTTCGTTGTCCTGGACGCAACTTCGGATTTTAGTGAATTAGTGTTGTGCTGGTGAAATTAAGCCTGGCGAAGTGTTGCGCTTTGTGAACTAAGCCGTCACTGGCAAATTTTTGGAGGTTAGTAAATTTGCCCCTTAGTATTTGCTGATGAAAGGAATGGGGATTTTGAACTGCATCTCTTTGGTGATCATATGAGTTCCTGAATGTTAACTAGGTGAATAGCCAAACCTCGACTATCAACTGTGGTTTTCAAAACCAAAAAGGAATGGTTAAAGTTAGAGGGCCAGCTATTTCTAAAAAGTACAAGTTACTAGGGATGCACCGAATCCAGGATTCGGTTCGGGATTTGGCCAGGATTCGGCCTTTTTCAGCAGGATTCGGATTCGGCCAAATCCTTCTGTCCGGCTGAACCGAATCCGAATCCTAATTTGCATATGCAAATTAGGGGCGGGGAGGGAAATTGCATGACTTTTTGTCAGAAAACAAGGAAGTAAAAAATGTTTTCCCCTTCCCACCCCTAATTGCATATGCAAATTAGGGTTCGGATTCGGTTCGGTATTCGGCCGAATCCTTCGTGAAGGATTCGGGGGTTCGGCCGAATCCAAAAAAGTGGATTCGGTGCATCCCTACAAGTTACTTTAAATAGATCACTGATTAATGTGAGTCTGCATTTGGCAGCAAATTTCCCTTCTTATAGCTCCCACCGCTTAAGCAACTTGATTCAAAAATACAATGATTTGGAACTGTTGAGGCCAGGGTCAAATATTTTTAAGAAAAAAGGATCTGAATATACTGAATTCATTATGGATTTTCAGGCACTAAACAAGATGTGTTATCATTAAAATGTGATTTATAATATATTTCATGCAGTATTTAGAGCTTCATGGACAACGGAAACATGTAAAAACAACAAGAATACTCAGAAGTGATAAGTAACGTTCCTTTTGTCTGAAAATAAATTCTTACGGTTTTAGACCTTTGGCTTATTATTAAAGAAAAGTGATGTTCAATATAATTTCGGGCACAGAAGAGATTGTATCAAAGAAATGGTGTATATTACTAAAAAGCTTAGTCCTAAAGGTGATTCTTGTGTAAAAGAACTCATACCTGGAAAGGCCCTCCTCTGAATCAAGTTTTATCAAGTACTTAATAGTGGTTGATGCTTGTAAGTATTGGAATCTATATGCATTATTTATTTTATGCTGCTTTTTTGTTGTATGCCATTTTACTGGACCATTACCTTGTAGTAATTGGTAAATCTATTGATGCCCATCTCTTATAATCCAATATTACTAAACCTGGAATTAACCTTGAGATGCTGGAAAAGTTGTAATCAGACAGGGCTTGCTCATGAGCTGGTATTTGTCTTAAAATGTTAGATGCTGTGGTGTCATGGTTTTGAAGTTTACAGATGAGGTCCAATTTTTGCCATGTAAGAAGCTCTTGAAGGAGCAAAGTAATGTAGGGAAGGTTTAAAATATCTATCCAGGTCTAAGTTTTTTATAGGGTGGAGTAGTAAGTAGATTTATTACCTGGGGTCTTGAAGTTGCTTACAGAGCAGTCCAGCCTTTTATCTACAGCTGGTTTAATCATCATACTTGAACAAGAGACATCACGAGATGTGGAATATTTGGCTTCCAAATAAATAAGGACTGGCCATGTATGGATATTATTAGAACAAGCTTTACAGTGTTATATTAGCCCTGTGGATCTCTAGTCACCTACTTTTTTGTAAATAGGACATTTCCCTAATCATTATTACTACACCACATGAGTAGCATATAAAGCTATTTTGCAGACACTAACCCAAATCGTCATTTAAGAAATGTGTTACTTGCACTAAAGCAAAATCCCCTCCTGGCTTTTTGTATGACTGCATCTGCTGGGTAGATTATTTATTAAGGGATATGAAACTATAAGAACTATGAGTATTCCTACTTGATATTCTGCTTTTATCTTATATTTCAAGGTTCCATTTATTATAGTCATTACAAAATTCTGAAACATAAGAAATGAAAAGAACTGAACTGTTTCTTATCTTCTCTGTCCATCTCCTGATCTTTATTGATGAAAGCATGTAGGTTGTTTTGCCAGATGGTCATATCCTTGCAGAATATTGGGGGTTTCCGCAAAAGCTATTTTTGGTATATTGGTAACTATATTTCCTTGCTTACCTATAATTTTAGGTTGTTTACTTTTTACTGTTTTGAATCTTCTAAGTTAGCCAAGAAAATGTCTACCTTTAAATCCCATTGCATTTGACTGCTGCTTCTAATTCAGTCACCCAGTTATATTCTTTTAATTTAGTCACACCGATTTCAGTTTATTCCTGGTATTTTTGTTTCTACCTTATGTAGTTTACTGACTTTAAAACATACTCAGCTGATTTGCCATTTTAGAATCTATTGCTTTCAATATTGCAATGCTAATTATAAAATGGTCTCAAATGGTACAATTGCAAGATTGCTGTTTTTATAAGGTGAATTATATTGTAAATTTGAATTAGTCAGAGCCTCAAAATTGTATCTACATGTAAGATTATTATGGTAAAATATTTGCATTTCTGTGGAAAACAGTCTTTAAGACCCCCAGTAGTTTAATTTAAGCTTCTGAGTAACTCAAAGCTAATTTTAGTTTGGTGACTTGTAGGGGGTTATTAATAAGTCCGGGTTTTTTGGGGTTATTTATTAATACACTTTCCCGAAAAAATTTTTGCGGGAAAAAACGTTTTTTTTTTACCCAAAAACTCTGAAAATTCGGTGTTTTGCGCACATCAAAAAATCATTGGGACTTCTCCCATTGACTTATATGCAACCTCGACAGGTCTGAGATGCTGGATTTTCAGATTTGGACTTTTGCATCCTCTGGGTTTAATAAATTCTGAAAAAATTTTAGATTTTTGCATTCAGAGCTTAGTATGCAGCCTATTTCAGAAATATCAGCTTCAGGCTCCAGAGCAAAAGTAGGCAATAAATTGCTGTCACAACTCCAGTGTAACAAACATACCTGGTGGTCTAGGGGGGGACGACAGGGACGCCTGTCGCCCCCTCGGCGGGGACGCCCGTCTCAACAAGCGGCATCATGCAGGCCACAGGCGCCGGCATCCTAGGGCGCGCGCGGTGCGCTCTGGGGTTTCTTAAAGCCGCAGGCGCGCTGACGTAGTGACGTCAGCGCGCAAGGGCGCACAATTCAAACTGTATTTAAAGCCCATTAGGGCTGTGAGTTTTGGCCCGTGATAGGATTTTGTTTCCTGGTGCTTGAGCACCTGTTTAAACCCTGTTTTGACCCCTGCCTGGCTGATTTGACTATTCTGACTTCTGGATTCTGACCCTTGCCTGATTATCGACTACCCCTTCTGATTAACCCTCTGACTGACTTCCTGGTTTGACCCTTGCCTGCCTGACAACGTTTACTCTCTGCCTGCCTCGACCCGGCCTGTTCTGACTACTCCTTTGACTAACGCCTTGTACTGCGACCTTCTGTCCAAAGACTTTGTTTTACTACAGTCGTGCCCCTTTGCTTGCCAGAACTCCTCGCCTTGCTCCTCTCGAAAAGTCCAGGTGGCATCTGAGTACGCTGAGGGCTCCTCCCGAAGCCAAAGGCGGTCACACTAACTGGTGAAGCCGAGCCGAGACCAGGGAGCTTGGCATTAGTTCTGGTTTAGGGTGCCGACCGTGACATCCAGGCTACCTAGAGTATATATGGTTTAGCAGTTGGTTTATCTGCTGTTCTTGTAAGCTCCAGCACTAAAATAAATAATATGTAATACACATTTTCTACCTGATATTTCCAAGCTCTATTTTTTTTAAGGATGTAGTCACTTTTTGAAAAAGATTGTATATGATCAACCTATTCTAGTTTTTAGAGAAACACATCAAAGATATAATGTATACTTTTTAGCAAGTAGGGATACATGCCCTTGAAGCAGTTACTTTTAGTCACAAGTAGATTTATAGGAGTTTTAATGTATTTCAGGTATTTACAGTAATGATCAAAATTGGTATCAAATTATATGTTTTGTAAAAAGAGATTATCACAACCTTTGCCTTGTATGAGGAGATGAGCAGCAACTAAGACTTTAAACTTTGCTAAAGCATTTTATACAGTACCACACTTAAGGTTACTGATTTAATGATGGAATATTGCCATTGAATATAATATTTCATCTCCCTTTGCTTTTTAACTTATTTATTAATGGCCTTGAGGTTGTCACTGATTGTATGTACCGGTACTATTGCTAATGATATTAAATTGTGCAAAACTACAAGTTTAATGCAGGGTCATCAAACTGGAAAACTAAGTTTAATGTTGATAAATGCAATGTTATTATCACGTCCGGTATCCCAAACCCATAACATACACAAAGGTTCTGGTCACAGCTCACACTTGCCTATAACATCCACCTTTCATATTGGGAGAAGCCCTTTGCTATTGGAATGCCACTTGGTTTTCTTGTGAGAGAACCAAGTCAAGCGTTCTGGGCAGGCAAGGGAACTGGAACGTGTGTCAGGAAGGATGGAGAAAGAGTAAACATTGTTATGGAACAGGAGAAGTTTAATATCAATCAGACAGCGCAGTATGGAATCAGGAACCAGAAGTGTAGTCAAGGATCCTGAAGAATAGACAGTAACATGTTAAGGTCAGTACAGGCAGCGAATCAGCGGAGGTCAGGGACAGGTAAGGGCCAAGAATAGGAAACCAGTCAATAAACAAACCCAGGAACTATCTCACAATAGACATATGTTGGGCAATGAAAAAACAGACAAGACGCCTAAATGATGACGTCATATTCAGTGCACCGAATAAAAAGACGTGTGCACCAAAACGCTAACACAACTAAACAAAAGTACGTGGACGTCCACACCGTCCCACTAGACCAGCAGGTATTGTTACAGTTATGAACATGGACAAAAATAACACAAATGCTAGTTATACATAATCTCGATACACATTATGAATAGTGTAAATGTATATAGTTTAAAGGGAAAGGAAAGACTTTTTTAATTTAAGCACCACCATTTAACCCACATAAAAAATCTGTAAGCAAAATATCACTGAGCGGAAGTAACTACATCCATTAGCAAAATGGTTCTTTTTTTAAAATATGACATAAACCCATTGGAATATGACTGAGCAAGTTACTTCCCTTTGGTCTTTCTCATATCTGTGTATACAAAGATCAGATCAGCGCAAATTGGCCCTGCACAAGAAGCCAATTCAGGAAAATATCTGCTTGTTTGGTGCCAATGCCAAACAAGTGGGTTTTTACCAGTGGTGTAACAATGCTACACTGGGTCCGGCCCACCACCAACTTACATTTTGTTTAAAAGAAATGAATACTTCATAACAAAATATAATACAGAAAAGTGTCTCCTATTTCCATATGACTATTCAAACTGTAACAAGTCCTTGGTATAAAGTGGGTTAATTTGTTCATTATAGCTGGAAGCTATGTCAGGCTGTCACACATTGATTTTAATACTCTGGCTATAAGTCGAACGCACACCATTATTCTTATTTTCCTCTTGTATTCATCCTGGGAGCTTCATGGCAAATATTGGATTAACCTAATGGATTCCTACATAACCTAGACTAAACAGAAAAGGTAATTTTAAACAAATGCTAAACTTGTTTTCTATTGTTTTCGAGAATGATCTATTTCCAAGAACGCTGTATTATTTTGTTTACTTCTCAATATGATAAACCTTAGAAAAACATTTGTACTGAACTTTTAAGAATAGTGTCCAAAAAAGCTAAAAAATTGTACTTCTTATACAAATGAAGATCAATTTACATTGTATGCAAATACAAGAGAGATTACTGTATTATTTTCATATTACGGTTAAAATTCAAAGCTCATATAAATCAAGCTATACTTTAATTGCAATTAAAGATATATAGTATCTATCTATCTATCTATCTATCTATCTATCTATCTATCTATCTATATATATATATATATATATATATATATATATATATATTGAGAATTTGTAAAGATTTTTCTTTTGTAAAACCAGGTCAGATGGTTTATATTGTGCCATATATGAACTGCGTACATCAATTACTTTTTTAACAACCATGCCTGGATGCCATGAGATAAAACTTTTATTTTGTAAAGCTTTTTGCAGTGCAGTGTTTTTGAAATACAAGGAATGCAATTTTATATATAAGAAGCCCACTTTCTATCGAATGGAATTAAATTTGATATAGCTTCAAGCATAGAGATTAATTCATTTGTAGTTGTTAATGAATGTCAAATTCTTCACAAAGCTTTGCCCAAATAGCAAACAAAAGCAAAATCCTAATTTGCATATTTATATTTGATCACAACCAGCATAAACTGACTATCTATAAACAAAAAGTTGTCATCTTCAATTGTCCATTATAAATCAATGTTTTTGACTGAATACTAAGGATTATTCAAAATCTGGTAATCCAGTCCTCATATTTATCAGAATTCAGAAACAAAATCGAAGTCCCTAACCTAATTGTTGCACCTACCTTGCAAACATGATTTGACCATATAATATTATTTTGGATAGATATGAGGGTTCCTGGGTATAATTTAACTAGGACAGCACCTTCATTGATTTTGTATATTTTTCCCTATGCTTCCCTAGGTTTTCCTAATTTTGTCAGATTTCTTCCTATAACATTAATCATAGTGTGTGTGCATAGTAGGAACTTTAGATTACAAGACCCACTGGGGCAAGGACTAAAGTAAAAGATAAATAATGTGCGTTTGCATAATCTTCTCTAAATCTCTAAACTATGCTTTAGAGAGTAATGATTGCTGCTTTGCTGCTGTTAATCAGGCCATCGTGCTGTGTGCAACTGAAATATTGTCCAAATGTATTATTATTGTAAGTAGGGATATCATTTTTTGTTTTGAAAAAAGGCTGATACCAAAATTATGTGGAAAACTGAAGCAAATCATAACCTATGGATTGAAACTAGAGCAGGAATAATCTAGCCATGCCCTACGGGAAGTAATTTCTGCTGTTTTTTTCTACCTCCTATCCTCATCAAATACCCCCTGGATGTGGGCAGCTGCTTTTATAAGGCTTTGATAATATACACATATTGACTGCTTTGAACATTTACTTTAAACCAGGCATTATTGGCCTAAATGTACAACATTTACATTGTTAACTAAGGTGGAAAAATACTCAGAATATATTATGTAATATAAAATATATGTAGAATATATGATATAATCATAACAAAATATAATCTGGTTCTAAATCTCTTTATATACAATGCTCTGGAACTTACCAGAATCTAAAATATTTTACTGTAAATTGTTTCTTATTTTATAATTTATATAAAGTTTTCTTGCTTTCTACATTCTGTATTACATCTATCAAAAGGAAGAGCAAAATAAACAAATTACTATGACATTAGCACCCTTTTGAACTCTAGAGAGAGAATATGTCCCTGCCTGTTTAGAAGTATTTACTCTACATATACTGGTGCTTTTCAATGCTAAAGAGCAACGTTCTGTCTCCAAACAGAAACCATTTTTATATCCTGATGTTTCTAGTAAACTGAAAAAACATCAATAAATCTGAAACTGAAGTACAAGTCAGGCACCAATAATTACCAATATTTTTCTTTTTGTGTTGCAGTTTTGAGATGGTGGACTAAACATGGGAGACTGGAATTTTCTTGGGGTCATCCTAGAGGAAGTCCACATCCATTCCACGATTGTTGGAAAAATCTGGCTTACAATTCTGTTTATATTTCGCATGCTTGTCTTGGGAGTGGCAGCTGAAGAGGTCTGGAATGATGAGCAGTCACAATTTGTATGTAACACAGACCAACCTGGCTGCAAAAATGTCTGTTATGACCAGGCTTTTCCCATCTCACTTATCAGATACTGGGTTCTGCAAGTAATATTTGTATCCTCACCGTCTTTGGTTTACATGGGCCATGCTATTTACAGGCTGAGAGCGTTGGAGAAAGAACGACATAGAAAGAAAGCTCAGCTCAGAGGGGAGCTTGAAGGAGTAGAGTATGATCTGAGTGAAGACCGCAGAAGGTTGGAGCGTGAACTCAGACAATTAGAACACAGAAAGCTGAACAAGGCTCCATTAAGGGGTTCCCTTCTCTTTACCTATGTAATACATATATTCACAAGATCTGCTGTTGAGATTGGTTTCATGATTGGACAGCATCTGCTTTATGGAGTTCAACTGAATCCTCTGTACAAGTGTGAAAGAGACCCATGCCCCAATGTTGTTGACTGCTTTGTATCCAGACCTACAGAAAAAACAGTATTTATGCTTTTCATGCAGTGCATAGCAGCTGTCTCTTTGTTTCTAAATATTTTAGAAATTCTACATCTTGGGGTTAAAAGAATCAAAAAAGCTTATATGATGAGATATAAAATGAAAGAAGAATTTGACGACTTTTATGTAATTAAATCCAAGAAAACCTCCACAGTAAGTCATACTTGCGTAGGTACGTCCTCGAGTCCTCAAAAGACCCTTCCTTCTGCACCTATAAATTATACGTTGTTGATAGAAAAACAGAGTGATCCTACTGCCTATCCAGTTTTAAATCCTCCCTGTGGATACCATCCTATAGAAGAAGATGTACATAATGATATGTGTAATACTTTCATGGAGGATGAGCAAGAAACAAAATCAGCCAATGGTATCAATGCTGCAAACACAGTTGAAAGTCACTATCATGACAACAGTGGCAACAATGATGAAAAAATAAACAAAATATTAGATGCAGATGTTAAGACTTTGCATTGCCATGGAGAAAGAAGAACTGGTTGTATAAAAAGTAATTATTCAAGTGTAGAAAATGCTCCTCTTGTACAGACAGCAGCTAGTGATGATACCGTGGATTATTCCTTACAAAATATATCCTGTCCAATGACCACAAACTTACTCCGGAAATCCAGGAGAGTCAGTGCTCCATGGAATGGCTCTAAAGCAGCGGAGAGAGGAGGCTTTGTTCAAGATACAGGATACAGCAACAGGGGACGCAGTAGCTTCAGTGCAAATATATCATGGGGACTTTCCAAGTCTGATCTGAAGCGAGTTAGCAGGCCATCCACACCAGAAGTTTTGGGAGAAATGAGCCCAAAATACAAGCAGGATAAAGCATGTGAAGGTTCTGTGACCTTCTCTCCATCACGACGGATGTCACTGGCAAGTAATGCCAGCAGCCGGCATGCCCCAACTGATCTACAGATCTAAGCGTTAGTTGCCTTACCTACACATTAACTTGATAGATTTCCAAGCAGTTAAAAAGAGCAAATGAGGCTAGTTCATTCAGTTTAAATTTCAAAATTATCAGAATACATAAATGAACACTTCCTTGTGAAAGATGCAGGTGGATATAAAATGAAAAAAACTGAATCTCTGCATAGTCTTGCATTGATTGGAACAAATATTTAGCAGTTCTTCTTGCCCCTTCTTAGTGGAAACATTTACAAGCTGCAGACATATTTCAAAGTTAGGGTAAACAAGAGATTCTGGTGCATTTTTGCAAGGATCTGACACATGCACATGCATACACATCTACCCCGGTGGGACATGCACACACTCCAACAGGAAACAAATGAGGCTTTAAAAAAACATTTTGTGCTAATTGAAGATACCATTTCTCTGTATATTTTCATTTCTGAATATGAATGCAAATTATATTGTTCTACAGACTTCAATAAGTGTCTCTCTTATTGAAGTCAAACGGCAAATATCATAGCTCCTTATACCATAATGAAACTATGTACAACAGAAATGGTTTATGCTCACCAAAGCTCATTTTCATATTCTACAGTATTACTACTACTACACTACTATTTATTTCTGCAGGTGCCTCTTTAACACTATCAACTGCCTTGTGGTTAAAAACACTGCTAGAAATAAGAATAGTCTAGTTTTACTTTTCATGAATAGCAATAGTGAATGGCTACTTAATCCTAAAGTGTTTAGTATTGTTCCATTTATGGGACTGGATTGTCTTGGATTGTGTGCAATGCACTTGGTATTCTGTTGCTCCCCGGGAAGCTTTTTTGCAGCAGCTGACAAATGTCCAATGTGCCACTGTGCCATTGCCCTAAAGGATGTAGAAGCTGGTACAGTACATAATGGTTATGCAATACATTCTATAAGACACCTATCAGAAAATAAGGATGTTTATAACATGCCACTAATTGCCTGAACCAAGCCTAGACACCCCTGATCCATCCTAAGCTCCATCCACTTTTGGTTGAACCTTTGCTCATTTACTGTTCCACAAATTGAGCCTATCCCATCTATTTATAGAAATACTGGTAAGTATGCCATGCATGATTTGAAGTGTCAAAGGCAAATGTGTTGGAACACCTGTCTGTCTTACATTTCATTTCAAAATTAAAGATTTCAATTTGATATTGGAAGATTAGTGGTTGGATTTGCTTCTATTGAGCCACAAGAATATTAATGAAGTTTGGCACTGATGTTGGGCAATCAATCCTGGCCTGCAGTCATAGCTCCAGTTCATCTCACAAATGTTCATTTAGGTTAAGGCCCTGTGCAGGTCCATCAAGATCTTCCTCTCATTTCAGCAAACCAATACTGTACAGATACTTTGTGTGTAGGGGCATTATTGGGCTGTAACAGGGAAGAGCATTCCCTAAGATAAAAAGTAGGAAGCAACTATAGGCCACAAGAATATTAATGAGGTGTGGCACTGATGTTGGGCAATCTAGCCTGGCCTCTAGTCATATTTCCAGTTAATCCCACAAATGTTAATTTAGGTTGAGGCTCTGTGCAAGTCAATCAAGATCTTCCTCCCTCATTTCAGCAAACTAATACTGTACAGATACTTTGTGTGTAGGGACATTATTGGGCTGTAACAGGGAAGAGCCTTCCCTAAACTAAAAAGTAGGAAGCAAATAAAAGCAAATTCTAACTTATAACATTAAGGTTGGCTTTTGCTGGAACTACGTGCCCTAGTCCAAGCTATGAAAGCCAGCCATTAGTTTAGACCATTATTTCCTCACTTACAATACATTTTACAGTCTGCATTATATATTCAGGCAAGTAATATTTTCCTAAAATTAGCTGAACTCAGGCTGCTAGATGTTCAAATAAAACATCCTCTGAATAAATAATTTTTTAGCTGACATTGCCATATAACAAGAAAATTTGAAACTTGGCAGTGAGTGTTCCAGTTGTGATTTTTTGGACACTTTTTGATGTTTATTGTGGCCATACATGTATATGTGCATGTATGACTTACAGTATATCACACCTCGATGCACAGCAATATTTCATTTAATAAGGGATACATGCTGCTTTTCCTTCTTTCATCAATAGCAGAAGCATAGCCAGCTCCTTGCCCATATTCACCTCTAATCTGTGCAGGGAGCCATACTATAATTGTATTGTTAATACAAAGATTTAAGGGTTTGCTGAAAGATTATTTTCAGTGTAAGGACAGCTACGGTAAATTGTATTTCTCCTTACAAACAACTAGGCAATTTAAAATATTAAAAAATATATATTCTTTGCCAGAAAAACTGACTTTAAGGGAACAAATTCTGGAGTATGTTGCAAATTGAAATGTTCTTAGCAGACAAACATACTTATATTCTTGCCAGATGATGAGGTAAGTGAAGTATATTCCAATGACAATGGACTAATTAATTACTGAAATTGACAACAACAGAAATCATGTCCCAATAAAACTAAGTTTCTCAGGTATCCCTCCTTACATTTTCAATCTTATTTTCTTTATTTCCAGGCTATGGTCCTACAACTGTCTTCACTCATGAAGAAGCATTAAGAAATAACCACAACAGCAACATTCATCCCCAAAAGCAGATTCTTCAACTTCTAATAATCCTGGGAATCTCAAACATGCAACTCCAATACCCTCAGGGTATGCTAACAAGACCCAACACATTACAAAGCACAGATTGACAGCATGGAACTATAACATAAAAACCTACATAAAAACTGTAGCTATATGTATGTAGCTGAAGTTAATATAGCTTTCATTTGTGATGGAGGTGGGGAAAATGCATCAGGTGCATCTTGAAATGGCCAACCCTATGGTGCTAAACTCACAAAACCAGCATTACTGACAATACTTACAGCAAAAAGTTGAGAGTTTCAAATACATCTCATTTATAAGTAGGTATCTCACAGTACTTCAAACTGACTGCACCAACACCATGGGGCCGATTCACTCAGCTCGAGTGAAGGGTTCGAATGAAAAATACTTCGAATTTCGAAGTATTTTTTGGGTACTTCGACCATCGAATTGGTTAAATTCGATCGAAGTCGAACGAAATCGAACGATTCGAAGTAAAAATCGTTCGACTATTCGACCATTCGATAGTCGAAGTACTTGCCCTTTAAAAAAAACTTCGACCCCCTACTTCGGCAGATAAAACCTACCGAAGTCAATGTTAGCCTATGGGGAAGGTCCCCATAGGCTTGCTAACCTTTTTTTGATCGAAGGATTTTCCTTCGATCGTTTGATTAAAATCCTTCGAATCGTTCGATTCGAAGGATTTAATCGTTCGATCGAACGAAAAATCCTTCGATCGATCGATCGCAGGATTAGCGCTAAATCCTTCGACTTCGATATTCGAAGTCGAAGGATTTCAATTCGAGGGTCGAATTTCGAAGTATTTTTAACTTCGAAATTCGACCCTTAGTGAATCGACCCCCATGTCTATTAATGTTTTTTTACATACAAATGGAAATAACAAGAGAGACATATAAATAACCAACACCTATCATCAGTACCTGTAAGCTACAAACACAGCAAAACCCCACTCTCTTGAAATGTTCAGCTACATAATTTAGCTTTCAACATTGATTTGATTACAACGGGGTAGCATCTAAATGCAATATTAGAAAGCAATTTCTTGGGCAATCCAGCAATATTTTTTGTTTGCCTGGAAGCACGATATTTAGGTACAGTAACTACCTTTTTATACTTTTAGACTGTAGCTAGTACAACAATGGGGGTTACTGCAGTTCATCAGTAAGTAAACAAAACATAGTATTTAGCAGCAACTTAAAAGTGTTATAAAACCAAATAAAATGTTGCATAATTTGCAAACTTAATTGTAAGCACTTTTTGCTTTGCCATTCTCTTAACTGCTGGCTCCTCCAGTCAAGACTTTAATATATGTGATTAAGATATCGGTAAAGTAGATTCACAGAAGTATGTGGAAAAGTAAGTTTTTGCTTTTGAGTTTTCTATCACAACATTGTTTAACGGTGCATGTAACCAGAACCAGCAGTGCAGAGAATGACAATTAGGGGCAGATTTACAATGGTCGAATTTCGAAGTGGAAAATACCAACGAATAGAATCCTCCGACATTCGAAGTCAGAGGATTTTATTCATCGTATGACCGTATTGCGATCGGAGTATGATCGTACTCCGATCATACTTCTAATCGTACGATTCAATCCATTTTATCGTACGATCGTACGATTTTCCTTCAAAACCAAAAAACTTAGAAAATTGCTCTGGAAGGTCCCCATAGGCTAACATAGCACTTCGGCAGGTTTAAGTTGGTGAAGTATTGAAGTCAAAGTTTTTTTAGAGACAGTACTTTGATTATCGAATGGTCGGATAGTCGAACGTTTTTTACTTTGAATCGTTCGAATCAAAGTCGAAGTTCGTAGTAGCCCATTCGATGGCCGAAGTACCCAAAAAATTACTTTAGAAATTCGAACTTTTTTGACTTCGAAAATTCACTCGAGCTTAGTAAATCTGCCCCTTAGTGTATATTGGAAACTCACTTACAATTAGGTTTATGAAAAATCTTATTCTGGTTTACAAACTCTCTAAAACTAAAATAGGTCTATCTTAAAAATAAGATCTGGAATACAAAATGTAAAGTTGGAACTGATTTTTTTATTTTACTTTTTAGAAATACTAGGGATAATTTAGGACCCAAACTCAATTGCAAAACTCTAAAAAAAAAAGTTGCGCAGTATCTGTGTCCATATATGCTCCTTTGCGACGTGGGCCATAACTCTCCCAGCCTTCTTTGATGAACTGTGAGCTTGGACACAGTGTTACTCTGGAGCTGCCAGAAGTTTGGACCTGGATACAAAGTATTTGCACCAAGTAAATCAAAGGCTAATGTGATAATTGTTGCTGGAAATAATGCCATTATCGCACATAAATGGAGTAAGAAAACTGTGTGGTGCAACTTGCATTCAATTTGCCAAGATGGATGGGACTTTTGCATCTATCTTGGAGCATTACCCACAAGTAGGGTTGCCACCTGGCTGGTAAAAATGTTACTTAATGATAATGTTATTTATAGGGAAAACCCATAAAAATATAGGAAGGCCGGTATTTTTTTCCGGAAAAGGTTGCAACCCAACCCACAAGTGGTAACAGATGCTACTTAGAAGGGTGCCTGCTATTATGCTGGAATTCTAGGGTAATGTGGGTGATAAAAATATAAAATGGCACATTGCACTGGCTTAATAAATAAAGCCATCTATGTATGTTTTTTTCTTGACTTTGAAAACATGCTTAACTCAAATTAGTAGATGCCTCAAAATTCACAGTATATTGTAGGATCCTGAAAATGAATTAAAGCAATTGTAATATTTTCATGAGTTTTTGCATTACTTTCCTCACAAGATTAAAAAAGATTTAATGGCCATTACAACCTTATGTTTGGGGACCTAAATTGTTTTGAATCCAAATAAATTCTTATATGAAAGTATATTTGCAATAAAAAGGTGATTTAATCTTTAATAGTCTCATAATCTGCAATAAGGGATAATGCAATTGATATGGGATTTATGCAGCTTTCACGCCACTTCTTGGGATGTTTAGTTGCTTCTGTTTCATTGGACAGTTTGTGAAACAACACAGACGCTTCCATATACCGACGAGCAAATCTTAGAAACATTTTGCAAAGTCAAAACCGAGGGACAGTAGGTAGGATTAGCAATCCCAATTTGTCATCAATGATCTTTTAACTACACAGCAACGGTTGCCAGGACAACAAAAGCGGAACTGCTCGTACTGAAAGTGACGGCAGTTTTTTTTGCCAACACGCATGCGGTTTGCGGACCATGAACGTAATTGAAAGAGCGACGTGATAATTTACGCCTGCGCACAAAGCCGAACGCTTGTTACTGAGGAGATCGCTTGTTAACAAACCAGACGCGGAACCGGGAGAGCGAGTGAGCAGCGCAATGGCGAATTACAAGGTATTGGGCCCAGATCTGTTGCATGCGAACAACATTGACAGACACGAAAAAGCACACGTTTATTTATCTCCCGTAAACTGCAAGGCATACACTTTTATAGGCAGCAGCTTTCTGTTCTGTCACACTGTTTGGGAAATGTGGAATCGACAATATTTTACATCCTGAAGAGCATTGTTTTATCCATTGCCTTCAAGTAGCAGTAGGCACTTGAAAAGTAGCCTAAAAATAGCAGAATAGGGGCAGTGAAAAAAAAAAGTCTAAAAAATATAGAATATACATATGGAAATACACCTTTTTCATATTTCCATAAGGCAAAATATAGGGGCCCCATAAGTCCCTAATACATATACAATTTTAGTAAATATTGATAAAACGGGTCAAGACATGTTTTGGCCAGTAGATTTTTGCCCCAAAATTGTCTGAAATTGAGAAAAGTCACTGAAAAATGCGACCATGTTTGAGTGACAAGAGACTGGGGTACAGAGCCCAAAATCTGGCAACTCCCGACTTCTACAAGTCAGTCCCATTGCATGCTGGGCATTGTAGTCAGGCACTTTTCAGACCTTAATGCTGCCCGAGGCAGCGTTCTAAATGCCGCCCCCCCCCGTCCGGAGTGCTTACCTTCATATCGCCGACGGGTCGGAGGGGGGCGCATTGATAGCGCAGAGAGTGAAATTGCACTAAACCGGAAATTTGTCTCTTAAAGTTACAGGAGCGGCTTTTTGCAGCCCCTGGCAACTTCTGGGCAGCTGCCGTCTGAGGCAAGGTACTCACCTTGCCTCATGGCAGAAACGGCCCAGATTGTAGTCTTACATTAAACTTTGCAGTCGACAAATTGTTAATCAGAACTACATTACCCAATTGGAAGACGCAGGCTTGGCACATTAGAGCAAGAAAAAAACTTAGGCTAGTTTCCAGCCAAAAAGTAGCCCAAATCCATACCTTGACAAGTTTGTACTTTCAAAACCCACCTGGGCTTTAAATTAGTAGCCCAATTTGGCTGGAAAACCGCCAACCTGTCAACCCTGGTCTGTGCACCACTGCCCCCCCCTTTTTTTTTTACTTTTGGTCCCCCTAATACTCTCAGGGTCTGTTTTCCCTATAGTTACACTCCTGTGTTCCCTATAGTTACACTCTTGTGTTCAGGTTATATGGCCATGGTTAAAAAGCATATAGTGTTCAAATATTACAGTGTAAATTTGCTGGTTATCTCCAGCTGAAGTTATATATGGAGCTCCATCATCTCCCACGGTGCTATACAGAGTAAAGGGATACAAATACAAATCTTATATGTATTTGTATCCCTTTACTCTGTTAGGAGACAATGCTGTACAGTAGAACCCCCACTTTACATTTTTCTGGGGACCAGAAATGAATGGTGTAAAATCCAGGAAAATGCACAATCAGGAAAATGTATTATGCATATTATATAGGTGGGACCACAAAACAACAATGTAAAATGAGGGAAAACTTAAAATCAGGGGATGTCAAATAGGGGTTCTACTGTATTACATATACAGGCAAACACTTCTCCAGAATAGATGCACAGTTGCATGAGAGCTTACAATCAAAAAGGGAGAGGACATGAAACACAAGATGAGGGTAACCAAGGTAGTTGTAGAGTGCAGCATTGTCGAGCACTTTGCAAGTTAAAAGAATAGTCTGTAGTCCATGCTGGATATGAAAAGGGCATGGATTCGAATTTTGGCAATCTCAAAGGCTGCAGATAGGTCAAGAAGAATTAAGGGAGTAGTGGCTTTTGGATTTAGCAGCAAGCAAATCATTTGCTACCTTAGTGCTGTTTCTTGTGGTGGAGTAGAAACCAAATTGTAGTGGGTCTAGTAAGAGTTAGATGAATGGCACTGTGCAAGTTCACTGTGTACATGCTGTTCTAGTAATTTATATATATATTTGCTGGTAGTTGGAGGGGATTGTAGGATGCAGATATTTTTTTAAGGATATATTTGCTGACTGGATGTTTAAAAGTTAGATTTTCTATCCCAGTAGAAAGAGAGTGGTTCAAAAGTGTGAGAAAATATGGGTGAAAGAGGAGTAATGAGATTGGAATTGTATCAAGAGAGCAAGTTGTGAGATGGGGATAGAGAGGGAAAAATAAATGGTCCCCTCCTTCAGTGTGGAGAAGGGTATGAATGAACCAACAGCTGAGGGAATGAATTATAGTATACTGTCCTTTGGGTCATAGTTATTTTTAGTATATTGATTCCTGCATGACATTTATATAACTGAAATATATTTTTTGTATTATTGTGCTCTTTCTTTATAGGCTGCAGATTCCAAGCGAGAACAATTCAGAAGATACTTAGAGAAGGCAGGAGTACTTGATACAATAACAAAAGGTAGCTCATTTACATTTATTGAAGACACCATTTTCCTTGAAATGCAAAAATAGGTCACACACCCAATACTAAAATGTCTTTTAACTGTTTATTATTATGTAAAGCCTATGTATGCCTATGTCCAATGAAATATGGCATGTACTAAACCATATAATGTTTTATTTTGAGGATATAGCTTACCTGTATGTCTTTTGAAATATGTTGTTGTAAACTGTAAAGAATGTAAGCTTCTCAAAAAATATTTGAAATGCTATTGCTATTATAAACATATACGTATATAGTGCCAACATATTCCCCAGCACTGTATAATAAATGCTCTAATACGACGGAGAGAGTGATGGGTAGTTGGCAGTAGTCGTAGAAAAATGTCTTGTTCCCAAGCTTTTACTTGCAATTCACTTTTACTTGTGAATTCAAAGAAAAGAAAGTCAACTACTTTTTACTTTTTTTACTTTTAGAAAGTACTGCTGATTCCTGCCCTAAACACTCAATAAATATTAAGAAAAGGCTTTTGTACTACTTTAACGTTCCCTACACTGCAGATTTATAGGAATTTGTCACGTTATAGACATAAAAATGGGTTGAAAGCAATTTGTAATGCAATCCTTCCAAACCACAGCTAGTCCTATAGTACTTTTATTACCCATAATGTTCTGAAATGTTATTTGTTCTAATAGTACATGCAATTTGTTTAAATAATTTTGTTTGGGCTCCTGCATGGTGAGCAGAGCCCATGCAGGGGCTCTATCAAAATAATTTAAAAAAAAAAACTACGTGTTATTAGAACAAATGTGATTTCAGAACATGGCTCTGCCTCCCTGTCCCAATCTTCTCAAGGCAGAGTTGTGCATCTGGATTTGTGGCAGCCATTTTTGGCCTCTTCACTTTTGCTTACTGGCTCCAAATGCCAACTAGGAGCATGTACACCCTAAGCCTACTAGTTTTCTAATTTTCAGCAACAAGTGCCACAAAGCTACTGATCAGAAGTGAATTGACTGCACATAGAGGCCTTCAAACCTTTTGTGCAACTGTCTTAGACATACAGAAATAGAGGAGTATTATTTTTTTGGAGTGTGGGGTTACAGGAAGGTTTGTATGTGTAGGGACCTACGTTTTCTTAGTTGGTTTAGTTCTCCTTTAAGGCATGGTTCTTCACATTATGGAAAGGTCCCACATATTCCTGGTAATATATCCCATACTTATGGTAATAAATCACTGAATACGTTGAATACTATTTTCATTCTGTTTTAATTTTTTTTTTTTACTTTTCAGTGCTGGTGGCATTGTATGAAGAGCCAGAAAAACCAAACAATGCACTGGAGTATCCTTCATAGAAATCTATGACTAGCAGATTTATTTTTAAATAATTTAGTAGTTTGAATTTGAAATTTATTAGCACTATACTCTCAAGCTGAGCACTTAGTACAGAGGGAAGAAGACTTAAAGGAACAGTTCAGCGTGGAAATAAAAACTGTGTAAATAGATAGGCTGTGCAAAATAATAAATGTTTATTATATAGTTAGTTAGCCAAAAATGTAATGCATAAAGGCTGGCGTGACTGAATGTCAAACATTATAGCCAGAACACTACTTCCTGCTTTTCAACTCCACCAGTTATAGTTAGTCAGCGACTTGAAGGGGGGCCACATGGTCCATTTCTGTTCACTGAGTTTGTAATTGATCCTTGGCATTCAGCTCAGATTCAAAATCAACAGATCTGACCCATGTGGCCCTCCCTCAAGTCTCTGATTGGTTACTGTCTGGTAACTAGGGTAACCAGTCAGTGTACACCGAGAGAGCTGAAAAGCAGGAAGTAGTGTTCTGGCTATTATGTTACATATCCAGTCACTCCAGCTTTTATACAGTTTTTATTTTTACACTGAACAATTCCTTTAAAGGGATTCTGTCCTGATTTTTATGGTGTCGTTTTTATTCCTAAATTACTCTGTTTACACTGCAAATAATTCACTCTACCATGTAAAATTTCATTGCTGAACCAATAAATGTGTTAGCAGACACATTTTGTGTAAAAATATTGCATTTTTTAAGGAGGGAAATAGGCCCTTCAGTTCTAAGGTTTCTTGAAGAATCCCTTGTTGCCCCACAGGGCAGAAAATAAATGGGGGCACACATTACATTTTAGAACCAGTGTAGAAAATACAGCGTTGGGTCCCTAACACAGTGTGTGGGCTTGAGAATTTAATTTCCATAACAGGCCCCATGTGAGCAATGACAGGCAGATTCCATCCCTGTAAATGAGCATACTTGCATGGGAAGTTTGGGGCTGAGTTTGTGTTTTCTCCGTTGGCTGAGAAAATGCAACATGTGCCGTAAGCTTTGCCTAATAATGGGTAGTTTGTTTATGCATGCATAAATGGGAAACCTATTCCATGGCATGGAAACTAATGCTTAAAGGGGTGGTTCATCTTTAACATAACTTTTAGTATGTTCTAGAATGGCTAATTCTAAGCAACTTTATTTTCAATTGGTCTTCATTATTTTTAAAATTATTTCCTTCTTCACTGAACCCATCTAGAAGCCACTTGAGAAATGGCGTAGTGGGGCCTGAAACATTGACTTGTATGCATCTACTAATGGAGCCATTAAAGCACATTTGAAACACTTATTCTGAAATTGTGATGTTACAGTGTACTCTGACCTATGGCAGGTAGTCTTTTTCACTGTCTAGAACCCTACCTACAAAAGGTTTATTCACAGGTGGAGCTCTTCATACTTGAGTGGAATGGCAAGTCTCTACATCATACGAACAGTTGATGAGCAACAAATTTGCAAAACAAATTGGGGAAGACCTTTTTAACCACGGATCTCTGTTCTTCTTGGAACATACCCATTTGAAATCAGTTAACTTGTGCGATGCTATGCGGTGAGGGCAAAACACTTTATTCATATTAAAAAATCAGATTTCTATAAATCTTGCACAGTAGAGAGCAAGTTTGCCAGTGTAGTTTTGGAAATCCCTAACTTATTATGCAGCTTCTTAAAACAACACATGGGTGCTGCTGGACCTGAAACGGCAGACGTGGAAGCTCTTCGCCTAGAGGTAGCAGAACTGAAACAGAAATATGAGGCAGTGCTAGAAGAAAACAAAGAACTGAAAGCAAAGGTATGTATTTTCCAATAGAGATGCACTCTGCTTTTTTTTTAATGGCAAACTAAAGTCAAAATCACTCGAACTGAACCAGGTTTGAAATATTCATTTTTAGGTATGTCAAAAAATACGGAGCAACGAAAGGGATCAAACTAATTCATAATATCACATTTAATAGTTTATCTTTAAACAAATCCAATTTTACCTGAAGTTTAACAAAATTGCACACTTGCCGACTGATTTGCTAGTTTCATTGGCCTATATGACTTAATATTTGCACATTTATATATTTATACATTACAGTATGTAGTCTGCATTTCATGCTTGTCTTGTGCTTATTAAGCTTTAATAGTTCTATATACTGTATGTAAACATTTATTTGTCAGCCCTGAATTTTAACTGGATTGTGCATGTTAATTTTTTGACTGACGTGAGTGTATTGACTTTTTGTTACGGTTACTTATGGTTTGGCAAGCTTCAGCTGATTCCTATGTATGTTATTTTGGAAATATTTTCTGGTGTGTGCTGTCAGTTAAGGTAATTTTATTCTTATTTACTCTTGCAGCTTGCACAGCATGAACCTCCTCCAGATGAAAAGCGTTCAGAATAAGACCTTTTACTTTCTACCTACATCAATACTGCACTGGAAATACAAATAATATAAGCTTGAGTTTTGTTATATTTTGAGCACAAGGAGAGGCACATTTGGTGTCCTATTTCTAAAGTTATTTTCTATGTCCTCACAGTTCTAAATAAACTACTTATTTAAACCAGCATTATTCATTGTAGCTTTGCTGTGTGTGAACTTGTCTAAGTGAATTTGTACCCAGCATCAGCAGAGGAACTTCTGCGGGGGCCTTGTTCAGACCCAATCTGAGATCGGGGGTGTTCCCAGTTTTCAGTTCATTGCAGATGTAAGGATGTTGTGTGCCTACTCTTATAGGCTGGAGTGCTTGCTTCTAACTAAAATGTGTTAAGGGAGTCTACATAAATTATTGACCCTATGGTTATTAGGTACATAATTAAGCCATTTGAAACTAGGGATGCACTGAATCCAGGATTCGGTGCAGGATTTGGATTCTGGCAAGTCCAAGTTCCGGGCCAACCACATCCAAAAAGTCATGTGAATTTTTCGTCACACAAACAAGGAATTCAACTTTTTAAAAATATTTTTTTACTCTTTCTCCCTCGTTTCCCTATTTTACATATGCAAATTAGGGTTCGGTATTCGGCCAAATCTTTCACTAAGAATTTGGGATTCAGTGCATCTCTATTTGAAACTACATGCTGACATGTAAATGTGCAAGGGGTTTGTAGCCACCAATGTATTATACTATAGTCATGTTTTTGAAAAAATTTTTATGGGGGGCCCCCGGTGCCAATGGCTTATTTAAAAAAACAAAAAAAAAACTTTTATGGGCCATTCTTAGCTCATATACAATTGCATATTCAATGGAAAGATTACCATGGGCCTTTACAAATGATACATTCTTAGCCCCTCTCTTGCCATGCTTAACCTGCATTATTCCTTACCCATTGTCACACCACTTATCTCCTCACCCAGGTTTCTCAGGTTATGGACTCTACCACTTCCTTTACATAAAAATGAGAAGGGCCAACTCACTCGAAATGTTTTTCTTCTTGATTCACTCCCTACTCTGCAGCAACAGCTCCCAATGGAAATATCCTATACATGGAACAAATCACTAATACAGCCTGGGCTTATGGTAAATAAGTTAGTCTTGCAGCGGGTCGGATGCCCGCTGGTTACCCGCAAAAACCTGCGGGTTGCGGGTAGAAGTTCCAGGTGCGGGTATAGATGCGGTTCTGTGGGTTGGGCCATGGGTCTTCTCAATAGCGATTTTTACGCCTTTTTTCTGATCACGCCTACTTCCGACGATGTCACTTCTGGTTTACAATGACAGCATTTCCTGATTCTTGACAGTCAGCGGGTTCGGGTTGCAGATAAGGCACTTGCGGGTCGGGTAGCGGGTCCAAGCAGGTAAGAATGCAGGTTGCGGATTGCAGGAACAGGTCCAAACAATGGACCCGCGCAGGACTCATATAAGTATGAATATTATTTATAGTATGATTGTATAACAGCCATTATCATAATAAGTATCTGATTAACTCCTTCACCCTTCAGTGTCTATAAAATATATTGTTTAATATAAAAATGGCCACCTCATCTTATTACAATGGGAGGGGGGCATATAAAATGGATATAGATGCAGCTTGTCTTATTAGTAATCAGTTCATAGCCCAGACCACATTTCTTCCTTCTGCAGTATGCAACTAATCAGATCTTCCTCATATTTCATGTGTCTGGAATTAGACCACTTTCATATTCACATATTTACAACAACATTTTTCCAAGTTCCAAGTCCAAATAAAAAAAAAAAATACTCCATCTTAAATCTGCTGAATTCATGTAAAAGTCAATAGCGGATGTCTACTAACCATTTGAACATGTTTTAACCCTTACGAGTTTTCGAAGTTTGACGCTGGTTTTTCTGCAAAAAGTCTAATTTTTCATGTTTTACGGGCATCAAACGCGAGAAATTTTGTGTTTTTGCATGACAATCTGAAAAAGTTGTAGTTTTTCTCAATCTGACTTTTTCGACATTTTTTATTCATAAATAATGGCAAATCATGAATTCTTTATTTAAAAAAATCTGAAAAATTCGGATTTTGATAAACAACCCCCTAAATATAATTTAAATGTTTGGAGCACAATTTTTTTGAGATTCATGGAAAAAAACTCCATTCCATTGTTAGTAAATGAGGCTCTTTTTGTTAGTCTTAGTGCCTTTCTGCAGTAACAATCCACACAAAAACAACATTTTTTTTGAACAGGCACTTAAAGAATTGGATTGGCTGCTAAAAGTGCGATTGTGACAAACTGGTACTTTAAGTTAATCCCCAAAAACAATATACAACATAAACACATATTTCTAGTAGTATTGTAGAGGTAATAGGAAAAACAGAGAAAAAAAAACAGGCAAAACAAATCAAAGCGTGTCCTGCTATCACATTGATGAATAGTCAGGGAATAGTTTGGGAATAACCAGCAGGTACTGGCAGATGTATCCAACATATATGCACAAAGGTGCAACTGTAACTCATATGAGTGCAACTTTAGAAGTAAAAAGCAGGGAAAATATTTGTGCTGTCTTAGATCAACTATTTGATTAAAGACTGTTGATAATCTAAAGAAAAGCAAAGGTAGCACGGTTAAAGGTATTTCACTGAATAACTTTCTGTTGATGACATCATAATGGCAACCACTGAGTGAAACTTCCAGCATTGCAACTGTAACAATGCATGAAGTGATGACATCATAATGGAAAGCAAGCCTTTAAGCAAGATAACACTCCAGACTCACCACTGTTACTGTATCTTTCGCCAGAGCAGCAGCAGCAGCAGAAAAAGAGAAAAACTTTACTTTGTTGATTTGTTAAAGATATCTTAATTTTATTATCATTTGATTTTTTATTTTTGTCAATACAAGAAGCAAATCTAGCAACAGATAGAAGTTAAATTTTGTGAAAGGAAGTTAGCTTCCCAAAGCCTTATGGCATTAGAGGAGGTAAGTCAAGGGTAGATAATTACATATACTACTGTGTATAGTTAGATAGAATGGGTAAGTTATTTAATATGGATGTAATCTTAAAGCCCACTAAATAATAATTGGCAATGATAAAACATATAATAGTGTGGTCTAAATGCCAATACTATACTTAAGATAAAGATTTGATTGTTACTAATTATTTTTGGGAGTGTTTCCCAATTCCTAACTGTAACACTTAAGTGATTTCAACGTTCAAATCTTTTTAGAAAGTCTACATTTAACCTGACTCTTAAAACAATGCTATAACTAGCAAAATAGTTTAGAATACTTCCTCCCTGGCAGAAAAGGGATACATTTATATTATGTACGTCCAAAAATCCAAAATGTAAGAAAAATAAACACAAAATCATTTTCATCCTGTTTTATTTTCGGAAAGGAAACGAGTGGTCAAGCAGACATGACCAGTGTCCCACCGAGGAGAAGTGCGAGGATTAGACGCAGACGAGATGGGCAACAATTTCATAATTGTGACAATGAGAATGGTAAGTGCAGTTTTTGTGCTACTACAAATAATTCTCAGCTATGATTTGGACTGGTGTTTTCCAAAAACTTGCACAAAGCATTATTACACATGTAGCACTAAGCAGTTAAATATATTTTATGTACATTTATATGCAGCATTAATTGGCCAAAAATGTATAGCTGCATTGTCCAATAGCTGCTAGCTAAACAGGTTAAGTATGGGATCTATAATGCAGAATGCTTGGGACAAGTGAATAAGGTACATACACACACAGGATGCATGTTCTCTTACTGTATATTTCTCTTCTATTTTGTAGCTCCAACAACATCCAGGAAAAAGAATTGCCCTATTCCTGAAATTGATGATCTACAGCAGCCACCTTCAAAAAAGTAAGTAATAATACCACCTGTATTGTAACATTTCTGAATAATAAAAAACGTAAGAAATTGGTTTAGAATTACAGTACACAAAATTAATTAATTCCCTTATTTATATATGATTGGGTAAAGATATTGCATTAACACAACCTTATATATTTACCCTACACCTTTCTGTTAATTAGGCAGGGAAAGGTACATTGTTACAGGTTTATGTTTTTCCCTTTTTTCAGATGCATTGGCCCAGAGTACCAGGCTGAATTACCAGACCTAAGGCCAAAATCCTTAGCTGCCTTTGACCATGATGAGGCAGAATTGGTGTCAAAACCACTGGAGCAGGAAGGAGTTGGTAAAGGTAAAGATGAGATTAAATTGTAGAAGTGTTAATGGCTTTAAGTGTATGAGCACTTATATGGTCTTTATTATCAATTAATCACTCTTCATTGTGAAACTGAGCTATCTATATGATGTATTTCTTCTGTAGGATCTGATGAGTGGTCTATGAAGGAAAAGATCGCTTTCTCAAGAGGAATGTTCAGATATGGAAAAGATTTCTGGAAAATACACAGCATGGTAGGCAATAGTTGTTAAACTCAATCTAGTGAACACAATAGCAGATAATATGTTTGTAGCCATAATTCAAATGATATATAATGGTCTGGTGTACCATTTTTTGAGCTTAAGAAATTGAAAATGTTTAGATCCTTGTCCCACAAACAGAGCCCATTCAAAGTGGGTACAATGTTTTTTTTACGTATCATTATGTTCTATTACCATGCATTATTTAGATAGATAGATACATACATACATACATACATACATTAAATGGAATATTTGCTTGCTTTATAAGTGGCAATGCATTTATTAAGTTGTAAGTGTTGTGTATTTATTTAAGTTGTGTCCTTAGCAGTCACACTCTTCTCTTGCCTGTTACAGATCCAGACAAAAACCACAGCACAATGTATTACATTCTATTATGATAATAAAAAGCATGCTAAGATTAGCCAGAAGAAGAACCTGATCTTCAGGGATAATGAAAGTCAAACTCCAGCTGAGAATAGAGGTATGGGGACCTATCTGCATATTTGTGTGTGTGTGGTAGAATATGCATGTGTATGTGACAAAATATGTGTTATAGTGTATATTATTAGAGTGTGTGAGAAATATTATTAGAGTGTGTGGGAAATATCCTGCTTATAAGTGAGTGTGTGTGACAGTGAGCAGCAACGTATGGGTGACTAGTTATGTGTCATATTAAATGGACTTTTCTACCAGTCTTGTCATAATTATTAAATAAGTATCATTCTGATACCCATATGGCAGTGTAGATACAAGAAAGATTAAGTATAGTGGGATCATGTTGCATACCTCCCAACTGTCCCTTTTTCGGAGGGACAGTCCCTCTTTTGACAGCTCAACCCGCAGTCCCTCATTTGTACTGGAAAGTCCCTCTTTTCTCTGCACTGAACAGCCAGAAAAAGAAACAAAGTTTCTCACTTAATTGGCTTTTAGCAGAGAGCCCAGAACAGCTAACATGTGCAAATAAGATACTTTGTAACAATTTTGAGACACAAAAACACAGTTTAGATAAGGAGAAATATTTTCAAACTTTCATAACCTGCCAAATTTTGTAAAACAAACATGGTAATTAGGGGGTGTGGCCACAGAAAGGGGTGTGGTCAAAAAAATTGCTGCACAACGTGCAGGAAAAAATTTTTTGTCCCTCTTTTTACTTCCAAAATGTTGGGAGCTATGATGTTGCTGCATGATCATGTTGAGCCTTAAAGGAGAATTCAACTCCTTTGGCACTAAAATCCCTCCCCCCTCCCCTGTGTTGCCCCCCTCCCTACCCCCCGGGCAAATGCCCCTAACTTGTTACTGACCCCTCCGTGCAGTTCCTCTCCTGTTGAGTTCACGGCAGCCATGTTCGCCCATGCGCTCTTCTTCCTGTATTCACTGGCATTTAGTGGCACATGCACAGTAGAGGGATTTACCGGTAAGGATCTACTGCACATGCGCCGAAAGTCACGAAGTTTCAGAAAAAAGAAATCGGAAACTTTGTGACTATTGGGCGCATGCGCAGTAGATCCTTACCGATAAATCCCTCTACTGCGCATGCGCCACCAAATGTCGAATAAAGGAAGAAGAGTGCACGGGCGAACATGACTGCCGTGAACTCAACAAGAGAGGAACTGCATGGAGGGGTCAGTAACAAGTTAGTGGCATTTGCCTTGGGGCGGAGGTAGGGTTGGGGGAGGGATTTTAGTGCCGAAGGGGTTGAATTCTCCTTAAAGGAAAACTATACCCCCCAAACAATGTAGGTCTCTATTAAAAGATACTGAGTAAAACAGTTCATGTGTAAAACCCTGCTTCATGTAAATGAACCATTATCATAATAATATACTTTTTTAGTAGTATGTGCCATTGGGTAATCATAAATAGAAAATTGCCATTTTAAAAAATGAGATCGTAAGATTCACTGTGCACACATACAAACCACATGTAAGGTCACATGAGCCAATTAACAGACAGAGTTCTGCCTTTTGCTTCCTCACTTCTTCCTGTTACACTTAGTGTTGTAGTATTTCTGGTCAGGTGATCTCTGAGGCAGCACAGATAGAGTCACAAAATGGTGGTTCAAGGCAAGAGATGTAAAAGGGCAATATTTATGTAAATATATATTCCAGTTTGGTAAGATTCTTTAATATGTCATTCAATTTGATATAAACTATCTGTTGCTTAAGTATTCATTTTGGGGGTATAGTTTTCCTTTAATGCAAAAATGCAGCAATGCAAAAATTATGTAGATACCTAATACACAGGACATATGTTACTTATTAATTATGTCACTAATGCATTTTATAGCATCAACATCAAGAAAAAGGAAAAACCAAAGAAGAGAAGGCCAGGAGGAAATGGCCAAAAAAAGGTAAGGACATAAAAAATCTGTATTTTGAAAAGACACAATTAGAAGACTAAAGAGTTTTCAGGAGGGGAAATTCTTACCACAGACAGAATATATAAAACTATATTTAATATAAAATGAGTATGAGTATAAATACACAATGCTGTGGGTTGTAAATTAAATTATAGAAGTGATTTGTTGTGTATCTCAGTTTTGCTTTTCTTTTATTTTTAGGAGAAAATGAACATAAATTCTAAAAAAAGAAGAGTTTAGAGATTAGATATTTGGAAAAGTCGCAAGGATAACCCTTTTTTGAACATATGAAAGGTAAGCTTGAAAAAAACAGACATTTCAATTTAATTCTCTGGGTCCAGGCACATGGCCTGTATAACCGCCTAACTCTTTTCATTGTGATTTTTGCAGTGACATCAATGTGAACTTTATTGAAGTGAGAAAACATGAAGTGAGCAAAAGGAAAACTTCAGATGAATGAAATATTGAAAGAAGAGGGCGGGTGGTTGGTTTACTACAGCAACCAATCACAAGTTTAAAAGATGCAGAATTTGCATATGTTTTTATATTATTTTTATATTATATTATATATTTGTTCATCTTGTGCAAATAAACATCAGATTGTGTCAAACAAAATGGTCATATCTCTGTATCATGATTTTGGGCATATTTTTCAGAACATAATATTTTCAGTAGGAAGACTTCAACTGGTATTTATTACCTGCTTAATTCCCCGAAGTTCAGTGTAAGTCCAAAAGGAGGTTTGGCACAAAAAGTTCATAGTGAGGCTTGGAGCTCATAGTCCCAATAAATAGTCCAATATAATGTATGTGATCCACAAATAATTATATTACATTCTTTGCCCAATAAGATGGTATTTACAGTATTTATCCAATTTTCCCTCCATATACCAAATAACACTACTTACTTCCCTCTATATACCAAATAACACTACTTACAGAGAGCAGGGTTATTACCATTACCTCTATCTTTCACTTTTCCCACCAGCAACGATATCTGTGGGAAAATTACAAAATAAAACATATATTTCCAAAAAAGCAGATCAAGCTAAATTTTCATTAAGGCCTTTTCAATGTACGGTTTCCAATTTCCACATCCTAAACATATCCATTATGAGAATTGTCAGCTTAATGTCATTTCTTCTCGGTAATTTGATTCTCTCAAGAATTTGCCATCTAATCTATCAACTAATCTATTCGACTAATAATTTGATTTGAGTTTTCGGGTCGGTAATATTCATTCGAGTTTTAGATATTCAATCGAATTTCGAGTATATTCAAACTTATTTAAATTAAAAAAGAAATCACACGAATTCGAAATTCAACCTTTGATAAATGGGCCTGCCAGTGTCATGTCTGTTATTCATATATTGTATGTAAGAAAATCAGATAATACCTCAAGGGAGCATGTCCAAATCAGAAACATGTCATCCACATAACGACACCACAATTCAGTTCTACTGAACACCAATGTGTGTGTTTTTTAAACTCCTAGCCACCAATGTATTATTTTAATACTCTATAGGCCCTTGCCACCAATGTTTTTTTAATTTTTTTTTTTTTTAACTTATAGGGGGGCCCTGGTCACCAATTATTTTTTTAACTTGTAAGGGGCCCTGACCACCAATATTTTTTAAAAAAACTTTTATGGGGGGCCCTGGCACAACAGTTTTTTTTTAAACTTATAGGGGGGCCCTGATCATCAATAGCTTTTTATAACATGTGAATGTGGGGAGGTTACCATTTTAGCACTGATGTCTGTGTGGTCTTTTAACTGTGGTGTGGGGTCTGGGGTCGGGTTTGTGGTCCAGGGGGGCCTGAAAATTTTGTTGTACGGGGCCCCATGATTTCTAATGGCAGCCCTGGTGGTAACAGAAAATGCCATGTAGACAGTAGATTCAAACTTCAGCCATCATATAATGGATTTCCTGTTCCATATTTTTATATCATTTTATTGAATGAATTAATGATTTACCCCTGAATGAAAGGGTGCATCTGGGGCTGCTGCCATCTGGTGCCAAATTTTGTAATGTAGAGGGCACAGCCATCTTTTATAATTTTTCCACCCCTGGTAATGTGCTATCTAGAACAGGTGTCATAAATGTAAATTCTACATTCATTGCACACAATTTCTGTCTAAAAGAGTCATTTTGAAACAGTCGCCTGCCAATGGCTGTAAAGAAACCACCTATTATCGAGGGTTTTCAATCTTACAACGCTCTGATGTGCATTTTTGGGCTGACAACTGCCAATACCATTGATGTCAGGCATTTCTTGTTGAAGCCAAAGCAGAATAACATGTTTTGGAATATTTCTCCATCTGCCAAATTGTATAATGCCCCATTAACCACATCCATTAATATTTCCAGCACCCAAATAAATAAAAGGGTTTTCTTGCTCATTAGATAATCACTAGCACCGGGAAGGCAAGCTCAAATATAAAGTCTTTTGGGCTGCTCACAAATTACTCCTAATGGCTTGGGTGCACTCCCCCTAAAATCTGGAGGGGTTCCTTTTTGTGAAAAAGCCTTAGTACCCAGTAAATATATAGCTTACAGGATCGAAGTCCTGACCTACATGCACCCACCCTGAGTCTGTCACTAAGAAAAAAATAGTATTGTCAAAAACCAGCAGTTGCATCAGCGCCCTCTCCGGACCTCCACAGAAACTGCCAACTTCAATATTTAGGTTAAAAGGATATATATTTTATTACTGCATTTGATTTACAAACAAGTGTCTGAAGTCTGACACATTTTCGCACTTCCTCAGAGACCTCATGCCACATCACTATGCACAGCATTTAAACCCCAGGTACCCTCCCAAAAAATTAGCATAACATTTAAGAAAATATTTTGCACACGATCAAATTAATTAAAACCAATTAGTTATCAAACAGCAGTTCATACAAAAATAGTCCATACAATTACAATTCCTGTAATTCAATCTTTGGAACCATCATCTAGTTAGTTATTAATCAATTGGAAATGTGTGAAGCTGGAGTAGAACAAAAGAATGAACATGTTATGTATATTTAAAATTATGGTAATTCTAAGTATTTCATTATTTTTCAGTGTATACAGTTGATATGAGCTGTACATTTTTCTGAAGCATTCTTTAACCCTTTCAATGCCAGCTCATTGGATCACTACTTTTTTGAAGATTTTGTGCAGCATAGTTCGCAGATAATCTTTGGGGCTTTGGCAATTTCCATCACTTTCAGCGTGTGCCGAAAACCGGAAAGTGCTCCAACTGCGCATGTGCCACTATGCCAATCTCTTCCTGAAGATTACCAAAGAGACGAAGATGGAGCCCGTGAACTCCGCTGCACAGAATCTGCACTGAGGGGTGAGTAAAGAGGTAGGGGCATATACCGGGGGTAACACCTAGGCTGGGGGGAGCAGGGAGGAGGGTCTATGTAGGCTAGTGGGGAGGGGGGTAGGGGTTTTTATAGAGCTTCTGTGAAAAAGAATATGCCAGGTCCAATTAGGGTTGCCACCTGGCCGGTAAAAATGATGCTTGATGCCAATGTTATTAATAGGAAAAAACAGCAAGAATATAGGAAGGCCGGTATTTTTTTCCAGAAAAGGTGGCAACCCTAGCTCCAATTAATATATAAGTTTTAGGTTTTCCAAATGTTTTTGGTTTATGTAGTTTAACTTTGACTTTGGTTTAGAATAACCAAAAGATGGGGTTTATTTTTTTTGAGCGTTGGCAGTGTGTTGTATGTTGTGTACTTAACATGGAAAATACATTAGTATGGTAAAGGAACAGTAACACAAAAATATGAAAGCATTTTAAAGTAATTAACATATAATATATTGTTAGCATGCACTGGTAAAAGCTGTGTGTTTGCACAGGTTACATAAATAACAGTTAAAACAGCATTGTATTGGACAGGGCTTATCTGTTCTGTTCATGTGCTATGGAATGGCTGCCCCCTTGGCTACACAGCAGCTTGTTTATATAAACTATAGTAGTCTTTCTGAAACAAACACACAGCTTTTACCAGTGCAGAGTACATCATATTTTAATTACTTTGATACACTTTCAGTTTTTAGTGTTACTGTTTCTTTAAAAACAGAGGAGTTGGAGTCTGTGGTACCATAAAATGAGGAGTCTGAGTTGAAGGATTTATGTACGACTACACAGCCCTGATGGAAGCAGATAATATATAATAAGCAGAATATAATAAGTTGCAGATGATGGCCCTGCTGAAATTGAACCTAGAAACCCAGCACTGCAAAGCAGCAGCAACTATTCCACCACAATTCTGCCTTATACAGTGATGCCATATTATAAACCATCGTTTTCGTCCACAAATTGGGATGTATAATTTCCCTTTAAAGTGGACCTGTCATCCAGACATAAAAAGCTGTATGATAAAATTCCTTTTCAAATCAAACATAAAATTGAAATTCTTTTTTTAATTAAAGCATCCATGCCTGTTGTAAACGCATTTTTTTTTAACTTAAAGGGGGTCCCTGGTCACCAATAGCTTTTTATAACTTGTCTGTGTGGGCGTGGGGTACCTTTTTTTGTGATGTGATGTAGAGTAGGCGGGATCTGGGGTGGGGCTTGGTGGCCCTGTCTGTAATTCCTTGTCTTTCCCTCAGCTCTCTCTGCACTTATGACCCACCCATTTCAACCCTGCATTCCTGCTCCTCCCCATACAGTTCCCTAACTCCTTCCAGCCTATTTGACCCATCACCTCCAGCGCTGCCTAATTGCAATGAAATCCAGTTCGTGTTTGGTTGGGGATTTCGCTAAGGTTTCCGGATGCCTGCGTTTAGTACCCATGGAGCTTCCAGTTTTGTAGGTCAAAGTTCGCATTTAACACCTCCTCCCCCCCTACAGTCAGGTGATTCCCAAACACATGATCCTGGAACAACTGAACTTGTTTGGCACTACCGGAGAGCCTTTGTCCAATCATAGAGCCGAACTACTGACTTGATTTTCCAATCAAAAGACTTGAAACAGAAAAATGGGCGGGGACGAGCAATGGTGTTTGGTAGCACAGCGGCAGGGGGAAAAGTGTAGTGGCCGCCGCTTATTACTGAAACGATATTGAACTATTTCAAGTTTGTACCGACACTCGCCTATTCCTCTATTAAGGGAACCCGAGGTTCACCCCTGACGGCTTGAGGACTTCCGAAATTTGGCTCGTGACCAGCGGAGTCCCGTGACAGCTTGTCCCTGTCCCTCAGCTGGGATGTTGGTAGCTGCTTTACTCACCCCAGCTCGGTGTCTCTATTAGATAACACGGCTGCTTCCTGCTTCACAACGCTCCCCACTTGCTGCCATGTCTATTCAGTACTCGGGCGAGGAGCAGCTGGCCAGCAGTTACGGGGTGGCGGACTCCTTTCCTAAAGACTTCGGCTACGGGGCGGATGAGCCTGAAATGGATGAGACTTCGGCCTCCCCGGACAGCAAACCTCGGATCCTTCTCATGGGCATGAGGCGAAGCGGAAAGTCCTCAATCCAGAAGGTAAGAGACCGGGCACCTTGCCTCTCTGGCTGCCCTTCTCTTCCCTTTCCTTCTTCTTTTCGTGCTTTTGGGGATGCTGGGAGTTGTAGTTTAGAAACATCAAACACACACGAGATATAGATATTTGCCTCCAGATTTTGAGCTTCCTAATGACATTGGATAATAATGACATGACAGGGCAATTTGTCTGCTTTAGATCTTTTACTACTTGCCCCTATCTAGAGACTGCCCTGTGATGCTGTTGTATTGCACTTGGTTTTTATGGCAGACAATCTGATCTGCTAATGTTTCCATTCTGCGCATGGATGTGCCATAGGGCAACAAGGAAGTGACCTACTTGAGACTCTCTCCAATGCCTTCTTCATTTTTGGGCAATGAGCCAGGCAAACACCTAAAGTATCAAGCTGGCACCATTCCGGAACCCCAAAAAAAGTTGATTGGTTAATTGAATCCAGGAGTCCAAAATTTTTTATAAAGTAATACAAAAATCTTTATTTGTATCTTGTATAAAAAATGATATCCTGACACGCGTTCCGTGTCCCCACAGGACACTTAATCATAGGCTCAGGCAAATAGAATATTACTATTTGGACACCTATGCAGATTGTTAGAACAGCCAGTGTTTTTTCTTACATGCCATACATAGGGTTGCCAACTTTAGCAGAAAAAAAATACCGGCCTTCCTATATATTTATAATTTTTCCCTATTTATAAAATTGGGATCAACCTTCATTTTTACCAGCCAGGCTGGTAAAATATCAACCCGATGGCAACCCTAGCTGTGCACTAATTGGTTAGGTAATGCATCAAGCCATCAGCTGGGGTATGAGCTAATGATATAAGCCTCTGGTTTAATGTAACTGGGGCAGCTGCAGCACAGATGCAACTGCTGTGCCTATTACAATCGCTTATTACAATAACAACTCACAGTAAACCTATTTTTATATAATATTGTAGCCCAATATGTTTCATGTCCATGCAGGCCCCTTGGGGAATATACTCTAACTATATCCTGTACTCTGATCTTTTCCATTTTCTGGTGTTTTTCCGCTGGCAGAGAAGGGCCTGAATGTGTCTATGCCATCTGCACTTATAACCCTGGCAAACAGCTGAGCCGCTCAGTAACTGGTGTAATCTGCAGGCTTGCAAGTATTATAGCTGCTGTGCTGTTGATTATCCTAACAAAGAAAAATAATTCTCCAAAGGTGTTCTGGGGATACTGGCCAATGTAAGACACAGTTAGGGTTGCCACCTGGCCGGCATTTTACGGACCTGGCCTGTAAAAATGAGGGTTGATCCCAATGTTATTAATAGGGAAAAAGGATAAATATATAGGAAAGCCTGTATTTTTTCCCAGAAAAGGTGGCAACCCTAGACACAGTAGAAAGTAACGCCCATCATAATATTTTCAAGGAGTCCAGCCTTGGCTAAAATCCTATACATTATTGAGTATTTTGTGTTTTTGTTGGTATGTTTATTCATATTTGTTTTACATACATTGCAAATAAATGGGATCTGAATGCATATTCTTTCTCCATGGACTTGCAGGGGCACTTTTACATGTATTCATTATACATGAGTTTTAAGATCTTTTCCTACACTTGAGGCATGGCATCTCCCTGAAGCCTGATATTTTACATTAAAGAACGATAATTGACATTTCCTATATCCTGTAGATGAGGACTAATTTCTCAGACCAAGCAAAGGCTACAGCACATGTTTTATATTTTGTTCACAGATTACACCAGATAAAGCAATTTACATGCCTTGTGTTCCTAGCTTTTGGAACAACCCGTAATAAGTTGTCTGGAACCATTTCTTTCCTTAGAAATCTTTTATTGTACCTAAGCATTTTCTGACACCCTCAGATTGGAGCATTTCTGTCCATTCCAGCTAAAGTCATGCTTTATTGCAGTGAGTTAGAGGCAATGTATTGCATGATTTTTACTTTTCTTCTACTTCATTTTTTGTGCGATACTATGTGAAATGCAGCCTCTAACTAAATCCCATCCACTGCCAATACAAGTTCCTATTCCCTTCCTCTTGGTCATAGATTTGCCTAGCAATATCTATAATGCGGAAAACTATGCTGGCACCCACACATAATTTTGTAGTTTGAAATACATTCCTATATATCACATCCCTTCTAAAAGCTTTCCGGCAATAAATGCAAATGTACAGGTCTATAGTTTCCTGGCCAAGTAGATTGAGCTTCTGTAATATACAATGTCACTTATTTTACATCCACCGTGCTAAGCAGGGCCGGGCCAAGGTATTTTGGCACCCTAGGCAAGGGCTTCAATTAGTGCCCCCCCACCCGGTCCTGTATTACCATTTCCCACCTTACCATTCATATTGTCCCCTGTACCAGCACCTAACACCTTGTGTTCCTAGCTTTTGGAACAACCCGTAATAAGTTGTCTGGAACCATTTCTTTCCTTAGAAATCTTTTATTGTACCTAAGCATTTTCTGACACCCTCAGATTGGAGCATTTCTGTCCATTCCAGCTAAAGTCATGCTTTATTGCAGTGAGTTAGAGGCAATGTATTGCATGATTTTTACTTTTCTTCTACTTCATGTTTTGTGCGATACTATGTGAAATGCAGCCTCTAACTAAATCCCATCCACTGCCAATACAAGTTCCTATTCCCTTCCTCTTGGTCATAGATTTGCCTAGCAATATCTATAATGCGGAAAACTATGCTGGCACCCACACATAATTTTGTAGTTTGAAATGCATTCCTATATATCATATCCCTTCTAAAAGCTTTCCGGCAATAAATGCAAATGTACAGGTCTATAGTTTCCTGGCCAAGTAGATTGAGCTTCTGTAATATACAATGTCACTTATTTTACATCCACCGTGCTAAGCAGGGCCGGGCCAAGGTATTTTGGCACCCTAGGCAAGGGCTTCAATTAGTGCCCCCCCACCCGGTCCTGTATTACCATTTCCCACCTTACCATTCATATTGTCCCCTGTACCAGCACCTATCATATTGCCCCCAATCTGTATCTATGCCAGCAGCAGCCAAAAAAATCCATATTGCCCCTAATTTGTACCTGTGCCAGCAGAAGCCAAAAATCCATCATATTGCCCCAAACATCTGTGTACTTGTGCCAGCTTTGCCCCATGTGCCTGAACCAGCAGCAGCTAAAAAATCCACAATATTGCCCCAAATATGTACCTTTGCCAGCAGCTGCCCCAATCATCTGTTTACCTGTGCTAGAAGCTGCCAAGAGGGAGGTGGGGAGTGCAAAAGGGGGTTGAAACAAGCAAACTATATTTATACTATGTTTATACAATTGAAAACGATTAAAGGCTATGCAAACCAGGATTTTAAAAAAAAGTGCGCCCCCCCATGATTGCGCCCTAGGCGGACGCCTACTCTGCTTACCCCTAGTTCCGGCCCTGGTGCTAAGCTTATTTAACACACATTCATCCTATAATCAAATGCTAGAGGTACAAAAATTAGATCAATTAAAGTCAAGATTCCTCCAAATCTGGTGTTCCATGCTGGGTATGAGCCATTAGCAGAGAGCTGCCATACTACTGAACAGTGCAGAACTTTTTTTCCCTTTTACTTTGTCGCTGGCATTGCTGCACTCAATTGTATGTTTACCTTTATGAAATAGTATATTAATAGCATTAGAGGCGATATGATCACGTATGAATAGTTGTTTTTGATGTGTTTTTTTTGGTATAGAATGCCTCTATTTTGCCTTTTTTTTCACAAGCCTTGAACTGTTTATTTATCTACAGGTCGTGTTTCATAAGATGTCTCCAAATGAGACCTTATTTTTGGAAAGCACCAACAAGATCTACAAGGATGATATCTCCAACAGCTCCTTTGTAAATTTTCAGATATGGGACTTCCCAGGACAGGTGGACTTTTTTGACCCTACCTTTGACTATGAAATGATTTTCAGAGGAACGGGAGCATTAATATATGTGATTGATGCCCAGGTATTTCAAATATGTCTACATATGCAGTGGCCTTGCTCTGATATGATCAGTACACGAGTAAGGGCAATGACACACCGTACTAATTGTGGCGGCTACTAAATGCCAGAAAATAACCTGCTTTATAGAATACTGAGGATTGTCTCTGCTAAACACTCAAATCATGTAATTGCTCAAAAATGCTTTCACGTGCGTATTGGAGCAATTACACAATTTGAGTGTTTTAGTGGCCGCGACAAATAGCACTGTGTGTCATTGCACTAACAGTGTTCCTTTATTGTTGCATTAGATTTTCATGAAAAAAGTTGAATGTGAGCAATATTGTTCTTCTTTTTTACCTGGCGATTCCAGCAGGACAGGTTTAACAGATCGTATGTTTTTTCTCAGGATGATTACATGGAAGCATTAACAAGACTGCATGCCACAGTTTCTAAAGCCTACAAAGCAAATCCTGACATGAACTTTGAAGTTTTTATTCACAAAGTAGATGGCTTATCGGATGACCACAAGATAGAAACACAGAGGGATATCCACCAGAGAGCCAACGATGATCTTGCAGATGCTGGACTTGAAAAACTTCATCTTAGGTGGGTTACTGATCGATTGCCGGGACAATGCACATGATCGCAGCTACTTTTTCATTGTGGTTGTTCTTTTTGACCCTTCCACTTCCTGACACTGGGGAACAGGAATCAAACTGTCAGTGTCGTTTCAAAAAAATATGTTTTTGTGCTGCCTCCTTTGTGATGTAGCCAGGACCGGACTGGGAGTAAAAAGCAGCCCGGGCAAAAAAAAATCAAAGCAGCCCGGGCAAAAAAATCAAAGCAGCCCGGGCAAAAAAAATCAAAGCAGCCCACATGTAAACATGCAATGACCTTGTACACATATATTGGGGTAAAACTGCAAAAACAAATTATGTACAAGATTCTGCAGCCTTGTGCCTTTATATGGTCACAGAACCCGTTAATGAGTTGTAATATCCTTATCATTTACAGTAGTGGGTACATTATCCCTTATAATACATGAGTGATACTCCGAGTTCCCTGTATAAATCAGCCTGCAGCCTTGTGCATTTATATAGTCACAGAACAACCCGGAGTGACTTATAATATCCTTATCATTTACAGTAGGGGGTAAGTAAGTGTATAGATGTGCAGGGTAATTACAGTATATAACAAGTATATAACAAGGAATCTGTATATAAACAGTGTGGTGAGTGTCTAACACTGTATATGTGTCTGTGTGACTACATAGGTATGCAGAAAGCGGGCAACGCGGTAGAATGCAGATGGGGTGCACCTGTAATAGGGGGTTAATGTGTGGCTGTACACAAATGTGTAACAGTAGATGTGCATATTGTTTGTCAAATTTGCATGCAATAGTTGAGTGTGTAACCGCATGCAGACGTGTAAGGACTCTAGTTATTATTCTAATGTTAGTCAGTGTTGTACCCACAGAAGTGCAAACACTCAGCCAGCCACAGATGTTGGTTTTGACACATACATACATAGGGTTGCCACCTGGCCGGTATTTTACAGGCCTGGCCGGTAAAAATGATGGTTGATCCCAATGTTATTAATAGGGAAAAAAGATAAATATATAGGAAGGCCAGTGATCCCAATGTTATCAATAGGGAATAAAGATAAATATATAGGAAGGGCAGTGACCTCAATGTTATTAATAGGGAATAAAGATAAATATATAGGAAGGCCAGTGATATGATCCCAATGTTATTAATAGGGAATAAAGATAAATATATAGGAAGGCCAGTTATCCCAATGTTATTAATAGGGAATAAAGATAAATATATAGGAAGGTCAGTGACCTCAATGTTATTAATAGGGAATAAAGATAAATATATAGGAAGGCCAGTGATATGATCCCAATGTTATTAATAGGGAATAAAGATAAATATATAGGAAGGCCTGTATTTTTTTCCAGAAAAGGTGGCAATCCTACACATACCCCCCAGCAGTGACAGTGGACAAACAGAGGCACATGTAGCGATACACTGTGTCCCTCACTGTCAGGGTTGGGCTTTTTTTTGTGTGCAAAAAGGGATGATTATTGTATTACAACTCCCAGCATTCCCTATACAGACCCTTTGCCCTTTTGTACCTGAGCTGAGTCTCCCTCTGGCAGGGGCTTCTCCAGGTCCCTCTGGGCTGATGTGAGGCTCAGCCTGTCCCCAGCTGTAACCTAGCAGATCATAACAGAGCTGGGATGGGGCCTTTTGGCTGATCAGGCCAGGCTCCATGCCGATCCCCTCCCGCCCTGATCCCTAGGCTGGTAAAAAACCAAATCCAAGATGGCCGTGTGTTCCACAGCAGAATGCACAGCCCTTCACCAAAAGCATGAGCAGCGGTGGCAGCAGGGAGGCAAAGTGGGCGGTGGAGCACTTCAGGGCTCGAGGCCCCCACATTAGTTACTCCACTGTGTACTCCATGCTGAGCATGCTGGGACACTCACAGTACATCAGCAGCAGCACGATAAGAGGAGTGGGAGGGGCGTAGCCACAGTGGGAGATAGGGCGGAGGACCAGTCCTAGAGCCTGCCGGATTCATCCAAAGGGAGTTTCTAATTAAAATTATCACTCTGGACTCGGAGCGGCCCACTTAAACAAAATATAGAGCGGCCCCTCTGGCATTTGCCCGACTCAACAGTCAGTCCAGGCCTGGATGTAGCCATGTATTGAGGTACCACTTTGTTACATATGAGTTATTATACAATATCAATGCGCTTATGTGTTACTACTGTACAAGGCTCTGCACATGCCTTGTCCAATAGTGTGTTTGTATCCATTCTAATTAAACACATTACTTCAACCTTTTGCATGCAAAATTGTAATATTTACCTTCTGTGTTCTAATGGATTTATTAACTATGCTAATATTTTTATATAAGCAGACCACATTCATTGTTATACATTTATGCATATTAAAGGAAAACTATACCCCCAAAATATATAGCGTTAAACTCTGCTTCATGTATGTAAACCATTTTCATAACAATATACTTATTTTAGTAGTATGTGCCATTGGGTAATCATAAATAGAAAATTGCCATTTTAAAAAATAAGGGCCGCCCCCTGAGATCATAGGATTCACTGTACTCACAAACATACCAACAAACCATACATGTTAGGTCACATGAGCCAATTAACAGACAGAGTTGTGTCTTTTGTTGCCATACTTCTTCCTTTTACAGTTAGGGGCCGATTCACTAAATTCGGGTGAAGGGTTAGAATAAAAAAAAACTTCGAATTTCGAAGTTTTTTTTGGGTACTTCGACCATCGAATTGGTTAGATTCGATCGAAGTCGAACGAAATCGAACGATTCGAAGTAAAAATCGTTCGACTATTCGACCATTCGATAGTCGAAGTACTTGCCCTTTAAAAAAAACTTCGACCCCCTAGTTCGGCAGATAAAACCTACCGAAGTCAATGTTAGCCTATGGGGAAGGTCCCCATAGGCTTGCTAAGCTTTTTTTGATCGAAGGATTTTCCTTCGATCGTTTGATTAAAATCCTTCGAATCGTTCGATTCGAAGGATTTAATCGTTCGATCGAACGAAAAATCCTTCGATCGTTCGATCGAATGTTTAGCGCTAAATCCTTCGACTTCGATATTCGAAGTCGAAGGATTTCAATTCGAGGGTCGAATTTCGAAGTATTTTTAACTTCGAAATTCGACCCTTAGTGAATCTGCACCTTAGTGTTGTAGTATTTCTGGTCAGGTGATCTCTGAGGCAGCACAGATAGTATCACGAAATGGTGGCTCAAGGCAAGAGATGTAAAAAGGCAATATTTACTTAAATATATATACCAGTTTGGTAAGATCCTTTAATGTGCCACTTCATCTTTTTCTTTATCTGTTGCTTAAGTATTCATTTTGGGGGTATAGTTTTCCTTTAAAGACAAGTAACATTAGTAGAGCTATAGGTTGCATATATCTGTTTTATAGAGAATAAATTGGTTTGAAATGGGGTATGTGTAGTCTAGTTATATTTCACCACGAGTGTTTTTATTTTTTGAAGTACAGATTGGCCCTTGAAATTAGTAAAAGATGGGGAAAAAAAAAGCTTAGTGTCATATATTTTATTTGTGACCAAGACACCTAGTCTTATGTGGCTGCTTTGTGGACAACGTGAAAAAGTGGCAAAATGCCCATTCAGCACACTAATTCTTATGTACAGGAGGAAGTACTTTACTGGCTTATATACTGATAAATAATGCAGTCCCCCTTCATTTACATCTTATTTGGATCCAGAGTTCTGCATGTCTTTTGAGAAAAAATTCTGCACATCATCTACATTTGTAGCTTAATCACATGCAATAGCAGCAGGCCACAACCTAAACAACCAGATCATAATGCTAGCATAGTGCTAATGAAAGCTTTATACCTGTCATTTTTGGTCTATTTTTTAAAAACATGCAGCCTTGTTAAATGTGTTCTTGCCTTTAATTGTGTGTCTACTATCATTCTGACTGCTGCTTATTTTCTTCCAGCTTTTACCTAACTAGTATCTATGATCACTCAATATTTGAAGCGTTTAGTAAAGTTGTGCAGAAACTTATTCCCCAACTACCAACACTAGAAAACCTGCTGAATATATTTATATCGGTAAGTAAACATCACAGTCACTTTTGTTATGTTAGTACAATTCAGCCCTGTATAGAACTAGAACTAAAGAATCTATGACGCCGTGGTGATTTTTATTAGGGCACTCTACATTGCTTGTAAGTGGATGGACTTATGCAGCACCGTTTCTGTGTTAAAGCACTGCAGCGTTTCTCTCTTACCTGCATTTTATTGTCATAGACTTCTTCAGGCCATGCAGTGGCTCTGGGTGCAGGCACATCAGAAAGTTGTTAGGAGCATAGGGTCTGATTCTTGTCCTGGGTTTATTCACAGCACAAGGCTTATGGAACATAGTGAATTTTTCAGCCACCTGAACATGCTCAAAACCTACCCCTGCCCTTCACATTCACTGAAATGGGACAGTGCCACTACTGATGCTATTCAGCAGAAAAATACTCAAGTTTTTTTTGGGTGCTGAACAATAACAGTGCTTGCACTGAAATCACCATGTGACACCAGCTGAAAGATACCACATGTACCTTGAGCTTAGGAAGGTAGTCAACTCATTAAAGGAGAAGGAAAGCCCCAGGGCGCAAAACCCCTCCCCCCCTCCCCTCCGTTGCCCCCCCTCCCTCCTCCCCCCTGGCCTACCTGTCCCCCTGGGCAAATGCCCCTAACTTGTTACTCACCCCTCTGCGCAGGTCCTGTCCACGGAGTTCGCAGTCGCCATCTTCTCCCACGCGCGTCTTCTTCCTGCGATGACCGTTGTTTTATGGCGCATGCGCAGTAGGAACAGTTACCGGTACGGCTCTACTGCGCATGCGCCGAATGTCACGAAGTTTTCCGATTTCACTTCGTGACATTCGGCGCAGTAGAGCCGTACCGGTAACTGTTCCTACTGCGCATGCGCCAGAATACGCCGGTCATCGCAGGAAGAAGACGCGCGTAGAAGAAGATGGTGACTGTGAACTCCATGGACAGGACCTGCGCAGAGGGGTGAGTAACAAGTTAGGGGCATTTGCCCAGGGGGACAGGTAGGCCGGGGGGAGGAGGGAGGGGGGGCAACGGAGGGGAGGGGGGGAGGGGGTTTTGCGCCCTGGGGCTTTCCTTCTCCTTTAAAACCAAATATATTAAGTATAAATATCCCCCATTTGATGTATGCTCAATAATTTAAAAAAAAAAAAAAGCTTTACAATGTTTCTGTTTTCTGCTGCCATCAAGTGGACAACATCATTATTACGAGAATAAGTCCTTGATGACATTTGCAGGTGCTAAAATTAAAGGGGTAGTTCGCCTTTACGTTAACATTTAAGTTAACTTTTTTTTTTTTTTTTTTTAGTTCTAAGCAACTTTTCAATTGTTCACTCTTTATTTTTTATACTTTTTGGATTATTTCACTTCTCTTTTGTTTGCTTCTGATTTGTCTTACAATCTCATAGATTACATATATTGATTTTAATTGGAGCTTGTTATTGGCCTGAAAATCAAGCATCATTTTTCGAGATGCTACTTTGTACGGTACTCAGGTGCCTTAAAAAAATATCCAAAGAGTTTCTTTTCTTTTTTCACTCTTTTTTTTTTTTTTTTGTTCTTTTTCAGAATTCTGGTATCGAGAAGGCTTTTTTGTTTGATGTGGTCAGTAAAATCTACATTGCCACTGACAGCTCTCCTGTAGACATGCAGTCGTATGAATTGTGCTGTGATATGATAGACGTTGTAATAGATGTATCCTGTATATACAGGTGAGCAGACCATTCTTATAGTCCCATGCTTATCCATCTATTCATTTTTTAAGGGGATCCCTCAATAAACTGTTTTTGAACAAGGAAATATTCTAAGCAGGTTTACAATATACAATAATAATTCAGTTTTTAAGTTCTATGTGAACTATATATATATATATATATATATATATATATATATATATATATATATATATATATATATATATATATATATATATATATATATATATATATATATATATATATATAAACAAAAATCCAATTAGTTCAGCACACCAACAAAAACGTACACAGTCCTGGTGCTACCCCCAAGCAGCAATATGTAGAAAATCCAAAAATAAGGATGCACACAGGTATTCCAAAAAAGTTAAAAAACGTACATTTTATTTAGTACATTTAAAAAAGCAGGTCGACGTTTCGGTCTGTATCTAAGACCATTTTCAAGACCATATATATATATATATATATATATATATATATATATATATATATATATATCTGTGTGTGTGCATAATATATACAGTATGTGTTTGCAGGGGAATTGGTTACAAAAACTGAATTAATCTGTTCTGTTTATTCCACAGCTTGCATGCTGATTGTAATGGGAGTGCTTACGACAAGGAATCTATGGCAATTATCAAACTTAACAACACAACAGTTTTATATTTAAAAGAAGTTACAAAATTCCTGTCACTTGTGTGTATCCTTAGAGAAGAGAGCTTTGAAAGGAAAGGTGAGCATATACATGGTCATATATTGTATTTGTGCTTCACAAGCTTCAGTAAGCAAGGCTTCAAAACAAATAATTGCCTGCTATTGGGGCAGAAGGAAACTAATAAACTGTGAATTATTCCACTGCTAATGCAATTTTCTACATTCCACATCTATTATAGCTTGGTGAATAAAGTATCGTTGCTTGTTTACTTCACTAGTTACATAGTTAAATTGGGTTGAAAAAAGACAAAGTCCATCAAGTTCAACCCCTCCAAATGAAAACCCAGCATCCATACACACACCCCTCCCTACTGTTAATTAAATTCTATATACCCATACCAATACTAACTATAGAGCTTAGTATCACAATAGCCTTTGATATTATGTCTGTCCAAAAAATCATCCAAGCCACTCTTAAAGGCATTAACTGAGCCATCAGCCATCACAACATCACCCGGCAGTGCATTCCACAACCTCACTGTCCTGACTGTGAAGAACCCCCTACGTTGCTTCAAATGAAAATGATTTTCTTGTAGTCTAAAGGCGTGGCCTCTGGTACGGTGATCCACTTTATGGGTAAAAAGGTCCCCTGCTATTTGTCTATAATGTCCTCTAATGTACTTGTAAAGTGTAATCATGTCCCCTCACAAGCGCCTTTTTTCCAGAGAAAACAACCCCAACCTTGACAGTCTACTTTCATAATTTAAGTCTTCCATCCCTCTAACCAATTTAGTTGTACGTCTCTGCACTCTCTCCAGCTCATTTATATCCCTCTTAAGGACTGGAGTCCAAAACTGAACTGCATACTCCAGATGAGGCCTTACCAGGGACCTATAAAGAGGCATAATTATGTTTTCATCCCTTGAGTTAATGCCCTTTTTTATGCAAGACAGAACTTTATTTGCTTTAGTAGCCACAGAATGACACCGTCTTTCTAAACCTTCCCATTGATGTGCTATGTGTCATTTATATTAACACATATGTGCGCTCCCTTAATTCTGATTTTCTTTTGCATGTAGGTTTAATAGACTACAATTTCCACTGCTTTCGTAAAGCCATTCATGAAGTGTTTGAAGTGGGTGCTGCTTCCCACAGGACCTTCAGTCAGCAATCAAGCAGCCCAAATCTCAATGCTGTGACTCATAATGGTACACCAGCCAATGCTGTCTAATACCTGACCTACTGGCCTTTTTATTATTATTATTATTATTATGGAACAAATAACAAGAAAGCTCTGCTAAGGGACTGTGCAACTCGTTTGTGACCAAGCGAGTCTGATATAGTGTTATGGAATGGCCATTGTGGAATTCTACTGTCTGATATATAATAATGGAATGCTGAACCAGTCATTTTCAGATATTGCCTATGAAATTGAACATATTGGACATTATATTTTTAATACAGGTTTGATTCTTGTTATAGAGTTGTCTGGCCTTATATCTGTAAGAACATTCTCAGAATCCAGACTTGCATTATACAAATATTTTGAGTATATACTAACCCTGGAACATTTACACAGCTATGCTAGTGGTTGTAATACTATTGGAAGACACACACTGTTCTAAGATCTGAAAACATTCCAGGAGCGAACGTTCACCTTACACTGTTTTCATAAATATAGATATAATCACGTGTTTCCGAGAGCATGGCGCACCAAGGTCGTCTTCAGACATTCCTGTGACAACAGGTGCATTTGTGAAGACTGGCCACAGAAAAGCCATGGATTTCCATGGAATGACATTTGAGAAAGAGTGCTCTGATACATAGGGTAGTTTGTTCACTGTAATGTGGTTTTACAAAGGAATGCAATAAAAAAAGAGCTGTACATATTCAAGGGACAATTGGAACTTAACTATACAGTGATGAAATCCAGTGGATTTACATGGTTCAGGCATCTTTCTAAAGGGTAAAAAAACACAAATAACAAGTAATTAGAATGTGCCATAATGGTGTATGTGTGCCTCGATGTAAATCAGTTCTTGTGGTCATTGTCCTAAATCTCTTAATGTTTTTGTTAACTTTTTATTCTGTTCTATGTATAAAGGTTTCTGTATATATCACTGAAAAAAATGTAAAGAAACATTCATTGTGCATAAATCAAAGGTAAGCATTTGTTTTTGAGTGCTGCTAAACAACTGCACTGTTCACTGTATTGGTGAAATCTTTTCCTTTCTTTAATACACCTTTACCGGGGATGTGCTATTTTTCTACCTTTTACCCTTCTTCTATAAGTATCTTCATATTTTAAACTGTTCAGTGATGGATGTTAATGGTTTTTAATAAGTAAGATCTCCTTTCCGTATTTTGAATCCTCTTTTGAACATTGAGTGCCTGCTCTGTGCTCCCAGTACTAGTACTGCAGCTCTCCTTCTACCAGGGAAGAGTTACACAAATATTAACACTCTTCTCATATTGGATATACTCTTTTTTTTTTTTTTCCAAGGGTAACTTCATACTTCGAGATTTCTAATGCATTATCCATTGTTTATATTTCATTTACTTTGTTCGCTACATTGTAAATCCTCTCCATTTGCATTTGCCTACGGAACTCCTACCACGTTACTGCACCTGTTGACAAACCAAAGCCCTTTGTATTGCTGAGCTCTTCTGGATCACTTACATAATTAAGTGCCACTGTAAAATGTTTTTCGGAATCTGTATTTACTTAGCGTGATTGTGCATTCTACAAAGAGATTGTGATTTTGCTTGAACATTCATATGGACCAGAGTGAAAGTCCTCAAAATGCTTTTATATTTATATTTTTCTTTCACTCCGTTATGTAAAAAAAAGGGGGTTATCAATAAATGTATTTACTTGCGGCACAATTTACTTATCTCACTAAAGGAATTATGGAATTATTTTGAGATCCAGAACATGGCTTGATACTAAAAAAAAAAAAAAAGTATTAGATTGCTTGACTGCAAGAAAAAAGTAAATCAAATTATGCTTGTGACTTGGGGTTTGTCAGATAGCAGATCTTTCTCTAATTTGGATCTTCATACCTTAAGTGTACTAGAAAATTATGTAAATATTAAATAAACCTAATAGGCTGGTTTTGCTTCCAATAAGGATTAATTATATCTTCGTTTGGATCAAGGTACTGTTTTATTATTATAGAGAAAAAGGAAATCATTTTTTAAAAATTTGAATTGATTAAATAAAATGTAATCTATGGGAGACAACCTTTTTGTAATTCTGGATAACTGGTTTCCAGATAACTGGTTTCCAGATAGCTGATCCCATACCTTTACTTTACTATCTTAGTTCATTTTGGGTTATTGTCAGGTGCCTTTAGTCTTATTGCAGTAAGACGGAAGCTATTCCTATATTTGGTACATTTTTCTTTAAAGGGGAACTTCGTCCCCTTGTTCAACATGATGGCAGTGAATAGGGCTTCTGCTGGACATAATTGTTGCCTACTTTTTTATGCATAAAAAATCTATAGTTCCATCACTTGCTAAACAGGGGGATTGAAGCTACTCCATGTTTGGTTCTTGTGAGGTAGATAATTAGATTGCCAGTATACAACCCCCTCCTTTTCACCTTATGTTGTGACTTTTTTTTTATTACATCTCATTATTTATGATTAACAAATCATAAAATCCAAATAAAAAATATATAATAAAAAAACAGAAATAAATAAGGTAGCATTCCTAGGACACAATGTAGTACTTATAAATTATTTCATTACAAATATTAATTCACATACGTTGTATGCCACCACCATTATATTTAACTAAGCCAAATATGAATAATTTCCTTTGGCATAACTTCAATCTATTAGGACTTCTGTGGTAGACTAATAGGTGTCCCAAAGGGCCCATATTTCTGAGTGTATCCAGAGCATCATCTAAACAAGCTGTGAGATACATATTTTGAATGTTGTCAAGTCTTTGGTGTAATTGTAGTAAGGAAAGTGTTGTGTTTACGAAGTGGAGTTATGTACCATCTGGAGATTACTTTATATGCCATCTCTTTGTTGTGACTTTTATTAACAGGAGTCCATCATGCATGGAAATCATCTTTGTATTGGGCTAATGATTTATGACACACAGACCAAACATGGAGTCATTTCTTTTTCCCTGTTTAGAACAAGTACTAACAAAAAGAATAGATTTTTTTACTAAAACAGATGGCAAAATTTGTGTTCAACACAAGCCCAATTCATTTGACACTTGTTAACCAAGGGGGTAGACTGCATATTTGGTGCTGGTAATAACCCCCCCTAGCAGTGGAGCTTTAGCTCTACAACTTGGCAGTATTTGAAAAGTAACAGTGTCAGTGTGAAGGATAGGAGAACCTTGCTATAGGAATTGTTGAGGAATACGTGAATGTTGCTCTTTTAACTTCTCTACTGTTGATTGGCACCCCTTGTGACACTGCCCCTGGCCCAGACATGCATTTTATTCCATTCATATGAATGGAGTGCAGTAAATAAATTACTGCCACTCTGTAAGGGACCGGTTAACTGTCCCTTTTGTTAAAGGGATACTGTCATGGGAAAACATGTTTTTGCAAATGCATCAGTTAATAGTGCTACTCCAGCAGGATTCCGCACTAAAATCCAATTCTCAAAAGAGCAAACAGATTTTTTTATATTAAATTTTGAAATCTGACATGGGGCTAAACATATTGTCAGTTTCCCAGCTGCCCCCGGTCATGTGACTTGTGCCTGCACTTTAGGATGGAACTACTTTCTGGCAGGCTGTTTCTTCTACTTAAAACTGAAACGTTCACATGGGACTTGGCTTTTACTATTGAGTGTTGATCTTAGATCTACCAGGGAGCTGTTATCTTGTGTTAGGGAGCTTACCTTCCCATAGTTCTGTTGTTAGGCTGCTGAGGGGGGAAAGGGAGGGGGTAATATCACTCCAACTTGCAGTAGAGCGTGGCGGAAGTTTATCAGAGCACAAGTCACATGACTGGGGGCAGCTGGGAAACTGACAATATGTCTAGCCCCATGTCAGATTTCAAAATTGAATATAAAAAAAAAATCTGTTTGCTCGTTTGAAAAATGGATTCTAGTGCAGAATTCTGCTGGAGCAGCACTATTAACTTTAACTAATGACCGTATCCCTTTAACTTTCCATATATAACTAATGGTTCAATAGCAAACATAACATTTTTCAATGTTTGGATACAGACCCGTATTTTAGAATAGCATTCCAAATTCAGTCATAATTTCCTATGTGTCAGAGCCCTTAGTGTTGCCAGATTTTAAATTACCAACTATAACATCTATGTGCAAGGTTATATGGCTGTTTATTCATTTACAACTGCATTTGCTAAAAAGACATGCAGTGTGAGCATACCTACCAACTGTCCCGTTTTTCACGTGACAGTCCCGATTTGGACAGCTCATCCCGCACTACTGGGTTTGTTACTGAAATGTTCCAACTTTGGGGCAGATTCACTAAAGTGCGAAGTGGCCAACATTAGTAACATTTCGCTAGGCGACTTTACTTCGCCACCTCAAACCAAGCAAACTGATAAAATGAAGCTACATCTTCCTCAATCTTATGTCAGTGACATCATATCATGTATGCCGGAAAAACATTAAAGTTGTAAAAACGCTGGTGACTTTTCTTTTTTTTTTAAAGCGGGATTGCTTTAAAAAGTCCAAAGTATTAAAGTTTGTGAACAATATTTTAAAACTAAATTGAGGGGCGTACCACATTTATATAAGGGTGGGCTCATGTCTAGGGCATTAGAGGGTCTCTTCTGTCTTTATTATGGCTTCAGTTAAGTAAATACAATCACTTGGAGGTGCCTAACATTTGGCACCCCCAAGTGGAGAAAGACTTTCCTTCACCTTTAAAGTATTTGCACCAACATTACTATTAAAGACGTCCATATGACTTTTAGATACCCTTTTCAAATTAACCTAAGCGCAAGAGTGCTAGGCCGAAATGAACGCTAGGAAATGCTCGCCCAACTGAAAATTTGCCAGCGTTTGGCTGCTGAGACGCAACTTCACATTTTAATGAATTAGCGTAGTGGTGACGAATTTGCGCCTGGTGAAGTTGTGTGAGGTATGTCGAAGTGGTTGATGGCAGAAAATCCACCCGTTAGTGAATTTGCCCCTTTCGCTTTGATTTCCTGCACTGAACAGCCAGAAAAAGATAAAACGTTTTTAACTTAATTGGCTTTTGGAAGAGAGCCCAGAACAGCCACCAGGTGTACTTGGGTAACAATTTAAGTTAAGTAAAGAAACAATTGTAACAATTTAAGATAAGTAGGTCTCTTGGGGAAATGTGTCTTGCAGCTAAAAAGGGCAATTCACCTTCATTAGCAAAACCGTAATAACTGAAAAAACACAGAAATGTGTTCAAACTTTCAAAACCTGCCAAATTTTGGAAAACGGACATGGTAATCGGGGTGTGGCCACATAAATGGGTGTAGTCCAAAAAATCCACACAGCAAATCTTTTTGTCCCTCTTTCTATTTCCAGAATGGTGGGAGGTATGGTGTGAGTATTTTATAGATGTCCAATTTCTAATGATGATCTGAGAATCCTATTCCAGGCCCTCATTTCTACTGCAGTAGCAGCAGCTAAAAATACAATGCCAAGCATGTCATTTGCTGCAAATGGAAGACAAGCTGGTCAAAGTATGAATTCTTAGCATCAGTGGCTCAAGCAGATTTGCTTAAACTTTGTAGATACACCAAGTAAATTTACAACTGCTTTCTCTGCCTTAGCAGTTGTACTGCTCCTAAATAGAGCAGATCAGAACCTGTGTATTGGTGGGCCAGAAATAGGGGTAGACAGAAGAGGCACCTGCCTAGGGTGCAACGATGTTGTGTCGCTGTCGTGTGCCTGTTCAAGATTCTTCTGTCTACCCCTAGTTCGGACTCGCTCCTGTCTGCAGCTCTCACCTACCCCTGTTGTTTGCCTTTCTGCCCCTCCACTCTCCCCTGTCCTTATGTTTCCCATTTTGGTGCCCTGCCCGATGTTATGGCATGCATGCACGTGTGGGGGCGGAGCTAACCGACCGGGTTGCCTAGGGTGCCTGGTTGGCTTGACCGGCCCTGATTCCTTGCATGACCATGTTGATCTCTAACAGCTATATTGTTCCAACCAGGACCTTTTATGCGCTGCAGCGCAAATGTCACAATAGTATTGTTCCTAAATCATGAATTTGTTGATTTTTTTTTTTTAAACACGCCCATCAACATTACTTTGCATGCGGACAATGACATGCCTGGCAATTTGCTCCCTTAAGGTGGCCATACATGGAGAGATCCGTTCGTTTGGTGATGTCGCCAAACGAGCAGATCTCCCTCCGATATGCCCACCTTGAGGTGGGCAATATCGGGCTGATCCGATCGTGGGCCCTAGGGCCCAACGATCGGATCCTAACGATGCCTAACGGGCGGTCGGATCGCGGGACCGCATCAATGAATAGATGCGGCTGCGATCCGACGGGATTTTTTGTCCCACCCGATCTGTCCCATCTCGATCGGTGAAGCCCGTCGGGGGGCCCCATACACGGGCCAATATGCTGCAGACACGGTCTCTCTGCAGCTTTTATCGGCCCGTGTATGGCCACCTATACATAGGCCAATAAAAGCTCTTCTAGATTGAGTCACCAGTTTATTGGCCTGTGCATGGGATGCTGCAGGACTGCCTATCTGACTGATATATGGCAGGTTTCAATATGTTTGTTGACGCTTGTTTGACCAGTCCTGTATTCCTGCATGTAGGTGACCAAGTGGGTTTTCATGTGTGTGGCCAACTATAGTTTTTTCTTAATTCAGTCCGTAATTCTGTTTCCCTACTGTATTCAATACTTGTTCATTTACTGTATATGACTCAACAATATTTAATAAAAAAATTCATGATGCTTCTAGCGTAACTAGGGAACCACAAAGCAATTGTTACCAAGTGGTCCCCACTAGTGCCAGCATATGCTATAGGTACAGTATGTGTGAGTGTTTCCCATTCAGCTGAGCAACAAAAGGAGGAGAAGATCAGTTTGATGTCTGCAGCTCTTTCTGTGAGCACCATCGCAGGTAAAACACTTTGAGGCCGATTTACTAACATTCGTATTTAGTCCTAAAAGTCCTAACAATCCTATATTTAATTACTCTATGAACAAAATTGATATTTGTAAGTAAAAAAAAATGAAAGACTGTAATACTCTAATAATTTAAAGGGGAACTATAATGAAAATGAAAATTTAATATAAACTTCCTCATACTGAAATAAGAAACTTTCTAAATGCAATCAATTACAAATTCTACATTGTTTCTGAAATAATCTAGTTAATAGAAGATAAGTCCGATTGCCATTTTGGAGTCAGGAAGACATTTTTTCCCCCTCTGAGGCAAATTGGAGAGGCTTCAGGTGGGGTTTTTTGACATCCTTGAACTTGATGGCCGTGTGTTTTTTTTCAACCTAACTTACTATGTTACTATGTAAATCTGCATATTTATAATGCTTGTACTCCCTGTGTGTAATTTTCTGCATTGTAAGATTGTGTGTTCATGTAGTCCTTTATAAATATTGTTATACATACTTTTTAGGGAAAAATATGTTATCTGCAGTTTGGCAGCCACTCCAGTGCACCAACTATAAACCCCTATACATATTTCACGTGTTGCAGTTGTGTGGCTTCTGATACAGCCACATACCCCAGCCACTGGTAGTTACACTCATAATTGCTTACTTACCCATGTTTAATGTTTCAAAATATTAAACATATTTTTGGTTACAAGTTACAAATGTGCATGCTTGTAATTTGAATCTCTCTTTGCTCCTTGTCTGAAGCAGGCGAGCCTGCCCCAGCCAGTAGGAATCCATGCACCTTGTTGCTATGACAATGCCCAACTCCTTTGTGTCAGTTACTGAGCTGCGAGTGGGATTATAGTAAGTAGAGTGAACAGGGGGCTGTGGGCAGGATTACTTTGAGGAGAGAGCACAGAGGGGCTGCATGCAGGTTCGTAATGAGTGTGTACTGGGTGTTTATGATGCTTCTGGGGTAGGGGGAGAGAATTTTGGCACACATGCATTTATGACTACTGGCAGAATGCAGGAGAATGTCCTTTAGTAAGATGGCGGCGGTGTTTTACTAATTGGCTTGCAAGATTACAACATAAATATTTTCCAAAGAAAACTTTCTTGAGGGAAAAAAACATAGTATGAGGACTACTGAAGTGGACAGAGTGTATGCTTAGCCTTTCCTTCTTCTTTAATCAGTTCTTTATCTGGAGTATACAGTAAAGCAGTTAAACATCCCACTCTGTGTAATGGTACAGATGGTTGACAATAGGACTCAGAGACTAATGGAATACACCCTTCAGTACTTATAGAGGTGGTTTAAAGGAAAACTATACCCCCAAAATGAATACTTGAGCAACAGATAGTTTATGGCATATTAAAGAATCTTACCAAACTGGAATATATATTTACATAAATATTGCCCTTTTACATCTCTTGCCTTGAACCACCATTTCGTGACTCTATCTGTGCTGCCTCAGAGATCACCTGACCAGAAATACTACAACACTAACTGTAACAGGAAGAAGTGAGGAAGCAAAAGGCAGAACTCTGTCTGTTAATTGGCTCATGTGACCTAACATGTGGTTTGTATGTGTGCACAGTGAATCTTACGATCTCAGGGGGCGGCACTTATTTTTTAAAATGGCAATTTTCTATTTATGATTACCCAATGGCACATACTCCTAAAAAAGTATATTATTATGATAATGGTTCATTCACATGAAGCAGGGTTTTACACATGAGCTGTTTTATGCATTATCTTTTAATAGAGACCTACATTGTTTGGGGGGTATAGTTTTCCTTTAACTTGCAATTAACTATTACTATGTTATAGAATGGTCACTTCTATGAAACTTTTCAGTTGGTCTTCATTATTTTTTTCCATAGTTTTTTAATTATTTGCCGCCTTCTTCTGACTCTTTCCAGCTTTAAAATGGGGGGGGGGGGTCACTGAGCCCATCTAAAATAAACGGTAAAGCTACACAATTATTGTTAGTTCTACTTTTCGCTACTCATCTATCTGTTCAGGTCCTTTCCTTTTCATATTTCAGTGTGCATGGTTGCCAGGGTAATTTGGACCCTAGCAACCAGATTGCTGAAATTGCAAACTGGAGAGCTGCTGAATAAAAAAGTAGTTAAAACCACACACAATTAAAAAATGTAAACCAAATGCAATTTGCCTCAGAATATCACACTTAAAAGTGATTAATCCCTTTAAAGGGTTTAGCATTTTCTCATACTCCCTTTTAACTGGTTTGTTGCCAGTGCATTAAAGGAAGTACATATAATTCTTGTTTTTAAAAAGAGATTACAGTCTCAAACTAGAAAAGGTAAGATCCTAAATTTGATATCTTTACAGGGTCAGCGATTCATGAGGGAAACAAACATGAATAAAACAATTACGAGGGAATGTAATAAAAATCGCTAACGGAAAAACTATTCGCAATGCGAAAAGTTATGCCTTTGCGGGAACAAATTTTGCTTTCTGCGAATTTAATATAGCTTTTGCGAGCCCGGAAACTGTTTAGCGACCACTTCCTACAGTGAAAGACTGTTTGCGAATTTTATAGTTTGCGCCAATGCGCAGTCAATGTAATAAAACTTCTTACTGAAAAAGTCGTTATGTTTGCTCCAAAAGATTACGACACCTTCAAGCACTTCTTATGAGTGCGCAATTAAAATTCGCAATGCGCCATTAAAATTCGCAATGCAATAACCGTTTAAGGATCAATATTACATTGCGAGATGTGGATTTTTAGTCTTATTGGTGCGAATTGTTTTGCTCTTTGCGACTTTTATTACATTCCCCTGCTAAATCTTAAACTCGCTTCCATTGTTGCATTTTAACACGGACTAATAAAGATTTAATTGTTTTATTCAAGTTTGGTTTCCTCGTGAATCGCTGACCCGGTAAAGTGATCCTTACTACCAACTACGTTGAAGTGTTTAATTCTGCGGCCAGAGGGGAGGGATCAACCGGCGAATGGATTATGCTCCTATTTTCCCTGTGATTGATTGAATGGCGTGCACTGTCTCGTTTGACATCTGGAGTAGATACGTTTTTTAAAAAAATTTAAACAAATCTTTGTGCTTTCTATCACGTATTAAGTAGTGGGGTTGCAGTAAATGTGATCTTTTGGATTTTGCTATGGCTTTTAATGCGCTACCACATTTGTTTTCTAAACTAAGGTCTGTTGGACTTTATAATGTTGATGGTACACAGATAGGAAAGTGGCAAAAGGATTGTGTACGGAGAAATTACTATTGGGAAACAGTTTATTGGATTTATTTTTCAGCCTGGAGCTTCCTATTGTAGAAATGCAAATGTCCTCCTACTTTTCAGATCTGGAAGGGCTAGTCATGAGAAGGCAAGAACATGCAGCCAGTAGAAGAAATGTAATGAAAAGCAACTTTGACAGTTCATGGGTACAACCAGGCAGAATACAATAAGATCAATTAGAACATTTAAGTGCGCTCAAATGTGTTTCTCAAACACAAAGTTTTCCCGAAACTGGCTGCATTTTCTTGCGTTTGATGAAAGTTTAAAAGTCAAAAGAATCAAAGGTTGTGTTTGGAATTCACAAAAATGCACTTAGTTGTGGTAAAAGATGCATATAAAAGCAATATATGCACCTCTGCAATCTCAGCATGCTTTTGTTAATGCATAATGTGTAATGCAGGCAAATCAATGTAAAGGAAAAGAAAAATGAATCATACAATAAAGGCTCCTGAGATTAAAATTACCACATAGAAAATGGTGTGTGGCTCCGTTTTAATAGAAGATAAACAAAAAGTGAAAAAAATAAAGAAAAATAATAAAGAAATACAATTTTTTTTGATAGAATGGTCTTTTTCCAAGGTAACGATCAGTCCAAAGGTTTGCTAATCATTTTTGCAATATGTAGAATATTCACTTATAGGAAGAGACCATCCACTGATAAAGTAGTAGCCAAAAGTATTTTGTAAATTTAAAGGAAGTTTTTATTAGGACATATATTAGCCTGACGTGTTTCGTACCTGAAGTGGACACTTACTCATAGGATGGTGGTCTCCCCTTGGTACAATCTTTTTAAAGGAGTGACCAATTAAAATTAACATATATTATATCTTACTAATTATTAGCAAATCACAGTGAACCTCGTTACAGCAACAAGGACCAATAAGAATGCATTATTAGTGCAGCATCATATTGAGCCTTATCCAATAAGGACATACAGTACATTTGATCAAACAACAAATCTGGTTAAAATATTGTATGATATATGCATAGTGGATATCATATATTACTCACATATTACTCTTAACTTAAACCAATGAAGTGAATGTGTAATTTGCATTTTACCAATATAAATATTTAAGTATTTGAAAGTTTAATAGTAGGCATTGAGCCAAAATGTGCTCTTTGAAAAAATCACCATAGGCAATGGATGTATCCTAATTCTTACTCGTGAGACTAGAATACGTGGTAAAGGAGAGTAAATGACTGTGTTGTAACACGTAAGCTTCATACCCATAGCACCACTTTGCAAGGCGCAAATATGCTACGAATACGCTAATTCACTAAAATGCAAAATTTCATCCTGGGGTCGAACACTGGCGACTTTTCGCTGGCGTTACTTCGGTTGTGTGAGCATTGCATAGCGAAGATGCGCTAGTATTCATTTGTGCCTATCGAAACTTCGCTAGTGATCTTGCCCTTAAGTCAATTTGCATAGGGCGGGTAATTTAAAGTTGTATGGACGTCTTTATTATAAATGTTCATGCACATGGTTTAAGTTACTGGTTTATATTACACATGCCCAGGAAACCTTAATAAAGATAAGAGAGTTAATATAATGTCCTACACATGAACCCACTGTAAAATGAATGTTCCATATGTAATAAAATGTGTGTAGAAAACCGCTTACACAAAAAAAGTAAGTTAGGACTTTTGCAGCCAATCCTGCTTAAAAAAAGGAAAAGTGGCCAGAGTTTTTTGAACTTTAATGCATTTTCAGCATACAGAATATGATGTAAGTGACAGAAGATCTAGCTGCTTTATAGCACTTTTCCTGGTCTGAGGTGGCGAAGGCAACTCTGGCGAAAGAGCTAACGTTCAGTAAAATCTGCATTTTAGTAAATTTGCGGAGTAACATCTGCTTGCCAGAGCGAAAAGTCACCTGGAGAGTGTGAATGACCACTAGCGGCAGTCACATTCGCTAGCGAATTGTGCCTGCACCTGTGAATTGCCTATGTTCCTGTAGGTGACAACGCTGGTGAAAAGTTGCTAAGGTTAGCCACTTTGCTCTTTAGTAAATCTGCCCTCTGGTATTAGCAGGTGACCATTATTTATAACAAAAAATAGGTAATTGAAAAATTATTAGAGAAAGAGAAGTGATAAATGTATATCAATAAAATTAATATTTATATGAACTATTCTAGTCAGGAGTATTTTGGTAGCTGGGCAACTCGATGCCTCACATGTGAACATGTCCAAAAAACAAAATACTTTGCATCCTCAAATACACACAAGATATACCATTAAACAATTCATATATTGTAACACTTCATTTGTAGTATAGTATATCTCTTGGAGTGCACAACTTGCACCTTTGAAGAACCACATTAGGGAACATCTGGGAAATTAAAAATCCTGACTCAAATGTGGCACGACATTTAAATCAATGCAGTGGAGGGGATATACATAAATTAAAGGTTATAGGTATTGGATAAACTAAGGAAAAACCTGAGGGTGAGGGACGCCCGTCCCCAAACTCTTGCAACTAGAAACCAAATGGATTTTTTTCCCTTCACACTAGAATTCCAGATGGATTAAATAGTGAATATGATGTAGCATCCTTTTTTCTCTAGGTTACTGCTATGCACTATATACTGAACCCTCAGGCCTGATATCAGTCCTTCACTTCGAGATATGAGACAAAGGAATAATGCCTAGCTACCAAAATACACCTGACTAGAATAGTTTCTTTTAATATTAATTTTATTGATTCACATTTATCACTCATCTTTGTCTAATAATTTTTTCAAACAGCACATTTTGGCTCAATACCTACTTTTAAACTTTCAAATGTTAAAATATTTATATTGGTAAAATCCAAATTACACATTCACTTCAATGGTTTAAGTTAAGAGTGATATGTTTGTATTTTGATATCCACAATATTTTTCTATGCATATATCATGCAATTTATTCACCAGATTTGTTGTTTGATCAAACTTATGTCCTCATTCAGGCCTGGATTTGTGGAAAGGCCACCTAGGCCCGGGCCTAATGCTGCCCAACCACACCCACATTGGTTCAAAAACACTGGGGATGGGCTGGAGATAGAATCTTTTTCTAAAATTTCCCATGCACCAATCCCCATTGCTCCTGTCCCCCTGGAGGGGACAGGGGCGATGAACGGCAGTGAGCCTAGGGGCCCCACTATGTAAATCCAGAACTGTCTTTATTGGATAAGGCTCAGTATGATGCAGCACTAACAATACATTCTTACTTGTCCTCGTTGATATAACGAGGTTCACTGTGATTTGCTAATGATTAGTATGATGTAATGTATGTTCATTTTAATTGGTCACCACCTCTTTAAAAAGATTGTACCAAGGGGTACAAGGAGTGCTCACTTCAGGCACGAAACACGTCAGGCTAATATATGTCCAAATAAATACTTCCTTTAATTGTACAAAATACATTTGGCTACTACTGTATCAGTGCATGGTCTTTTCCTATACGTAAATTTTCTCCTGAGATTAAATCCTCATACAGATGAGTGTTTCACCCTGTGTTCCCCTGCAGTGAGTTGTTCTGTGTTCAACCCCAGGGGAGCGCAGGGCAAATGCCACCTGTTCTTCCTTATATTGCTATACTGACACAGAAGCAACCAAGCAGGGGAACACGGGCAAACTAACTGGAGAGGATTGTAAGGCAAAATGCCCCTTTTGTAAGAGCTCAAACTGGGATCCATTAGTATACGGCCTACAACTACTGCTACACTGTGTAGAAGTATTGCATGAGAACTAATATGTTGCTCAGTCCTGGCCTAATGCATCCTGATTGAATTAAGAAGTCTTCAGTATATGTTGAATGCATGGGTGTATTGATTTGCATGGTGATGCCATGCAATGAAAGACTCTGCTTTTAGCATTTCAGCAACACTCCCTGATGGGTGTTGCTGGATTTGAATTACACCAATTGTCATCAGCGTACAATGTCACTTAGACATCCATACTGGCTCTTCACAACAATTTACACATACAATGGAACCATTGTGATTGGATATCTAGACTGTGACTTTACTACCCTCAAGAGTTTAAATGCCAGGGAATTCCCTACCACTTCAGTTGAACTGAAGAAACCACTCGGATAAGTGGTGAAATATTTTCAAGAAAAACTCTCAATGTCCAGTTGCCTTTGACTTTATTCCAGGGATGCACCGAATCCACTATTTTAGATTCAGCTGAACCCCCAAATCCTTTGCGAAAGATTCGGGCCGAATTAAGAACCGAATCCTAATTTGCATATGCCAATTAGGGGTGGGAAGGCAAAAACACTTTTTACTTCCATGCTTTGTGACAAAAATTTACGAGATTTCCCTCCATGACGCTAATTTGCATATGGAAATTAGGATTCGGTTCGGCCGGGCAGAAGGATTTGGGCGAATCCTGCTGAAAAAGGACGAATCCTGGCAGAATCCCAAACTGAATGCTGTATTCGGTGCATCCCTACTTTATTCTCCTAGATGCTGTATATATCATTACCTGGATAAATAAGAGTCTTCATAGATACAGAAACATATGAGGTTGCAGTTTCAGACTGAGCCGGCAGCACCCGGGAAAAAAACCCGGTGGGCCCCGCCGACCCAGATACATGATTTTCATGCTGCTTCCTGCTGTGCCACCTGTAAAACAAAGTGCGCCAGCTCATATGTGCACACACTCGGGGGGAGGGGCAGTGCGCACACACGCAGTGGCATGCACACGATCAGCGGTGCACCAGAGGGGTCCAGAGAGGGCCCTGGACTGCAGCCCCGGTGAATACCTTTGTACACATGAATATTTTTAGGAAAAACAGACTGACAAAAAGCAAAAGGCTTTCTTTAAGTTTTGTTTATTTTTTTACAATTATTTACATATTGGTTTTAAAAGTGCCTGATGCAGGCAAAGATAATACAAGGTCATGCTATAAAAGTGAATTTTCATCCTAGGTCTTTTTTGAAATTGGCATTATTTCTCAGAATGTTAGACCTTCCTTCTCTTTATTGCAGGACTGTCTTCAGGCTCTGAAACTTTGATAAATTCTCCTCCACACTTGCGCTTGTGTGCCTTGGTAGAAGGTGGACGGTTCATAATCCTTTTTTCTAATTCTCCGCAGGGGCCATTGCACCTCCACCAATGGCGCTTTAGTAGTTCATATTGCTCTTTATAATCAGGGTAGGCCTATTAAAAAAATAATATATATAAAAAAAACGTGCTAGGGGCTCGTGTTTAATAATGTAATAGAATTAACAGATTGCTTCTAATATAGCAATAAATACTTTGTGTTTAACCACTTACCATAATATTTGCTCCAGTCATTTTATTAATACGCCTCTTATGGCTGTGAAAGAGTGATCCATGGCCTTCATCGCGTGAATTACTGAGAAATTGATGTACATGTATCATTTCATGCAGGAGGATCTGTAGAGAACAGAAAGGATTAGTTAAATCAATATTATTACAAGTTTCTAATGTAAGTAAATAGTCGATAGTTGAAGTGATTGGAAGTCTTTAAAGCTGAAGTCAGTGTCACTAAAAATATATATTGCCAATACACCCTAGAGAATAAAGGAATAAGAAACAAAAGACTTACTTCTACTGTAGTACTCCTTGGCCTTAAATCAAGAAGAGGCTTATTAAGGCGAATTGTGATCTTTCCAGTACTATACATTGCGGTCAGTCCAGAAGTTCTGCAAAAGAATATGTGAAATTACTATGAGATTTTTTTCCTATTAATTAAGTATACTTGTTTTCCTACATTATATTACTTTATATGTGTTTTTCATTAACTGCACCATAGATCAGTGAATGGTGACTAACAAACATGAAGTTTAGTTCATGACTTACTCAGAAATTCTGTTGCTCCATTTCAGGTCTACTTCAGGCAACTTTCCCTTAAAGAATTTAACATTAAATTCCTTATAGAGGGCATGAATGTCTGGTTTGGGGTCCAAAACCTCCCATTGTGGATCTACAATTGAGAGTTCCTCAGAAATTGGATTAGACATTTGATTAGATTGATTTCGAGGTCTTGCTTCTATTCGATGTCTTGTGAATCTAGTATTTGTTGATGAGTTCATATTGATAATGTTGTTTGTTTGAAAGTTTGATGAAGAATGACGTTTTTTCAGCTGCTGCTAATGATTATGGATTCAGCTGGATCCAGCCGGTTTCAGCTGTAGCTGCCATTATGATGTCATCAATTTATGGAGCAGCAATTGTGATGTAATCAATTTGTGGAGCAGCAACAATGAATGCACGCGCTGCTGCATTGTGATGTCATCAATTTGTGGAGCAGCAACAATGAATGCATTTCCTGCTGCATTATGATTTTATCACTTTGTGGAGCAGAAACAATGCATGTGCTGATACCTGAAATTAAACTGTTTTTTTTTACATCTATCATAACATGCAATTTACATGCTATTTATAAATGCTTTATTTATTACGGATCTGATTCCACAACATGATCTTTAAGCAACTTTTAAATGCACATTAATATTTTGAAGAGTCACTTTTTTCATATTTTATTTAATATTCAAATAATGGAAAAACATATGTTGCTTTTTTTGTGGATTTTACATGGGCTAGTTGATGAAAAAGTGTCAAAGGCTCAGAATGATGCATAAATGATGCATATTTGTATATTACATATCCATGCACCATGAAAATGTCCCACCATACATTACTATAGATCCAGTGACAGCTAGTCTGCAATCTATCCAGCAATTGTACAGCCCATTAAATAAGAGGTTGTTGCATTTGCAGTTCAAAGAGTGAAACTGTTATTGGGGATAATAAGTTGACATTTCTTCAACACATAGTTTACTTTAAGCAAACTTTTATCATGTAATTCATGCAACATTTCTAATGTTCTCAGTCCCATTCATTGGTCTTCCACCACATTTCAAAAACTACTAGCAGGAGTTAACATTTCTTAAAGGCATAGTTCACTTTAAACGACCTTTTATTATCATGTAGTCAGTATCGTTATGACACTATTTGCAATTGGCAAAAAAAAAAAAAAAAATGAAGACTGACTGAAAAGTTGTTAAGCACAAGACGTTCCATAACATAGTAAAAGTTAACTTGAAGGTGAACTGTTTTTAAATGTTGCACTCAAGGGGTGGGGATCCTGTCCCCAAACTCTTGCAACTAGAGACCAAAGGGATTTTTTCCCCTTCACACTAGAATTCCAGATGGATTAAATAGGGAATACGATGTAGCATGCTTTTTTCTCTAGGTTACTGCCGTGGACTATATACTGAACCCTCAAAATAATACCTAGCTACAAAAATACTCCTGACTAGAATAGTCAGCGATGGCTTAGCGCACATCGCAACACTTCGCCAGGCGGAAATTCGCCTGGACAATGCTAATTCACGAAGATCCAAAGTTGCGCACAGGGTACCGAACGCTGGCGAAATTACACCAGCGAAATTACGCTCAGCAGTCCGAAGTTACGCTAACGTTCGCTAATTAGCATACGGTGTGCAGTTAAAGTACAATGGCTGTATATGCTGCAGCAAATACATTACACTACACAAGGCCAGGGAACCTTAATAAAATTATATAAAAGTTGTTATAATGCCCTACACATGTGCCCACAGTATAGTTTAGGTGTCATATGTTAGCAAATGTAGGGGGGAAGGAGGATACCCAGAAAAAAAAATTACAATCTTTTTCAGTCTATCACCCTTTAAATAGGAAAAAACGCCAGTGTTTTTTGGGACTTAGAAAAATTTTAAACTTTTTTGTGAGCAACTCCTATCTATTCTATTGCACTTCGCCTGGTCTGAGGTGGTGAAGGCAAGTCTGGCGATAGAGGTAAAGGTCAGTAAAATAAAAAACGTAGTTAATTTGCGTAGTAACGCCCTTTCGCCAGACCGTAAATTCGCCTGGCGCTAGAGTCTATCTCCTTGGCAAAATTACACCAGCAAATTTACAACAATTACCGTTAGTAAATTGGCGAATTGCCGAAATGACATCACGCTGGCGAATATACGCCGTCGTTAGCCACTTCACCCTTTAGTAAATTTCCCCCTTAGAGTGCATGTGATATTATGAGTTCTCTCGAGTAAGAATTAAGATACTTCCATTGCATATGGTGATTTTTTTTTTTTTCAAACAGCACATTTTGGCTCAATGCCTTCTTTTAAACATTCAAATATTTAAATATTTATATTGGTAAAATCCAAATTACACATTCACTTCATTGGTTTAAGTTAAGATTAATATGTTTGTATTTTGATATCCACTATTTCTTTTTTTTATGCATATACTGTATTGTGCAATTTTTTCACCAGATTTATTTTTTGATCAAACTTATGTCCTTATTGGATAAGGCTCAGTATGATGCAGCAATAATAATATATTCTTACTGGTCCTTGTTGCTGTAACGATATTCACGGTGCTTTGCTAATGATTAGTATGATGTAATGTATGTTCATTTTAATTGGTCACCACCCCTGTAAAAAGATTGTACCAAGGGGAGACCACCAGCCTTATAAGTGCTCACTTGAGGCACAAAACATGTCAGGCTAATATATGTCCTAATAAAGACTTCCTTTAATTTTACAAAATACATTTGGCTACTACTTTATCAGTGGATGGTCTCTTCCTATATGTGAATTTTCTCCTGAGATTAAAGGCTCATACAGATGAGTGTTTCACCCTGTGTTCCCCTGCAGTGAGATGTCCTGTGCTCAACCCCAGAGGAGCACAGGGCGAAATGCCACCTGTTCTTCCTTATATTGCTATACTGACGCAGAAGCAACCAAGCAGGGGAACACAGGCAAACTGACTGGAGAGGATTGTAAGGCAAAATGCCCCTTTTGTAAGAGCTCAAACTGGGATCCATTAGTGTACGCCTATAACTTCTGCTACACTGTGTAGAAGTATTGCATGAGAACTAATATGTTGCTCAGTCCTGGCCTAATGCATCCTGATTGAATTAAGTAGTCTTCGGTATATATTGAGTACATGGGTGTATTGATTTGCATGGTGATGCCATGCAATGAAAGACTCTGCTTTTAGCCTTTGAGCAACACTCCCTGATGGGTGTTGCTGGATTTGAAATACACAAATTGTCATCAGCGTACAATGTCACTTAGACATCCATACCGGCGCTTCACAACAATTTACACATACAATGGAACCATTGTGATTGGATATCTAGACTGTGACTTTACTACCCTCAAGAGTTTAAATGCCAGGGAATTCCCTACCACTTCAGTTGAACTGAAGAAACCACTCGGATAAGTGGTGAAATATTTTCAAGAAAAACTCTCAATGTCCAGTTGCCTTTGACTTTATTTCAGGGATGCACCGAATCCACTATTTTAGATTCAGCTGAACCCCCAAATCCTTTGCTTTGTGACAAAAAGTTACGAAATTTCCCTCCATGACGCTAATTTGCATATGGAAATTAGGATTCGGTTCGGCCGGGCAGAAGGATTTGGGCGAATCCTGCTGAAAAAGGACGAATCCTGGCAGAATCCCAAACTGAATGCTGGATTCGGTGCATCCCTTCTTTATTCTCCTAGATGCTGTATATAGCATTACCTGGATAAATAAGAGTCTTCATAGATACAGAAACATATGAGGTTGCAGTTTCAGACTGAGCCGGCAGCACACTGGAAAAAAACCCGGTGTGCCCCGCCGACCCAGATCCATGATTTTCATGCTGCTTCCTGCTGTGCCACCTGTAAAACAAAGTGCGCCAGCTCATATGTGCACACACTCGGGGGGAGGGGCAGTGCGCACACACGCAGTGGCATGCACACGATCAGCGGTGCACCAGAGGGGGCCCTGGACTGCAGCCCTGGTGAATACCTTTGTACACATGAATATTTTTAGGAAAAACAGACTGACAAAAAGCAAAAGGTTTTACAATTTACACTTCCAATGGAACCATTGTGATTGGATATCTAGACTGTGACTTTACTACCCTCAAGAGTTTAAATGCCAGGGAATTCCCTACCACTTCAGTTGAACTGAAGAAACCACTCGGATAAGTGGTGAAATATTTTCAAGAAAAACTCTCAATGTCCAGTTGCCTATGACTTTATTCCAGGGATGCACCGAATCCACTATTTTGGATTCAGCTGAACCCACGAATCCTTTGCGAAAGATTCAGCCGAATACCGAACCAAATCCTAATTTGCATATGCAAATTAGGGGTGGGAAGGCGAAAACATTTTTTATTTCCTTGCTTTGTGATAAAAAGTTACAAGATTTCCCTCCATGACGCTAATTAGCAAATGGAAATTAGGATTCGGTTCGGCCGGGCAGAAGGATTTGGGCGAATCCTGCTGAAAAAGGACGAATCCTGGCAGAATCCCAAACCGAATGCTGGATTCAGTGCATCCCTACTTTATTCTCCCTACTGCATTATCATTACCTGGATAAATAAGAGTCTTCATAGATACAGAAACATATGAGGTTGCAGTGTCGGACTGAGCCGGCAGCACACTGGGAAAAAACCTGATGGGCCCCGCCGACCCAGATCCATGATTTTCACGCTGCTTGCTGCTGTGCCACCTTTAAAACAAAGTGCGCCAGTTCATACATGCACACACTCAGTGGGGGGAGGGGCAGTGCGCACACACGCAGTGGCATGCACACGATCAGCGGTGCACCAGAGGGGGCCCTGGACTGCAGCCCCGGTGAATACCTTTGTACACATGAATATTTTTAGGAAAAACAGACTGACAAAAAGCAAAAGGCTTTCTTTAAGTTTTGTTTATTTTTTTATAATTATTTACATATTGGTTTTAAGAGTGCCTGATGCAGGCAAAGATAATACAAGGTCATGCTATAAAAGTGAATTTTCATTCTAGGTCTTTTTTGAAATTGGCATTATTTCTCAGAATGTTAGACCTTCCTTCTCTTTATTGCAGGACTGTCTTCAGGCTCTGAAACTTTGATAAATTCTCCTCCACATTTGCGCTTGTGTGCCTTGGTAGAAGGTGGACGGTCCATAATCCTTTTTTCTAATTCTCCGCAGGGGCCATTGCACCTCCACCAATGGCGCTTTAGTAGTTCATATTGCTCTTTATAATCAGGGTAGGCCTATTAAAAAAATAATATATATAAAAAAAAAACGTGCTAGGGGCTCGTGTTTAATACAGTAATAGAATTAACAGATTGCTTCTAATATAGCAATAAATACTTTGTGTTTAACCACTTACCATAATATTTGCTCCAGTCATTTTATTAATACGCCTCTTATGGCTGTGAAAGAGTGATCCATGGCCTTCATCACGTGAATTACTGAGAAATTGATGTACATGTATCATTTCATGCAGGAGGATCTGTAGAGAACAGAAAGGATTAGTTAAATCAATATTATTACAAGTTTCTAATGTAAGTAAATAGTCGGTTGAAGTGATTGGAAGTCTTTAAAGCTGAAGTCAGTGTCACTAAAAATATATATTGCCAATACACCCTAGAGAATAAAGGAATAAGAAACAAAAGACTTACTTCTACTGTAGTACTCCTTGGCCTTAAATCAAGAAGAGGCTTATTAAGGCGAATTGTGATCTTTCCAGTACTATACATTGCGGTCAGTCCAGAAGTTCTGCAAAAGAATATGTGAAATTACTATGAGATTTTTTTCCTATTAATTAATTATACTTGTTTTCCTACATTACTTTATATGTGTTTTTCATTAACTGCACCATAGATCAGTAAATGGTGACTAACAAACATGAAGTTTAGTTCATGACTTACTCAGAAATTCTGTTGCTCCATTTCAGGTCTACTTCAGGCAACTTTCCCTTAAAGAATTTAACATTAAATTCCTTATAGAGGGCATGAATGTCTGGTTTGGGGTCCAAAACCTCCCATTGTGGATCTACAATTGAGAGTTCCTCAGAAATTGGATTAGACATTTGATTAGATTGATTTCGAGGTCTTGCTTCTATTCGGTGTCTTGTGAATCTAGTATTTGTTGATGAGTTCATATTGATAATGTTGTTTGTTTGAAAGTTTGATGAAGAATGACGTTTTTTCAGCTGCTGCTAATGATTATGGATTCAGCTGGATCCAGCCGGTTTCAGCTGTAGCTGCCATTATGATGTCATCAATTTATGGAGCAGCAATTGTGATGTAATCAATTTGTGGAGCGGCAACAATGAATGCACTCGCTGCTGCATTGTGATGTCATCAATTTGTGGAGCAGCAACAATGAATGCACTTCCTTCTGCATTATGATTTCATCACTTTGTGGAGCAGAAACAATGCATGTGCTGATACCTGAAATTAAACTTTTTTTTTACATCTATCATAACATGCAATTTACATGCTATTTATAAATGCTTTATTTATTACGGATCTGATTCCACAACATGATCTTTAAGCAACTTTTAAATGCACATTAATATTTTGAAGAGTCGCTTTTTTCATATTTTATTTAATCTTCATATAATGGAAAAAACATATGTTGCTTTTTTTGTGGATTTTACATGGGCTAGTTGATGAAAAAGTGTCAAAGGCTCAGAATGATGCATAAATGATGCATATTTGTATATTACATATCCATGCACCATGAAAATGTCCCACCATACATTACTATAGATCCAGTGACAGTTAGTCTGCAATCTATCCAGCAATGGTACAGCCCATTAAATGAGAGGTTGTTGCTTTTGCAGTTCAAAGAGTGAGACTGTTATTGGGGATAATAAGTTGACATTTCTTCAAGGCATAGTTTACTTTAAGCAAACTTTTATCATGTAGTCATTGTTGTTATGAGACAATTTTCAATAGGTTTTTATTTTTTTTGCTTGTTTTTGAAAAAACTCTAATACTTACCAGTTATACAACTAGTAGCCTAATTCATGCAACATTTCTAATGTTCTCAGTCCCATTCATTGGTCTTCCACCACATTTCAAAAACTACTAGCAGGAGTTAACATTTCTTAAAGGCATAGTTCACTTTAAACGACCTTTTATTATCATGTAGTCAGTATCGTTATGACACTATTTGCAATTGGCAAAAAAAAAAAAAAAATATGAAGACTGACTGAAAAGTTGTTAAGCACAAGACGTTCCATAACATAGTAAAAGTTAACTTGAAGGTGAACTGTTTTTAAATGTTGCACTCAAGGGGTGGGGATCCTGTCCCCAAACTCTTGCAACTAGAGACCAAAGGGATTTTTTCCCCTTCACACTAGAATTCCAGATGGATTAAATAGGGAATACGATGTAGCGTGCTTTTTTCTCTAGGTTACTGCCGTGGACTATATACTGAACCCTCAAAATAATACCTAGCTACAAAAATACTCCTGACTAGAATAGTCAGCGATGGCTTAGCGCACATCACAACACTTCGCCAGGCGGAAATTCGCCTGGACAATGCTAATTCACGAAGATCCAAAGTTGCGCACAGGGTACCGAACGCTGGCGAAATTACACCAGCGAAATTACGCTCAGCAGTCCGAAGTTACGCTAACGTTCGCTAATTAGCATACGGTGTGCAGTTAAAGTACAATGGCTGTATATGCTGCAGCAAATACATTACACTACACAAGGCCAGGGAACCTTAATAAAATTATATAAAAGTTGTTATAATGCCCTACACATGTGCCCACAGTATAGTTTAGGTGCCATATGTTAGCAAATGTAGGGGGGAAGGAGGATACCCAGAAAAAAAAATTACAATCTTTTTCAGTCTATCACCCTTTAAATAGGAAAAAACGCCAGTGTTTTTTGGGACTTAGAAAAATTTTAAACTTTTTTTTGAGCAACTCCTATCTACTCTATTGCACTTTGCCTGGTCAGAGGTGGTGAAGGCAAGTCTGGCGATAGAGGTAAAGGTCAGTAAAATCAAAAACTTAGTGAATTTGCGTAACGCTCTTTCGCCAGACCGTAAATTCGCCTGGCGTTAGAGTTTGAAGTTGCGCCAGAGTCTATCTCCTTGGCGAAATTACACCAGCAAATTTACAACAATTACCGTTAGTAAATTGGCGAATTGCCGAAATGACATCACGCTGGCGAATTTTTGCCGTCGTTAGCCACTTCACCCTTTAGTAAATTTCCCCCTTAGAGTGCATGTGATATTATGAGTTCTCTCGAGTAAGAATTAAGATACTTCCATTGCATATGGTGATTTTTTTTTTTTTCAAACAGCACATTTTGGCTCAATGCCTACTTTTAAACTTTCAAATATTTAAATATTTATATTGGTAAAATCTAAATTACACATTCACTTCATTGGTTTAAGTTAAGATTAATATGTTTGTATTTTGATATCCACTATTTCTTTTTTTTATGCATATACAGTATCGTGCAATTTTTTCACCAGATTTATTTTATGATCAAACTTATGTCCTTATTGGATAAGGCTCAGTATGATGCAGCAATAATAATATATTCTTACTGGTCCTTGTTGCTGTAACGATATTCACTGTGCTTTGCTAATGATTAGTATGATGTAATGTATGTTAATTTTAATTGGTCACCACCCCTGTAAAAAGATTGTACCAAGGGGAGACCACCAGCCTATAAGTGCTCACTTGAGGCACAAAACATGTCAGGCTAATATATGTCCTAATAAAGACTTCCTTTAATTTTACAAAATACATTTGGCTACTACTTTATCAGTGGATGGTCTCTTCCTATATGTGAATTTTCTCCTGAGATTAAAGGCTCATACAGATGAGTGTTTCACCCTGTGTTCCCCTGCAGTGAGTTGTCCTTCGTTCAACCCCAGAGGAGCACAGGGCGAAATGCCACCTGTTCTTCCTTATATTGCTATACTGACGCAGAAGCAACCAAGCAGGGGAACACAGGCAAACTGTCCAATTAATTATCGGGTGGTCCCTCACTCCAATAGCCACAGGGCTCAATCAGACAGAGTCAGTGGCACCGTCCCAGCCACGCAGCATCCAAGGTACAAGCAAAAGTTCACTCTGGAGAGCCAAAATAAATTCAGTGTACTTTATTTGAACACAACATGTTTCGGACAGACATGTCCTTCAAGCACCTGATGAAGGACATGTCTGTCCGAAACATGTTGTGTTCAAATAAAGTACACTGAATTTATTTTGGCTCTCCAGAGTGAACTTTTGCTTGTACCTTGAACACAGGCAAACTGACTGGAGAGGATTGTAAGGCAAAATGCCCCTTTTGTAAGAGCTCAAACTGGGATCCATTAGTGTACGGCCTATAACTTCTGCTACACTGTGTAGAAGTATTGCATGAGAACTAATATGTTGCTCAGTCCTGGCCTAATGCATCCTGATTGAATTAAGTAGTCTTCGGTATATATTGAGTACATGGGTGTATTGATTTGCATGGTGATGCCATGCAATGAAAGACTCTGCTTTTAGCATTTCAGCAACACTCCCTGATGGGTGTTGCTGGATTTGAAATACACCAATTGTCATCAGCGTACAATGTCACTGAGACCATACCGGCGCTTCACAACAATTTACACTTCCAATGGAACCATTGTGATTGGATATCTAGACTGTGACTTTACTACCCTCAAGAGTTTAAATGCCAGGAAATTCCCTACTACTTCAGTTGAACTGAAGAAACCACTCGGATAAGTGGTGAAATATTTTCAAGAAAAACTCTCAATGTCCAGTTGCCTATGACTTTATTCCAGGGATGCACTGAATCCACTATTTTGGATTCAGCTGAACCCACGAATCCTTCGCGAAAGATTCGGCCAAATACCGAACCAAATCCTAATTTGCATATGCAAATTAGGGGTGGGAAGGCGAAAACATTTTTTATTTCCTTGCTTTGTGACAAACAGTTACGTGATTTCCCTCCATGACGCTAATTTGCAAATGGAAATTAGGATTCGGTTCAGCCGGGCAGAAGGATTCGGCCGAATCCGAAACCTGCTGAAAAAGGACGAATCCTGGCAGAATCCCAAACCGAATGCTGGATTCGGTGCATCCCTACTTTATTCTCCCTGCTGCATTATCATTACCTGGATAAATAAGAGTCTTCATAGATACAGAAACATATGAGGTTGCAGTGTCGGACTGAGCCGGCAGCACACTGGGAAAAAACCTGATGGGCCCTGCCGACCCAGATCCATGATTTTCACGCTGCTTCCTGCTGTGCCACCTTTAAAACATAGTGTGCCAGTTCATACATGCACACACTCGGTGGGGGGAGGGGCAGTGCGCACACACGCAGTGGCATGCACACGATCAGCGGTGCACCAGAGGGGGCCCTGGACTGCAGCCCCGGTGAATACCTTTGTACACATGAATATTTTTAGGAAAAACAGACTGACAAAAAGCAAAAGGCTTTCTTTAAGTTTTGTTTATTTTTTTATAATTATTTACATATTGGTTTTAAGAGTGCCTGATGCAGGCAAAGATAATACAAGGTCATGCTATAAAAGTGAATTTTCATCCTAGGTCTTTTTTGAAATTGGCATTATTTCTCAGAATGTTAGACCTTCCTTCTCTTTATTGCAGGACTGTCTTCAGGCTCTGAAACTTTGATAAATTCTCCTCCACACTTGCGCTTGTGTGCCTTGGTAGAAGGTGGACGGTTCATAATCCTTTTTTCTAATTCTCCGCAGGGGCCATTGCACCTCCACCAATGGCGCTTTAGTAGTTCATATTGCTCTTTATAATCAGGGTAGGCCTATTAAAAAAATAATATATATAAAAAAAACGTGCTAGGGGTTCGTGTTTAATACAGTAATAGAATTAACAGATTGCTTCTAATATAGCAATAAATACTTTGTGTTTAACCACTTACCATAATATTTGCTCCAGTCATTTTATTAATACGCCTCTTATGGCTGTGAAAGAGTGATCCATGGCCTTCATCACGTGAATTATTGAAAAATTGATGTACATGTATCATTTCATGCAGGAGGATCTGTAGAGAACAGAAAGGATTAGTTAAATCAATATTATTACAAGTTTCTAATGTAAGTAAATAGTCGGTTGAAGTGATTGGAAGTCTTTAAAGCTGAAGTCAGTGTCACTAAAAATATATATTGCCAATACACCCTAGAGAATAAAGGAATAAGAAACAAAAGACTTACTTCTACTGTAGTACTCCTTGGCCTTAAATCAAGAAGAGGCTTATTAAGGCGAATTGTGATCTTTCCAGTACTATACATTGCGGTCAGTCCAGAAGTTCTGCAAAAGAATATGTGAAATTACTATGAGATTTTTTTCCTATTAATTAATTATACTTGTTTTCCTACATTACTTTATATGTGTTTTTCATTAACTGCACCATAGATCAGTAAATGGTGACTAACAAACATGAAGTTTAGTTCATGACTTACTCAGAAATTCTGTTGCTCCATTTCAGGTCTACTTCAGGCAACTTTCCCTTAAAGAATTTAACATTAAATTCCTTATAGAGGGCATGAATGTCTGGTTTGGGGTCCAAAACCTCCCATTGTGGATCTACAATTGAGAGTTCCTCAGAAATTGGATTAGACATTTGATTAGATTGATTTCGAGGTCTTGCTTCTATTCGGTGTCTTGTGAATCTAGTATTTGTTGATGAGTTCATATTGATAATGTTGTTTGTTTGAAAGTTTGATGAAGAATGACGTTTTTTCAGCTGCTGCTAATGATTATGGATTCAGCTGGATCCAGCCGGTTTCAGCTGTAGCTGCCATTATGATGTCATCAATTTATGGAGCAGCAATTGTGATGTAATCAATTTGTGGAGCGGCAACAATGAATGCACTCGCTGCTGCATTGTGATGTCATCAATTTGTGGAGCAGCAACAATGAATGCACTTCCTTCTGCATTATGATTTCATCACTTTGTGGAGCAGAAACAATGCATGTGCTGATACCTGAAATTAAACTTTTTTTTTACATCTATCATAACATGCAATTTACATGCTATTTATAAATGCTTTATTTATTACGGATCTGATTCCACAACATGATCTTTAAGCAACTTTTAAATGCACATTAATATTTTGAAGAGTCGCTTTTTTCATATTTTATTTAATCTTCATATAATGGAAAAAACATATGTTGCTTTTTTTGTGGATTTTACATGGGCTAGTTGATGAAAAAGTGTCAAAGGCTCAGAATGATGCATAAATGATGCATATTTGTATATTACATATCCATGCACCATGAAAATGTCCCACCATACATTACTATAGATCCAGTGACAGTTAGTCTGCAATCTATCCAGCAATGGTACAGCCCATTAAATGAGAGGTTGTTGCTTTTGCAGTTCAAAGAGTGAGACTGTTATTGGGGATAATAAGTTGACATTTCTTCAAGGCATAGTTTACTTTAAGCAAACTTTTATCATGTAGTCATTGTTGTTATGAGACAATTTTCAATAGGTTTTTATTTTTTTTGCTTGTTTTTGAAAAAACTCTAATACTTACCAGTTATACAACTAGTAGCCTAATTCATGCAACATTTCTAATGTTCTCAGTCCCATTCATTGGTCTTCCACCACATTTCAAAAACTACTAGCAGGAGTTAACATTTCTTAAAGGCATAGTTCACTTTAAACGACCTTTTATTATCATGTAGTCAGTATCGTTATGACACTATTTGCAATTGGCAAAAAAAAAAAAAAAATATGAAGACTGACTGAAAAGTTGTTAAGCACAAGACGTTCCATAACATAGTAAAAGTTAACTTGAAGGTGAACTGTTTTTAAATGTTGCACTCAAGGGGTGGGGATCCTGTCCCCAAACTCTTGCAACTAGAGACCAAAGGGATTTTTTCCCCTTCACACTAGAATTCCAGATGGATTAAATAGGGAATACGATGTAGCGTGCTTTTTTCTCTAGGTTACTGCCGTGGACTATATACTGAACCCTCAAAATAATACCTAGCTACAAAAATACTCCAGACTAGAATAGTCAGCGATGGCTTAGCGCACATCGCAACACTTCGCCAGGCGGAAATTCGCCTGGACAATGCTAATTCACGAAGATCCAAAGTTGCGCACAGGGTACCGAACGCTGGCGAAATTACACCAGCGAAATTACGCTCAGCAGTCCGAAGTTACGCTAACGTTCGCTAATTAGCATACGGTGTGCAGTTAAAGTACAATGGCTGTATATGCTGCAGCAAATACATTACACTACACAAGGCCAGGGAACCTTAATAAAATTATATAAAAGTTGTTATAATGCCCTACACATGTGCCCACAGTATAGTTTAGGTGCCATATGTTAGCAAATGTAGGGGGGAAGGAGGATACCCAGAAAAAAAAATTACAATCTTTTTCAGTCTATCACCCTTTAAATAGGAAAAAACGCCAGTGTTTTTTGGGACTTAGAAAAATTTTAAACTTTTTTTTGAGCAACTCCTATCTACTCTATTGCACTTTGCCTGGTCAGAGGTGGTGAAGGCAAGTCTGGCGATAGAGGTAAAGGTCAGTAAAATCAAAAACTTAGTGAATTTGCGTAACGCTCTTTCGCCAGACCGTAAATTCGCCTGGCGTTAGAGTTTGAAGTTGCGCCAGAGTCTATCTCCTTGGCGAAATTACACCAGCAAATTTACAACAATTACCGTTAGTAAATTGGCGAATTGCCGAAATGACATCACGCTGGCGAATTTTTGCCGTCGTTAGCCACTTCACCCTTTAGTAAATTTCCCCCTTAGAGTGCATGTGATATTATGAGTTCTCTCGAGTAAGAATTAAGATACTTCCATTGCATATGGTGATTTTTTTTTTTTTCAAACAGCACATTTTGGCTCAATGCCTACTTTTAAACTTTCAAATATTTAAATATTTATATTGGTAAAATCTAAATTACACATTCACTTCATTGGTTTAAGTTAAGATTAATATGTTTGTATTTTGATATCCACTATTTCTTTTTTTTATGCATATACAGTATCGTGCAATTTTTTCACCAGATTTATTTTATGATCAAACTTATGTCCTTATTGGATAAGGCTCAGTATGATGCAGCAATAATAATATATTCTTACTGGTCCTTGTTGCTGTAACGATATTCACTGTGCTTTGCTAATGATTAGTATGATGTAATGTATGTTAATTTTAATTGGTCACCACCCCTGTAAAAAGATTGTACCAAGGGGAGACCACCAGCCTATAAGTGCTCACTTGAGGCACAAAACATGTCAGGCTAATATATGTCCTAATAAAGACTTCCTTTAATTTTACAAAATACATTTGGCTACTACTTTATCAGTGGATGGTCTCTTCCTATATGTGAATTTTCTCCTGAGATTAAAGGCTCATACAGATGAGTGTTTCACCCTGTGTTCCCCTGCAGTGAGTTGTCCTTCGTTCAACCCCAGAGGAGCACAGGGCGAAATGCCACCTGTTCTTCCTTATATTGCTATACTGACGCAGAAGCAACCAAGCAGGGGAACACAGGCAAACTGTCCAATTAATTATCGGGTGGTCCCTCACTCCAATAGCCACAGGGCTCAATCAGACAGAGTCAGTGGCACCGTCCCAGCCACGCAGCATCCAAGGTACAAGCAAAAGTTCACTCTGGAGAGCCAAAATAAATTCAGTGTACTTTATTTGAACACAACATGTTTCGGACAGACATGTCCTTCAAGCACCTGATGAAGGACATGTCTGTCCGAAACATGTTGTGTTCAAATAAAGTACACTGAATTTATTTTGGCTCTCCAGAGTGAACTTTTGCTTGTACCTTGAACACAGGCAAACTGACTGGAGAGGATTGTAAGGCAAAATGCCCCTTTTGTAAGAGCTCAAACTGGGATCCATTAGTGTACGGCCTATAACTTCTGCTACACTGTGTAGAAGTATTGCATGAGAACTAATATGTTGCTCAGTCCTGGCCTAATGCATCCTGATTGAATTAAGTAGTCTTCGGTATATATTGAGTACATGGGTGTATTGATTTGCATGGTGATGCCATGCAATGAAAGACTCTGCTTTTAGCATTTCAGCAACACTCCCTGATGGGTGTTGCTGGATTTGAAATACACCAATTGTCATCAGCGTACAATGTCACTGAGACCATACCGGCGCTTCACAACAATTTACACTTCCAATGGAACCATTGTGATTGGATATCTAGACTGTGACTTTACTACCCTCAAGAGTTTAAATGCCAGGAAATTCCCTACTACTTCAGTTGAACTGAAGAAACCACTCGGATAAGTGGTGAAATATTTTCAAGAAAAACTCTCAATGTCCAGTTGCCTATGACTTTATTCCAGGGATGCACTGAATCCACTATTTTGGATTCAGCTGAACCCACGAATCCTTCGCGAAAGATTCGGCCAAATACCGAACCAAATCCTAATTTGCATATGCAAATTAGGGGTGGGAAGGCGAAAACATTTTTTATTTCCTTGCTTTGTGACAAACAGTTACGTGATTTCCCTCCATGACGCTAATTTGCAAATGGAAATTAGGATTCGGTTCAGCCGGGCAGAAGGATTCGGCCGAATCCGAAACCTGCTGAAAAAGGACGAATCCTGGCAGAATCCCAAACCGAATGCTGGATTCGGTGCATCCCTACTTTATTCTCCCTGCTGCATTATCATTACCTGGATAAATAAGAGTCTTCATAGATACAGAAACATATGAGGTTGCAGTGTCGGACTGAGCCGGCAGCACACTGGGAAAAAACCTGATGGGCCCTGCCAACCCAGATCCATGATTTTCACGCTGCTTCCTGCTGTGCCACCTTTAAAACAAAGTGCGCCAGTTCATACATGCACACACTCGGTGGGGGGAGGGGCAGTGCGCACACACGCAGTGGCATGCACACGATCAGCGGTGCACCAGAGGGGGCCCTGGACTGCAGCCCCGGTGAATACCTTTGTACACATGAATATTTTTAGGAAAAACAGACTGACAAAAAGCAAAAGGCTTTCTTTAAGTTTTGTTTATTTTTTTATAATTATTTACATATTGGTTTTAAGAGTGCCTGATGCAGGCAAAGATAATACAAGGTCATGCTATAAAAGTGAATTTTCATCCTAGGTCTTTTTTGAAATTGGCATTATTTCTCAGAATGTTAGACCTTCCTTCTCTTTATTGCAGGACTGTCTTCAGGCTCTGAAACTTTGATAAATTCTCCTCCACACTTGCGCTTGTGTGCCTTGGTAGAAGGTGGACGGTTCATAATCCTTTTTTCTAATTCTCCGCAGGGGCCATTGCACCTCCACCAATGGCGCTTTAGTAGTTCATATTGCTCTTTATAATCAGGGTAGGCCTATTAAAAAAATAATATATATAAAAAAAACGTGCTAGGGGTTCGTGTTTAATACAGTAATAGAATTAACAGATTGCTTCTAATATAGCAATAAATACTTTGTGTTTAACCACTTACCATAATATTTGCTCCAGTCATTTTATTAATACGCCTCTTATGGCTGTGAAAGAGTGATCCATGGCCTTCATCACGTGAATTATTGAAAAATTGATGTACATGTATCATTTCATGCAGGAGGATCTGTAGAGAACAGAAAGGATTAGTTAAATCAATATTATTACAAGTTTCTAATGTAAGTAAATAGTCGGTTGAAGTGATTGGAAGTCTTTAAAGCTGAAGTCAGTGTCACTAAAAATATATATTGCCAATACACCCTAGAGAATAAAGGAATAAGAAACAAAAGACTTACTTCTACTGTAGTACTCCTTGGCCTTAAATCAAGAAGAGGCTTATTAAGGCGAATTGTGATCTTTCCAGTACTATACATTGCGGTCAGTCCAGAAGTTCTGCAAAAGAATATGTGAAATTACTATGAGATTTTTTTCCTATTAATTAATTATACTTGTTTTCCTACATTACTTTATATGTGTTTTTCATTAACTGCACCATAGATCAGTAAATGGTGACTAACAAACATGAAGTTTAGTTCATGACTTACTCAGAAATTCTGTTGCTCCATTTCAGGTCTACTTCAGGCAACTTTCCCTTAAAGAATTTAACATTAAATTCCTTATAGAGGGCATGAATGTCTGGTTTGGGGTCCAAAACCTCCCATTGTGGATCTACAATTGAGAGTTCCTCAGAAATTGGATTAGACATTTGATTAGATTGATTTCGAGGTCTTGCTTCTATTCGGTGTCTTGTGAATCTAGTATTTGTTGATGAGTTCATATTGATAATGTTGTTTGTTTGAAAGTTTGATGAAGAATGACGTTTTTTCAGCTGCTGCTAATGATTATGGATTCAGCTGGATCCAGCCGGTTTCAGCTGTAGCTGCCATTATGATGTCATCAATTTATGGAGCAGCAATTGTGATGTAATCAATTTGTGGAGCGGCAACAATGAATGCACTCGCTGCTGCATTGTGATGTCATCAATTTGTGGAGCAGCAACAATGAATGCACTTCCTTCTGCATTATGATTTCATCACTTTGTGGAGCAGAAACAATGCATGTGCTGATACCTGAAATTAAACTTTTTTTTTACATCTATCATAACATGCAATTTACATGCTATTTATAAATGCTTTATTTATTACGGATCTGATTCCACAACATGATCTTTAAGCAACTTTTAAATGCACATTAATATTTTGAAGAGTCGCTTTTTTCATATTTTATTTAATCTTCATATAATGGAAAAAACATATGTTGCTTTTTTTGTGGATTTTACATGGGCTAGTTGATGAAAAAGTGTCAAAGGCTCAGAATGATGCATAAATGATGCATATTTGTATATTACATATCCATGCACCATGAAAATGTCCCACCATACATTACTATAGATCCAGTGACAGTTAGTCTGCAATCTATCCAGCAATGGTACAGCCCATTAAATGAGAGGTTGTTGCTTTTGCAGTTCAAAGAGTGAGACTGTTATTGGGGATAATAAGTTGACATTTCTTCAAGGCATAGTTTACTTTAAGCAAACTTTTATCATGTAGTCATTGTTGTTATGAGACAATTTTCAATAGGTTTTTATTTTTTTTGCTTGTTTTTGAAAAAACTCTAATACTTACCAGTTATACAACTAGTAGCCTAATTCATGCAACATTTCTAATGTTCTCAGTCCCATTCATTGGTCTTCCACCACATTTCAAAAACTACTAGCAGGAGGTGACATTTCTTAAAGGCATAGTTCACTTTAACGACCTTTTATTATAATGTAGTCAGTATCGTTATGAGACTATTTGCAATCGGCAAAAAAAAAATGAAGACTGACTGAAAAGTTGTTAAGCACAAGACGTTCCATAACATAGTAAAAGTTAACTTGAAGGTGAACTGTTTTTAAATGTTGCACTCAAGTTGCTGTGATGGCACTGATAAAGAAACAATGTGTTTATCAAGTTAATAGTAAATTATCCATCTTTCAAAAACACTTATAACATGCTTTATCCACTTGCACTCATACATTATACTAAACGTTAACTTAAAGGTGAACCACCCCTTAAATTGGTCCAATAAAATACATCATATTCCCTATATCATCTGCCTCTGCACTATATATATCTATAAAGCAAAAAAACTTCCACACACATAGGTCTTGATAAGTGAAAAAAAGCTGGTAGATTTATTTCAACGTTTTGGCTTACAAACTCAAGCCGTCATCATGTATATATATATATATATATATATATATATATATAGTGAATAAAGTACCCCCTCTTGTAAAATATAAGGATATTATAAGTTACCGAGGAGTTTCATGACCATATAACAACACGAGGCCGAAGGCCGAGTGTTTTTATACAGGTCATGGAACTCCGAGGTAACTTCTAATATCCTCATATTTTACAACTGGGGGTACTTTATTTATTATAATACACAAATTTCAGTGAGTCGTGACAGAAATGACATCAGAACTCACCGTTTATAAATGATGACATCAGAACTCACCGTTTATAAGGATATAATTTACAGGATATTCATGGCTTTTGTGTATTATATATATATATATATATATATATATATATATATATATATATATATATATATATATATATAGTGACTAGGGGTATTGCTAAGTAAAACGTGCCATAAATTACTTTGTCCAGCAGCACTTTAGGTGCATATAAATTTCATAGTTGAAAGTATTATTGGTATTATATTTCACTAATGCAGACATAATGCCATTATTAAACAAGTACTCTAGATGTCAGCATTGTACTGTTTACTACATTCTTTTTAAAACCTGGGAGGAATTGTTTATGCTACAAATTCATCTAACATCTTCATGCCATTGAGATGTTGTATAATACCGTTTGCCAAAATATATATATATATCCCACCAGCGGCTAAATTAGATGTTACTGGGTCCCACAGCTTATTCAGTTTCAGACCCCAAAACATTGGTAAATTGACCTATCAAGATAAATTGAAATTACACTTTAATTAATAGGGCCTTCTACTCTCCTGAGCCTTCTGTAGCTGCTCCCCTGTATCCAATATATTATATATATATATATATATATATATATATATATATATATATATATATATATATACACATATATATATATATATATATATATATATATATATATATATATATATATATATATATATCAATTATCTTCAGACCAGCACTCCTTTTAAAAACGTGGTAATTGTATTGTTGCATAGTATCAAATACCCGACGTTTTCAAGGATGATACTTGAAAAAGGTCCAAATGTGGACCGAAACGTCGTGTATTTGATACTATGCAACAATAAAATTACCAAGTTTTTAAAGGGAGTGCTGGTCTGAAGATAATTGATACATACAAAATTACCGTGCACCCCGCCATTAACAGCAGCTTTGGAGTTTGGATACTCATTGGAAAGTATATATATATATATATATATATATATATATATATATATATATATATATATATATATATATGTAATATCAGCTTAAATATTACCTCACTTTCTGCTAACGACCCCTAAACTCAACAAATCAGCAGCAGCCTAAAGCACACTAAGGGGCCTATTTATTATGCTGTGTAAATGGAATTTGGGAAAAAAATGTTGTAAAAAGCTGTCTAAAATTAACTACAAATTTATCAAAGTTTATACACTGTCCAAACATCCTAATTAAGCCCCTAAGTATGTGCACTATTACTCACACTCAAGTTGTGGTGTACTGTTTTGCAGGGCTGGAACTAGGGGTAGGCAGAAGAGGCACCTGCCTGGGCACCTGAGATGGGGGGAGGAGGGAGGGAGGGCTACCTGGTGTGGGGGGTAGGCGTTTTTTTTCCCCCACAGGTTGATTTCTCCTTTAAGGAACAGTGTAAAAATAACAACTGGGTAAATAAATAGGCTGTGCAAAATAAAAATGTTTCTATTCTAGATAGTTAGCCCAAAATTTAATCTATAAAGACTAGAGTGACAGGAAATCTAATCTGATAGCCAGATTCTACTTCTTGCTTTGCAGCTCTTTAACGCTGAGTTAGTCAGCGACTTTAAGGGGAGTCACATGGGACAGAACTGTTCACTGAGCTTGCAATTGATCCTCAGTATTCAGCTCAGATTCAAAAACAAAATTTATGACCCATGTGGTTCCCCCTCAAGTCACTGATTGGTTACTGTCTGGTAACCAATCAGTGGAAACCAAGAGAACTGAAAAGCAGAAAGTAGTGTTATGTTAGACATCCAGTCACTCCAGCCTTTATACATTACATTTTTGACTAACTAACTATATAAGAAACATTTTTTATTTTGCACAGCCTATCTATTTACCCAGTTTTTCTATTTACACTGAACAATTCCTTTAATGGCACATTGGCATTACCAGCATCTGAAGGCTGTTGTTAGCTCTAGTGTACTTTTGTATCCATAAATGCCTGCATCTCAAGATGTTAAGTAGCAAATACAGGCACTAGGATTGCTATCTTTTCTAAGCTTAAATACTGGTAGGGGTAGGGTAATGATGTAATGGGGTGGGTGGTGACCATTGGATGGGGCAATGATGCAAAGGGGCAAAAAAGTAATTGGGGCATTTGAGAATGAGAAGGTATTACAAATTTACAGGCAAGTCATTTGTATGAATGTCAGATGTTGTCCAACCTCGACAACATCTGAAACGTTTGCCTAATTCCTTTGACAGGCTCTGAAATTCAGTAAATATAATGAACTAGTTTTATTTTACTTGTTCCATGGATAAATATAAAAATAATTATTTTTCTTATTCCAATCAAGAAATTATAGAATTGGAAAAAACATAGAGCAGCAATGTCCGAGTGGGGGCTTGCAGGCTGGTGTGGCCTCTCCAAGGGTTTTCTAGGACTCTGGGGCTGCTAAAGGGTTGCAATATCTACATGGGAAAAGTTGGACAGCAAAACTGTGACAAAAAAAATCCCAGGCATTCTGTTGCAAGAATTGAATACACGGACCTAGAAAACACTTGAATTGTGTAATACCAATATTCATTATAAAGCAAACATTTTGAATATTGCTTCCTGAGACTCTCCCTGAAGATTTTAGATTCACTTGGCCCTCGAGAGCTCACTCAGTCTCTGAGATAACATCGCACCCAGTGCCAACAAGACAGCAATAACTTAGCATGCACTTTTCTTTAAATTCCAATTTCATCATTTCACAGAAGTCAAGATCAATAACCCTGCTGTTAACAGCTTTGTTAAGAACTTAGCTGTAAAATGAAATAATGCTTTCTTCCCCTGGCTGAAAACTACAGAGATGTTAATTCGTTGGATTTCATGTCAGTTAAGGGCAAATTAGCCTTCCAGCTTCAGTCATGACTCATTATACCATTACACTACCATGCAATTTAGATCCAATAAAAACTATGACAGCGTTTTTATCCACTTCATTAAGCTACTAATTTCCTTAAAAAAAAGTAAAGTACATTAATCTTTTTATAGCTTCATGCAGAGCGGCATATTTTCAGTCCATAACATTGATTGGGTCTTGGTGGAAGATAATTTGGTGGCACTTCATTTAATGTAAATAAAGTCCTTATAATTTCATTTTTCAATTCAGTGGTGACAGTATTGATCTTTCAGGGATTGGCTTTATTAGCAGGAGGGAAGCAGAGAAACACATTGTCTTGTTACTTTAATAGTTCTTTGGTCTTTATTCAACTTTTGGATGTACTTGCTAGCGGCCTAGGATGTGCCGGCGAACCTTAGTTTAACTTAGTCCATCAAGAGATGGTTAGCTAAAATGTCCAAAATTTACTCCAGTTCCAGTTACCTCCAGGAGATGCTTGCTTTCAGTATTTAAGATAAAATAAATAAATAAATAAACAAATATATATATATGTGTGTTTTCAGTGCATCCTTGTGATGTCTTTATTGTACAGACAATACCCTCATGAAGTATGGTACAAAAAACTACTGTCATTGCTGGTGCAGTACTGGTTCACTGCTTTGAAGAAGTTGGCTAGCTTAAATATATTGCAATATATTGATAATGGGTTGAGTGCAGAGGACCTCTTGTATTTGTCTATGTGAATTTTTGGTCAGAGCCTCACTGCACCCTGTTTAATGGTTTACAAATTAGTGGGGAGCACAACTTTCCCTTGTTTGTTATAGTTTATACAGGAGCAGTGACAGCTCCATGTTGTAGCTCCCACCCTTTCCAGCTATGGTCAGGTAATTACAGTAGTGATTGCCAATAAAAGGGCAACCATGTTTGGGAGTTCAGCCTTAAAGTTGCAGGTAAAACATGTTTAAAATGTTTAATGAAGCAACAGGCTTCTCAATGAATCAGATGAAAGTTGAGTGTAGGTCTGGCCAAACAGGGATGACTTTGGCTGTAGTTGGCCAGCTGAAATATATTGCAATATATGAACAAATTACCCCTGTTCCCTAAAGGGGGAGGCATTTTTTAGTAGCTTAAGGCACAAACTGGGGATTGTAATAAAAGTCGGTAACGGAAAAACTATTCACAATGCAAAAAATTATGCCTTTGCGCGAACAAATTTTGCTTTGCGTGAATTTAATATACAGTAGCTTTTTCAAACCTGGAAACTGTTTAGCGACCACTTCCGACAGTGGAAGGCCGTTTGCGAATTTTATAGTTTGCGCCAATGTGCAGTAAATGTAATAAAACTTCTTACTGAAAAAGTCATTATGTTTGCTCCAAAAGATTACGAGACCTTCAAGCACTTCTTAAGAGTGCGCAATTAAAATTTGCAATGCAATAACAGTTTAAGGAACAATATTACATTGGGAGATGTGGATTTTTATTTTTATTGGTGGGAATTGTTTTTCTCTTTGCGAAACACACTGAAAAAAACTCGAACACCATGAAGGCCATTGATATCTACATGACCTTGACAGGTTTTAGCTGGAGTATTTTTGGATTCAAGCTATTTCCAGCTTCAGGATGTAATAAATCTCTTCTAGTTTTTTTTTTTGAAAAAAATGTAGGTTTCTTTTTAATTCAAGTTTTGACTGAAAAGTAACTCGACCTTTAATAAATAACCCCTAAGTATAAGTTACAAAAAACAACTGTCATTGCTGGTTGAGTGGTACTGTGTTCAGTACTGGTTCATTACTTTGAAGTAGTTGGCCAGCTTAACTATATTGCAATATATGGACAAACAATCCCTGTTTGTTTATAGGGGAAGACATTTTTTTTAGGCACAAAATGTCTCAATGTTGATAATGGGTTTGACTGTAGAGGACCTATTGTATTTCTCTCTCTCTCTCTCTCTCTCTCTCTCTCTCTCTCTCTCTCTTTTTTTTTTCCAGTGCATCATCTTGTGTTTTCTAGCAAAATAGATCCACTAACTCATAGTTACAGCAACCAAGCAGGTCCTTTATTTTATTGTTTGAATTATAAAACTACCCTCATTAAGTATAAGTTTCAAAAAACTACTGTCATTGCTTGTTGAGTGGTACAATTTAGTACTGGTTCTAAAAAATGGTAATGCTAATCTCAGCCATGACTATGTTATTGTATCTTATAGTTTATATTAAACCACAGTTATTGTATCATAGCACACTTGTTGGTACTCAGTGCTAAATTAGAATCAAGCATAAAGTAAATTAAAGCAGAATAACTAAATGGTGCCATAAACCCCAATTAGAAGCTAATAAATCTGTTATTGTTTTACAAACTCTTTAATTATACATTAGCAAAAGAGACCCATTCATTGAAACAATACTGAACAGAAAGGTTAAATGTGTGTGTGTAGACATTCTCAGACATACATTTTTCCATTATGGGAATCTATTGCTTCTCTAGAGTATTTTTCCCTGTGATGATAAAACTGATATTGGATCATGTGAAAAAGCTGGTGTGCAAGAGCATAAGAGGTACAAATGTTGACAATGGAACAGAACCTCACACAAATAAGACCAGTGACAAAACCATAACAAGAACTAAGACCGTATATAATACAGGATTAGAACATGGAAAATATGGGCGCACTTCAACTCCAATAAGACTATGACGATTCTCATTTATCCAGGTCATGATATAAACAGTATCTATTTAGTAGAATTAAATCAAAGGTAATTGGACATTTCAAGTTTTTTTCTCCCCTTGTGGCTTCTTTGGTTCAACTGGATAAGACACAAAATTCTAAATATGGATAAAGTCCAGGACTGGGTTTATATGTGTATATATTGTACTGGGATGAAATGTACCTGTTGGTATTTGCAGTGCAACTGTGAGTAATAAGATGAGAAATGTGGAAAAGCTTTAGCAGAGAAACCCAAGAACCTACAAACAGCCCCATAGCCTAAGGCTAGGGAAACATCATATGGATCTTAGCCTGAGGAGAAACACAGGCCAAGAATTTACCCCCCCCCCCGCTGCTCCTCTTCTGCTGCTTTGCCTGGGCCTGGAATCATTACCTCCACGCAGGTGCAGGCAGATTCAGCCAATTTCGGTGCAAAATTCAAAATCTTACGTTTCAGCACCTAAATCTCCCATGTCTGCCTGCACCGGCCGAGCAGAGGAAATGTTTCTGGGTGCAGGCAGCACAGCAGAAGATGACCAGCAGGGGAGTGGAATCTCAGTTTGTGGAGAAACGCAAATCTGTCTGGTGTGGCCCTTGCCTTAAGGTATTGTAAAATACCCTTAAACAAGGGCCAAGAGGTCAAAATCTAGTGACAACAGATGCCAAGGAAAAAATTCTTACTGTATGTTACACTTGTGCCAGTGGCACTGTGATTAAAATGTAGATTATGTGTGTAGTTCTTTAATTGTAGGACCCAAACGTAACTGGTCATTGTTCGGCAAGGCCACTTAATTAAAGTTCCACCTCGGAGCTCCCACTAAACAAGGGGGTGGGCAGAAATTTTGATTCATTATTGTAATAGTGGCTGATCTTCCCCTGACACTTATGCGTGGACTGAGTGGAACTGGACACAAATGACAACAATCTCTGGCATACAGCTGAACTCATAAAGACACATGACAACGTATTTCCTATGACAATAGCATGATGTGCAGTGTGCAATGTCAATGGGCACAGGTTAGCTCTGTACTCACCACCTGCCATAGGGCCAACAGGTAGTACAGGGCTCCATTGTAGTCTGCGTCTGCTGCTGCTCCCTTATTTGTGTGCCTGAATGACTCACAAGTATGTGTACAGGCAGGCAGGGCTGCCATTAGAAATCACGGGGTCCCACACAACAAAATTTTTGGGTCCCATCCACCCAGGCCCCACCCCAGATCCCTCCCACTCCACACCTTAGTTAAAAGACCACATAGACATCAGCGTTAAAAAATGTAACCCCCCACACACACATTATAAAAAGCTATTGGATGGTCACGGCCCCCTTATAAGTAAAAAAACAAACAAACTGTCAGGGCCCTCCATAAAAGTTTTTTTTAAAAAATTGGTGATCAAGGCCCCCGTAAAAGTTAAAAAAAAAATAATTGGTGACCAGGGCCCCCCTATAAGTTAAAAAAAAAAACATAAAAGTTTATTTTACAAAAAAATTATTGCCAGGGCCCCCTTACAAGTTAAAAAATTTGCGGCCCCAAAGAATATTTTTTTAAAAAAACCTTGGCGCCAGGGCCCCCTTACAAGTTAAAAAAAATTGGGGCTGCAGAAAATATTTTTTTTAAAAAAAACTTTGGCACCAATGCCCCCCTTACAAATTAAAAAAAAATTGGGGCCCCATAAAATATTTTATTTAAAAAATTGGCAGGGGCCTATAGATTATTAAAATAAAACATTGGTGTTCAGGGGATTAAAAAAACCAAATTGGTGTCAGTTGATTTTAACTCTTGGCTTCAGGACTTCAATTATAGCTGTTTTCGTGACATTGGGTCTTTTCGCCGCTTCAGGACTTCAGTGTTGGCTCCTTTCGTGACTTTGGGTCTTTCCGCGGCTTCAGGAATTAGTCTGTTTGGCACTTCCGCATTCGGCTCTTAGGGATTCGATCGAGCAGCACCGCTTCAGAGCTGTCAAGGGGGGCCCGGCTCTTCGAAAAGTACAGCCCTGCCGGGCCCTCCTTCAAGCCCGGGCCTGGGACGATTGTCCCCCCTGTCCCCCCCTAATGGCGGCCCTGCAGGCAGGGCAAGCCTACATGCCTCCTGCCTTTAAAAATACAGCACTGCCTAATGCAGCACTCAGGGGCACATGTCTCTGTGCTTTGAAACAGAGTACAGATACCTTCCGAAATTAATTTAGGGTGAAAGGCAAACATGAATACTTACTTTTTGGAATTAGACACAAAAATCAATTTTTTCATATTTCCAATACATATATTGTCGGCTCGTATCTTTGCAATAATATCTCTGTACCCAAGACATCAAAAACTCCCACCACCCTTTTTTTTTAACACTTCCTGGGGGAATTTCAGCTTCCTCCTATTAAGCATGAATAATAAAATCTAAAGCTTTCATCCTAATGGGGTTAGGAGGAGGTGTAGGCTTTTTATAGCTCTTCATACAATCTGAAAGGAGATGAAAACTGCACAAAATTAGGAAACAGAACAAGTGAAAGCAAAAACGAAAAAAAAAAAACAGTGCTAGAGTTAATGCAGATATTCTATCCCACTGCTTGTTGGTTTACAGAAAGGTAAACTTTGAATTTTTGAATCTGGAAATATTTTTGGCATCACAAAGTAAGTTAGAGCAGTGGTCTGAGGTGAGGCCCCTGCCTTATTCACATTGTGCATACAGTGTCTGCAGGTCATCTAGAGTTAAACTATTCTCAGCTTTACAAAATGAATGCAGAAGACACTGTATGGATAGATCAGACAAAATCTTCTTTTAACTTTAGTACTTTATCAAAGATTTGTAATTCTCTCATACATAAGAGCTGGTATGGAACAGAACAGATTTACAAATAACAATTGAAAAAAAAGAACCAGAATAGAACTAGTTTGTAATTCTAGAAATTCTAAATAGAAAGTTTTTCTTACTATACCTGGATTTCATGGCAGACAGGACTAATTTATAGTGATGGGAGAATTTCTCCCGTTTCGCCGGAAAATTAGGGAATTTCCCACAAAATTCACAAAACGGCCAAAAATTTCAGAAAAATTTGTGTCAAATTAGTCAAAACTACGTCCGCATCAAGTTTGGACACACGTCTGAAAAGTCGATCGAGTCAACTTTGACGGCAGTGTTAAAGTAAATGGGAGTCCGAATAGTGTTGACGTACGTCGATTTTAACGCAAGTGACTTTTTGGGCACGTCCAAAATTTTTTGATGCAGTTGAATTTTCACCAGACTTTGCAAATTTATGCGACATTGGCGAAACGTGGTAATTAGCCGCAAATTCACGCCAGGCAAATTTATTTGCCCATCACTACTAGTTTATACAACTTTGCATGTCTATTTAAGGCATTATGCCTAATGAGTATATAGGTATGGGACCTGTTATTTGTAATTTGGATCTTCATATTTACAGTAAAGTCTTCTAGAAAATCATGTAAACCTTAAATAAACCAAATAGACTGATTTTGTTTCCAGTAAGGGTTAATGATATCTTATATCAAATACAGTCTTTGGGAAATGGCCTTTCCGTAATTTGTAGCTTTCAAAATAATGAATTTCCAGATAACAGATACCATACCTGTACTATATGACTATTTAAATATATAAAAGTCAAGTGTATGGCAACCCCAGAACCCAATATATACCCCTATGTACCCCTATAGGATTTGTTTCAGTGGACTCTTGGGGTATATTAAACTCGTGGGCCCATTCACTAAGCTTGAGTGAAGGAATAGAGGAAAATAGAGGTAAAAAATTTGATTTTCTAATTTTTTTTTGACTACTTCGACTATCGAATTGGCTACTTCGACCTTCGACTACGACTTTGAATCGAATGATCGAATCGCTCGAATATTCGACCATTCGATAATCTAAGTACTGTCTCTTTAAAAATTTCTTCAACCCCCTAGTTTGCCACCTAAAACCTACCGAGGCCAATGTTAGCCTATGGGGAAGGTCCCCATAGGCTTTCCAAGGTTTTTCTGATCGAAGGATAATCCTTCGATCGATGAATTAAAATCCATCGAATCGTTCGATTTGAAGGATTTAATCGTTCGATTGAACGATTATTCCTTCGATTGTTCGATCGAACGAATTGCGCAAAATTCTTCGACTTCGATATTCGAAGTCGAAGGATTTTTATTCGGCAGTCGAATATCGAAGGTTAATTAACCCTCGATATCTGACCCTTGATACATCTGCCCCGTGGTGTAGGGGGTCCTTCTTCTTAACTAGCCAAGAGTAGAAACTTAAACTTGGTGACAAACTTACCATAAAAAGTTGTTGACAGCAGCACACGTTTTCACCAAAAAAATGTATCTTTAATCGCTCTGCTTAAAAATGGGACAGAAACCTGCATGTTTCTTGCACTTCCAAGCGTAATCATCACCATTTTCTGCTACAAACTCCGATCAAATCCGCTCGGGTTTTTTATTACATTCCGCTCGGGTTTTACATTACATTTTCCAGAGAATTTGCTTTGCTGGAAAAAAAATAATCAGATTTTCAGGATTTTTTCTGGATTTTTCACCCAAAAACTCAGATTTCCTATCCTTTTTGCATGAAAACTCTGAAAACTTTAAGGTATTGCATGAAAACCCAGCGCACATCAAAATATCATTGGGACTTCTCCCATTGACTTTTATGCAACCTCAACAGGTCTGACATGCTGGATTTCCTGATTCAGACTTTTCAATCCTCGGGGTTTAATAAATTCTGCAAGATTCGTGAAGAGTGGAAGTACAAACACATGCAAGGCCAGGCCTTATTCACTTTTTTTAAGCAGAGCGAATGATGGTCAATTATTTTTTGGAAAATTTTTATGCTGTCCACTGCTTTTTATGGTACAGTTTATGAGTTAAGAAATGCAGAAGATCATGCAACCACTTTCCAATAAGCAGCTGGGTGTTGGTGCAATTTAGCATTTCTATTCGTAAATCAGCCACTCCTTTGCAGAAGATTAATGATCATTTTTGCATTTTGTATATTCTGGTTGGAACTGCAGGATCACTTGCCTCTCCTGCAGAATTCCTTATATGTTTCAATATAATAGTGTACAGTACTAGAAGTGCTCTTCGAAGTGCACCACCCATTTGTGTACATTGTTTATAAAATACACAGTGCACAGTCATATAGATAGATAGAACGACAGATAGACAGACAGATGAACAGATGGATTGATAGATAGATTGACAGACAGATAGATAGATCGATAGATATGCTTATATAAATATGCAGGGAAAGTTCTAAGCAAAAAAATAAACTATACTCTACTGCTTATGTAAGGTACAATAAGCAGAAGATAACCCCTGGTACCATTAAGATTAGTCTTTCAGGCTAGCAAATCATTTCAGTTCATTGTGAATCAATGCAAATCATGGTGTGAATCGTTTCGAAAAAATGGAGAGCAATTCAAATCATGGCTGGAATAATTTTAAGAGTGTATGGAAATTGATTCCAACGTCCTGAATCTCTATGATGAATGCAAAATACAGATCTTACTGAAACAATTTACTCACCCATAGTTCCAATCTGTAAATTATATAATGGCAGGCATTTTTTTCTTTCATTTCTCAATATGTGTCTAGTCGTATTATAAACTGATGGGAAATAGATAAGGATGGCACTCACACATAAAACTGCAAAGACCTCCATGTGGACTTATTTGCAACACTTTATTATAGAGCCAAGAAAACCAATTAGTCCAAATCATAACGCAGCTTGAATCAATGAAATTTGCCATGCTCTAATTAAAGGTTTGACTACTGTATTTGGGACAGTATAGGCTGATTCACAACTTGCAGCCACATGGAATGATAACATTTCTATGATTCTTATTAACCTAAAGGGGAATGGCTAAGTGGCTAATCAGCATTCATCATTTCTTGTTCCTATGTATTAGGAAGTACAACTGAAATGGCGGCTTACATTTTTTGACCTTTTGAAATGAGGTGCACTGGACTCTATTAGTAAAATTAATCATTCATCTTTCAATATGATTGGGTACAGGAATAACTCACTTTTCCTTGAACCGATTGAACCGATTGAAAAAGTAGTATATACAATGTTCCTGGTCTGTAAGACATGGCATTTGATAAATCAAGGTTCATTAAGTAAGGTCCTGATGTCTTGTGTTGGGTGACATTACTTACCGATTTTATTACAGAAATACAGCAGTATATCCCTTGCCCATTCAAACCAGTCCTTTGGTACCTGCCTGTACTAGGCGTCTTTATGGCTTATTTAACCACTAAGGACAGTTGTAATCACACAACTTTAGCCACAGTTGATGTGAGAATATACTCAATTCATTTAGGTACTTATGTCTAAAGGCACACGCCCATTATTGCATAGTTGTGCTCATACACAGTTTGCCATTGACATAGGGGAGCCTTGCTGCTTTGTGGGTAAAGCACATGGCAACTTGCAGGGTCAGAATAGGTTGGCAGGATACCAGGAATAAACCTGGTGGCTCCGGATGGCCCAGACCCGCTCCCTGTACTGCTCCCTCACTTCCTCGATTGCCTCACATCTTGAAAGAAAATGGTATGTGCAGGGTTGGGAGCTGGGGGCATTGAGGGGGGGGGTTGCTTCTGGGGTGGGAGGGCCGGGGGAGGTGTGTGTACCTTTTTCCTGCTCGCAAACCACGACCGGGCCGGGAAGGGAGATCGGAGGCAGCGTCAATAGCAGGTCTGGGCCGGCAGGACCCGCAAGGGTTTTCTCCCAGTGTCCCACTGGCTCAGCCTGGCACTGGGCTAATTTACTGACATAGGTGCTAAATTGCACTAGTGCAGTTACCAATAGCAAGCAGTCAACAAGTTGTATTTGTCAGTTTATTAGTTAGATAATAAGATAACAATTCTGATTCTGGTTGCTGTAGATTGCTACACCAGTGCTAGAAACACATGTTAGCAAATCATCTCCACCATTTACACCTTTTTTTAAAATGCCACCAAACCCCTAACAGTTAAAGTTTATATCAGCCCCAACAAGATAAAAAAAGCACCATACTTAATGCTTCTTAAGTTATACTGACACATTCCTAACTTTTGCCATGGGGATAGTAGAGCAAAAATGGTTTCTTATGGCAGGTTGTTTTATATCTTAGGGGGTTATAAGTGTGTTTAAAGGAGAAATGAACCTGTGTGAAAAAAAACTCGTACCCCCCACCCCAGGTAGCCCTCCTCCCCCCAGGCTAACTAACCCCCTGGGGAAGTGCCCCATACTCCATACTTACCCCTCGGCTTAGATTCTTCCAGCGAAGTTCCACGCATCCATCTTCTGGCTCTTCTGTAAGCTGACTGGGAGGGTAAGCCTGGGGGGGAGGTACAGGGTTTTTTCCCCACTGGTTGGTTTCTCCTTTAAGCATAATTTCAAATCATATTAGAAAGACAAAAGAGGGGTGCTCTAAGAAAGTGTAAAATGGAGATTTTGGGGACCAAACTGACAGGTTAAGAACAATAAAAAAAATAAAAGGGAGACCTAACTAACTTTTTAAAGCACTGCACTGCACATAACTTTTAAAACTGCTGGAGAATAGTGATGCACGAATTTCTCCTATTCGAAATGGCAAAAAATTCACAAAACTCGAATTTAGACGCCAGTGACAATTCCAACACACATTAAAGTCAATGGGCATCGATTAATTGTCTCCAGTGGCGAAACCTTGAAATGTGCCCTGAATTCGCGCCTGTCAAATAAATTCACCCATCACTACTGGAGAACCAAAAACAGGGATATCTGGAAAAATGCCATCCCTAGGACACTGTGCCCAATGTCTTGTAAACTGGGAATTGCACCATTTCCAACAGAAGTCACACATCTTGGCTCATATTTATTATGTAGTTCATAGGAATATTATTCACATTGATGTGCCTCCCCAATATTTTCTAAATTTGTATGTGGCTCACAGGTACAAATAGCTGGGTTCCTTTGCACTATAGTTAAATTGCTTTTTTTTATAATAGTGTTGGCTCCCCTTGATTAGGGGATTAGTAGAAAATAATAGAAAAATTATAAAGTTGCAACCTTTTGTTTGGACTTGTATCTGTATTTATACATTATTTGTACTCATGGAAATACAAATAAATTACAGTATTTAGCTAACTACAAGACCATCTCCAATATGATAGCAATTCATGGGTGTTGCAAGGCAGAAAGCAAGAAATATGCATCTCTTCTCTCATCCACATGTTTCTGATATTAGAATTTGCTTTTGATCCTTTGGATAGGAAACGAAAGTCAACCACCTATGGTGTAACTTATGGCTGTGAGAAGACCTGGCTAGAATGGATCTAAAGATCTAAAGATAATCCTATTGTCTTCTGCAACTAGTTGCTTTGACTTGCAGCCAAATGGGTTTCACACCCACTTTGCCAGGCGCCAATTGCGCTATGAATACGCTAATTCAGTAAAAAGCAAAGCTTCGTCCCAGGCGTCGAGCGATGCTGATTTTTTGCTAGTGGTACTTCGGCTGTGTGAGCATTTCATAGCGAAGATGCGCTAGCATTCATTTGTGCCTAGCGAAAATTCGCTAGTGATCTTGCGATTAGGTCAATTTGCATACGGCCGGTAATTTAAAGTTGTATGGAGGTCTTTATTATAAATGTTGGTGCAAATGCTTGAAGTTACCACTTTTTTAAATACATGTTCAGGGAACCTTAATAAAGACAATACAGTTAATATGATGCCCTACACATGAGCCCACTGTAAAAGTAATGTCTTGAGAAAACTTGTTACTCAAAAAAAGTTTGTCAGCTGAAAACAATTCAAGCCAGGACCTTTGCAGGCAATTCCGCTTCAAAAAAGGAAAAGTCGCCAGCATTTTTGGAACTTGCGTTTTCGGTGACAGAAGATTGAGGAAGATGTAGCTTCATTTAAGCACTTTGCCTGGTCTGAGGTGGCGAAGTCAACTCTGGCAAAAGAGGTAATGTTCAGTTAAATCTGCACTTTAATCAATTTGCAGAGTAACGATTGTTCGCCAGAATGAAAAGTTGCCTGGCGATAGAGTGCGAATGAACACTAGGGACGGTCCCCGGCCTGCAGGGGACAACGCTGGCGAAAAGTCGCTAGCGCTATCCACTTCGCCCTTTAGTGATACTGCCCCTATGTGTTTTTTTTCTTTTTTTTTTTTTATAAGCTACAGAGTTGGCAAGCTTGTGTAAAAAAATATACAGTTAAAAATAAAGTTTTTTTTAAAGCCGTTTCACCAGCAAGCTAAAGCAATCTGGAATTGATTGCGGAAAACGTGAGTAAATTTAGGAGCTCATTTCCAGTTTCTATAATTGATTATAGATAGGTGGATCTTCATAAATTTTTCACTATATTTATTGTGTAGATGTTCACAAGAATAAGGATTGAATTGGTCCTTTTGAAATTGCTTCCTGTAGTTCTTTCATGGCAAAGATCCCTGTATCAAAGCAAGATGCATGAATTATGCTTCTAGTGGATAAAGCATGAATAAAGAACACATCTTAACTTGGACAAACCCACCATGATGCACACACAATGCTCAATGCAGGGGCGTAACTACCGGGGGAGCAGGGGATGCAAATGGGCCAGGGCCCGCACCCCCGCAGGGCCCCCCCGGAAGATCGTGCGCACCACAGCCGGCTGGAGTCGGCTGCAACGGCACAGAAAAATCTCGCACACGAGGGTGGGGGCGGGCACGGCTCGCACCAGGGCCTGCCCCCACCAAGTTACGTTACTGGCAAATGGACGTAAATACGTTGGCACCTAGTGAATTTGTTATAACTGCATTACCAACATCATTATTGAGGCCATCATTATTCATTAGATACCTTTGACCATATTTCATAAAACTCCTAGGCATTGCCTGAGGCAGAAACATAAAAGTCCAATAAACAGAAACTTTAGACTTACAGGACAGAAACAGTATTCAGTATTCAATTGCCTATATAAATCTCCTTTTGCTTTTGTTTTTCTTTCCTTATTGTATATCTCTGTAGTGATAATAAAATGAAGGACCCTTTCATTGACTAAGAGAACATACTGCTGACCTGATGTTGGGGAATCGTGGAATGAAGACACAGATCTTAGACTAACAGATCCTCGTTAATTTCTTTAGTCTCTGGGTTATGCAGAATGTTTGGGTGTAGACCCATTGTCTTTGCCTGAATTAGAAACTTGTAAAAACAATAAAAGATAACAGTTTTTTTTCTAATTATTCTGTATTTCCTATAACAAGTTGATATATGTACTGTTACTGCATATGACCTGTTATCCAGAATGCTTGAGACATGGGGTTTCCAGATGAGGAATCTTTCCATTATTTTGAACTCCATACCTTAAGTCTAATAAAAATATGACTTAAATAATAATTAAACCCAATAGGATGGTTTTGCCTCCCTTAAGGACGAATTATATCTTAGTTGGAATCAAATACAAGGCACTGTAAATAATTTTTAATAAATTTAATTTATTGGATTAAAACAGAGTGTGAGTAGAAGTGGCCACAATATGCCATAAGTGTTTCAAACATGCATAGTGGATAATTCGCAATTTCCTCAGCAGCAACCACCATGATGCAGACCTGTTGAACATGTTTCTATGTGTGTAGTTTTCTTGCACGTGGATGCCAATAATTTTGATGGAAATAAACCCTAGAGACTTTTGTTGGCCCCATACTGTTGCCATGCATCCTCCATAAATTGTACTTTAAACCTAGAGGACAGAATCATTAAGTAGGATGTAAAATTCCTACCAGTCTCACAATCACATCTGCTAAAAAGATCTCAATGTCTATAGTACATTGCATTAATCCAAAAGAGCACAGTATAGATATAAAATCTAGATGGAGAATGAAATAGAAGGAGGTATAAATACCTTATGCCAATACTGCGCCACTCCACTATTGGAAAGAAGGGGGGCTGCTTCCTTGAATATCCCCGTTTACACCTGCCTTAATACGAGACAGAGACTCTAAAATAGTACACAAAAGACAGCGCACACATAGGGGCTCATTTACTTAGCTCGAGTGAAGGAATAGAATAGAAAATACTTTGAATTCCGAAGTATTTTTTTGGCTACGTCGACCATCGAATTGGCTACTTCGTCCTTTGACTACGACTTCGAAATGAACAATTTGAACTAAAAATCGTTCGACTATTCTACCATTCGAAGTACTGTCTCTTTAAAAAAAACTTTGACCACCTACTTCGCCACCTAAAACCTACCGAGCATCAATGTTAGCCTATGGGCAAGGTCCCCATAGGCTTTCCTAGCTTTTTTTGATTGAAGGAAAATCGTTTGATCGATGGATTGAAATCCTTCGATTTTTCCTTCAATCGTACTAAATGCGGTAAATCCTTCAACTTCGATATTCGAAGTAATTAACCCTCGATATTCGACCCTAATTCAACCCTAAGTAAATGTGCCCCATAGAGTAGTATTCTCTTAATTAATAAAGATAATTAATAAAGCCCATATTGCCATGAAGTGTTTAAAAATGGTGCCTGGAAAGCACCATAAAAAAAACGATTTTCTACTCACAAAGATAGCCAGATCATAAAGCACGTAGTACCCAAAGCAAAATGTAAGTCCGGACTTCTCTTGGACCGGGAAGGCTTTTCCAGTTGAGTCTGTGATCGGTAAATAAGTCATACCGCTATGTGGTGATTTTAATATTTATCAAAGCAATATTATACTATTATTATAATATAATACTATATTTTGTTTTATATTTTCATTATATTACTGTTTTAAATTATATAATATAGCTGGGTGACTGGAGTGAAATCATATGGTGAAGGACTGACATTATTATATACATCAAAATTTCAAGAAACCTATATCTACAGTGGTGGATCTTCTGCAATCTAGCTCTCCAGGTACCATATTTAAACACTCTATGGGCTTTATTAATTAAGGCAATGCTACTCTATGTGTGCGCTTCCTTTTGCATTCTATTTTATATATACCTTAAAAATCTGTGCATTATGTTTGGAACAGTAGGAGTGAATACAAAAGCCTTAAGGGTAGGGGCACAAATTGCACTTTTTAGGACTCATAGAGTGGCATAGAGTGTAATTTGATGCACTCTGCATCATGCTTTGCACAAGATTCAGACCATAGCTCAATCAAACACAAGGGAGCCCTGTATTTACCACCTGCCATAGGAAAGCAATGGGCATCCAAGGGGATATGCATCTGCTGCCTCAAGACCACCACAGAGGTGCTAGTTTTTTGTGTTTTATTCTGGAGAGCAAAGACCAAAGACCAATGCCTTTGCCACACAATATGTGAACCGTATATATATATATATATATATATATATATATATATATATATATAGTTAGGTCCATAATTATTATGACAGGCATCTGCAGTTGAACTGCAGAATTTCAGCTTTAATTCAGTGGGTTGAACCAAACAGATTGTATAAAAATGTGAGGAACTAAAGCCCTTTTTTTTAACACAATCACTTCATTTCAGGGGCTCAAAAGTAATTGGACAAATTAAAAAACTGAAAATAAAATGTTCATTTCTAATACTTGGTCGAAAACCCTTTGCTGGCATTGACAGCCGGAAGTCATGGACCTCACCAGATTCTGGGTTTCCTCCTTTTTAATACTCTGCCAGACCTTTACTGCAGTGGCTTTTAGATGCTGTTTGTTTGTGGGCCTTTCTGTCTGAAGTTTAGTCTTCAACAAGTGAAATGCATGCTCAATTGGGTTCAGATCAGGTGACTGACTTGGAAACTTCTTTGCTTTAATAAACTCCTGGGTTGCTTTGGCTGTATGTTTTGGATCATTGTCCATCTGTTTTATGAAACGCCTCCAAATCAATTTGATTGCACTTAGCTGGATTTGAGTAGACCGTGTCTCTGAACACTTCAGAATTCATTCGGCTGCTTCTGTCCTGTGTCACATCATGGATAAACACTAGTGTCCCAGTGCCACTGGCAGCCATGCACGCCCAAGCCATCACACTGCCTCCCAAATGTTTTATAGTATGCTTTGGATCATGAACTGTTTTCTTGCCATCATTCTGATAGACGTTGATCTTGGTTTCATCTGTCCAAAGAATGTTTTTTTAGATGTTTTTTTTTTTAGCAAAGTCCAATCTAGCCTTTTCTTGAGGCTTATGAGTGGCTTGCACCTTGCAGTGCTCCCTCTGTATTTACTTTCATGCAGTCTTCTCTTTATGGTAGACTTGGATATTGATACGCCTATCTCCTGGAGAGTGTTGTTCACTTGTTTGGCTGTTGTTTTCTTCACCATGGAAGTTATTTTGCAGTCATCCACCACTGTTGTCTTCCATGGATGTGCAGGTTTTTTCACGTTGGTGCATTCACCAGTGCTTTCTTTCTTTCTCAGGATGTACCAAACTGTAGATTTTGCTACTCCTAATATTGTTGCAATATTGTTGTTTTTTTTTTCCATTTTTGCAGCTTAAGGATGGCTTGTTTCACTTGCATGGAGAGCTCTTTTGACCGCATGTTGTCTGTTCACAGCAAAATTTTCCAAAAAACTGCTCAAATTACTTTTGAACCCCTGGGCCGATTACTTATGAACCCCTGAAATGAAGAGATTGTGTTAAGAAAAGGCTTTAGTTCCTCATATTTAGGGTAGGACTCCACGGATAATTTTCTCGCAACCCGAAGCAACAGAAAAAAGGTAAGTAATAGCATTGTCGGATGGTGTTGCAGTGTTGATCCGTCACGACACAATTTTCGCGTCGGATCAACGCTGCAACTTCATCCGAAATTTCCATCTCTTACCTTATTTCCTTTGCATCTGACGAGAGAGAGAGAATATACAGAGCGCACTCCATTTGCCCAAAAATCACAGCCTGGGTGCCAGTCTAAAAATAATAGAAATCGAAGGCAAGTTGACGGCACACCACGGACATCTTTACAACAGGGTCTGCTTGAAAATTATTATTATTATTTGCAAGCAGATCCTGTTGTAAAGATGTCCGTAGTGTGCCGTCAACTTGCCTTATATATATATATATATATATATATATATATATATATATATATATATATATATATATATATATATATATATATGCCCTTTATAGGAGAAAAAACTAAATATATAATATGTAGGCGACTTGCACAAGTCACTTCCTCCCAAATCACGCCCCACATGCACTGTAGCATCTTCTTCTAGACCAGCTTTTGGGAAGATCATTTTCAAGACATAATGAATAATTATATAGGCTATATATTCATATATACCTGTACAAAGGAAAAAAAACATCGCTCTACTAGCTTCCCCAACAAAATATTCTAGTGAATTATTTTTGGAGTGGCTGTTGCAGACATCTGTGAAATTTTTTTACTCTTTGATAAATTCTCTCAAAAATGTTGTTTGTCTGATAAAATTCTGTGAACTGGGGAGTCTTGTGTTTTTGATCTGCAATTATTTTTATCTCTAATGCCCCCAAATTTCTGTAATTTTCCAGTAGATGGCAGTATTGCTCCTAGACAAAGAAACATTGCTGGGAATATTGCACAGAAACATAAAAGAGTCCGCTGGAAAGAGGTCAGGCACGCTTCCATACAGCAGTGTAAGCTTACTGTGAGCAAACAGAGAGACAGTGTGTGCAAGGGCAGCAGCAAGTGACTTAGATAGTCAGGTGTTAAGAGAAAAAAAGTAAAATAAATAAATAATGAAAACTTTAAGGTAAACAATGTCAGGCAGGTGAGTCTAGTGCCCTCATTGTATCCTGCATAATTACAGCTGAAGGGAATTACAGAGACACGATAACAGATAAAACAGTGATTGTTTTAATTTAATTACTCGGAAGAACTAGGTACTAATGTGGATGCCTACACCTAACAAGTAGAGAACATATAGTTGCAAGTGCAAGGCTCATGGGTGTACATATGCAATCTAGATGTTGCTTTTTAGATGCAAGAAAAAGGTCACGTTATTTTCTTTTGCATATGATGTAAAAATGACCGTACTTCATCCATATTAGTCTGATTACATTGAGGGACACCACACATGCTGATGTAAAGCACCTATTTGATTTAATTGAGCAAATACTGCACCCACTGTTTTTCTGAACTGATGCAGTTTGAATAAATGGACTTAAATTTATCCTCCCACTTCTGTGCCATTTTGGGCACACTAACACTATATCCTGAATTACATTAGATGCATAAATGTGGGGAAAACTCACATTATTAAAGATTTGTTATACTCCAAATCTACTAAAAATCCAAATCCGAAAAAACTTGAGCTAAAACCTGTCAAGGTCACGTAGACGTCAATGGCAGATGTCCCTTTTACAATTTGAAGAGGTTGTGGCCTGCACTGGGTTTCATACAATAATCTGAAAAATTCAGGGGTTTTGGGTGACAACTCGTAAAAAAAAAAATCAAATTCGAAAAAGTCGTACAGTTCAAATTTTGGTTTGATTTTATCGGGACTTTCTGGAGTTTTAGTAAATCCCCCCCCCATGATGTGAAGCACTAGTGAAGTGTGCTCAAACAAATATGATCCCATACTCATATCTCATATCTCTAGACTTTAGAGCAAGTAAGCATGCATGCTAGAGCAATGGCACATGGGACTATTCAGGATGTTTTGTGGTCACCTGCTGAACTGGAAATCAACAAAGCATCTTGCATTGTCCTGTGGGCTATTGGCGTAAACATAAGATGATTACTGTTTCGCTGTTTTGCTTTTGCCTAGAAAAAAAACAAACTCAGGGTTTTTATAACAACTGAGATGTTTCCATAGCTCAACAGTTCGAGAGGAAAAAAACAACTTCATCTATCGCCAACAGTCCAATGGAATATACCACAGCAAAAATCATGAGCTAACTGCTTGTGTACCAAATACCCTTACAAATACATTATACCTGCAGTATTTATTATACAGGATCATTCACCAGGTTAAAGGTAGGTGACATCATTTCAAGTACAGATGTGGAGTGATGGCGTTGCCAGTCTCAATGTATGACTGACTCTATCAAAAGGGAACATGAGGTGTTACTGGTGTAAACTAAAATTTTAATTTGCGATTTAGCATTTCCAGATTGTGATTTTTGGAGAGCTATGACTGATAAAACCAGTTCAAAGAATAAGATGCCACAGCTTGGGAGCTCAATGGTTAACACAACTTCCATGCACTGTCTGTATGTATCCCAGTGTGTGTGAGGGTTTCTTTGGGAACCCTGGGTTTATCCCACACTCCAAAAACATACAGGTTAATTGGCTTCTGATAATATTAACTCAAGTGTGCTGTGTGAATATGACACAGATTGTAAGCTCTGCTGGGACTGATGTGAAGGATGAAACATTTCTGTAAAGTGCTGTCTATTTACATAATGGATAATACATATAATAAATAGCTGCAGGTCCAGCACATTCCTGACACATACAGTCTATCCACCAGACTTTGCAATGCCTTTTATTCTATGACTGTTTTTACTACCAGAAAACCCACACATTTTGTTGGCATTCATACAGAATACATGCACCAAAATATCTCTCTCTCTCTCTGTCTCTCTCTCTCACTCTCTCTCTCTCTCTCTCTCTCTCTCTCTCTCTCTCTATATATCTGCCTATACACATAGATGTATACTGTATATATACACCTTTATACACATAAAAATATATATACACATATAATCTAGAGTATTCCAACTGACATACAACAGAATGCTTTCGTTTAACCTATGATTGTGAATTATTAACCCAAAGACTGTAGCATTTTATCAGCAGTATATGAAAGAACGTACTGATGCTAAATTTGGTTTTCATGTGATAAATGCCATTAAAAAGATCTCACTTTCACCACAGGTGAAATAATGTCCTGCTTTTGTGCCATGGCTGTATGCAGAACACCATCTAAGAACTTGAACCTACTGCAAATCAGATGCAGAATATGAAATTGACCAGCATGGAAATGAGAATTAAGACACAAACTAAACCCGGGAATTGGTTAAAACTTCTATTCCTAGACTTCCCATGCATATACATACAGTAGCTCTACTTTCAGCCTCAATATACATAAACAATGCAAAAATAACCAACAACACAACAAAGCAAAAATACATTAAATAAACCTTTATTAAAACTCTTCAGTGTGTTGTAAAACAGAGAAGTAAAAAAGCAGTGGCTCTTTAGAGTGAGTATAAAAAAGTACCTCCTACCTCACACATTTAACACTGTGCCTGGCATAAGTAATTGTATTCTTAGTTAGAAAGTACATAGGTTTCGCATAATATATTATCTGTGACTGACACCCTTAAGCCCATGTATCCTGTGTTAACTACATAATATGAAGGCGTACTTTCTGTTTAACTGATTAATTGCCAGGCAGGATTTGCAACACAAAATGTTTCAAGCCTCTCTTGAACTAAAAGGTTTGAAAAGCTACGAGTTTGCAAATATCATTATTTCCACTCTTTAATATGATGCTTATCCTGCATCTGATTATTTGAACTTGAATATACCTTTAAAGCTGGGTCCCTTTATGCCCTTACGAAATTACTTTATTCAGGGGGAAATTAAATATCAAAGAAATAGGCAGTATTATAAATAACATTCATCTTTTGAAATCGAATTCCTCTAGCAAACATTTACAAAATAACTGCTGTTGGCATTAGCTGTAAGAATCCCAGAAACACTAGCTTTGCATATGAAGGCTAAAGAAGACAGCCTTTAGTCAATGTAAGGGTAAAACATAATCTGCTTGGAAACACAGCAACATTTAAAAGTTCCATTAATAACTTGTACTGACCAAACCTTTCATTTTTTAAATCCTAATCCTTTTCTTATATTTTATACATATTCCAGAAAAAGGCTACAGATATTTTAGCAGGGCATAATAAAAAAATAATTTATCGGAAGAAGACATATTCAAAAGGAGAATATTTTTAAGAGTTACCGTGTGCATTTACTCCAAATCTTCTTTGAAAACACCAGTTCCTCTTTTTTTTAATCCCAAAAAATACTTGCATTATATGTTAGAGTTTGTATGTCTTTCAGTGTCCCGGTTTCATTGTGTGGCCATCCCCTAGTTGTTAAAGCCAATGGAATTTAGATGCAAAATATATTTTAAGTTAGTGCAAGGCAGCTTTAGAGGTTTCAGATTAGAAAAAAAAAATGTGAAGAAATGTGCATTAAGCCCTGCATTGTTATCAAATGTTTTGTTAAACAACCATCTGGAAAAAGCTATTGCTTCTCCTCCCATTCGAAAATTCTGAAATGTGAATTTGCAGATTTCCCTGCCTGTTCCTTGTTTAGTTCAGGACATAGTTACAAATTTGGGTAATGTACTATTATTCTGAAAATGAACAAACTGATACCAATAATTCACAGAAAACCAATTTATAATGGTTGAAGGAGCAGAGGAGCATAGTGGTATGACTTTAAAAACTGGTACTGCCCTACTGCCTTCTAGGAGGAGGAATGTTGCTGTGTTTTTTTTATAGGTATTGCTGCTTGTTACATGCAGTTTATTGCCTTAAATACCTATGGGGTTGTTCAATTTGTCCTGCAGTAAGAGAAGTAAGTAGCCTAAGGGTGCATCTGTAACTGCTGTGTTACTTTGCCTAAAGCACCTAAGTTGTAGTCGAGTAAGCACTTAACATTCTTCAGTCATTGACAAGAACAGGAAAGGAACTAAAATAAAAGTATGTTCTATCAAGTTAAGTTTTAGGGTAGGGCCCTGGGCTGCCAGCATCAGAGAGCTTTCTTGGGTAGCCAACATAGATTCATTTACAAAGGACATTTTTAAAGGGGCCCTTCATTTATATGTAAAACAATAAAGAATAACAATAAAATTACACCTTCCCAGTTTCTCGGTTGCAACAACCAGACAAAATTTTCAGCTAGACAGATGCAACATAGGAAGATGATAATTGATGATAATTCAGCATGCTGGAGAACAACTAACTGAGGATTGCAGGTTCAGTCTCTGATTTACTTAATTCCTACAGGGAATGGACAGGGACTCCAGCTTTTGTTTAATACCAACCCCCCTTCTATGTCCTGCCCTGTATACTGTGCGAAATAAACCGGGAAACAGGGATCAAACCTTTTGGACTCATTTCTGTTTTCTTTTCATAATTAATACATAAGAATTTCCTCATAGCTGTATTTGGTGTACCGCCTCTAATGGAAATCTATGACCCTTTCTCTATGTTAGTACCATTAAAAAAAATGATTTCAAGTTTTTGCTAAAGCTTTCAATAGCATCATTCAAATTAAAACATGATACTGTTTCCTAATTAACCAGTAATCCATTAATCAATGTGCAGATTAGCTGACCCGGTAGCCGTACGTGTTCAGATAACATCACCTTTGTTCTAAACCAACACAGCTTTATTAACAGCACATTAGCATTCCTTCCTTTGTACACACATGTCCTTGGCAAGGGTTTTTGGCTGAGACTTTGAACCCCCGAACCTCTAGGCTGACATCCTTTGCTCATTTAGTCGAAATGAATATGTTAACAATGTCTATGTCACTGGGGATTGATGGCATTCTAATTATAACACAACCCAGAGCATTATTATATTCAGTCTAGCCCATCCATTACAGTTATTGGCGCCTTCATGATTTGAGGAATCTACGATGATGACTATTTTATGTTGTTCTACTGTATAGCTATTGCCTGTATGAAATTTTAGCCCATATTAATTGGAATTCCATCTAGTTGGCGTTCAGTTTTTTCTATACTATAATTAAAATTGGCATCAAGCATCATATTTACCATCTGGAAGACTGGGGCAGAAGAACAATGGTCACGTAGCAACCATAGTATTATTGTGGTTAAGTGGGCACATCCTAAAAATGCTATTGACGTGTCTTGTTAAATCCCATAATGTTTTAACAGCAGCAAGCCAGGTATCACTTTAAAAGCATTCTTTGTCCTGTAATTGAATTCAATAACACTATTCCTTTAATGCAATTCATTTGGGGGTAGATTTACTAAGGGTCAATTTTCGAAGTTAAAAAAACTTCGAAATTCGACCCTCGAATTGAAATCCTTCGACCTCGAATATCGAAGGATTTTTCACCGAATTTAGCATTCGAACGATCGAAGGAGATTTAGTTCAAACTATTTAAGCGTACGATCGAAGGATTCTCCTCCGATGTACAAAGAAAATGGTTGTAGAAGGTCCCCATAGGCTAACACAGCACTTTGGCAGGTTTAATTTAGCGAAGTATTGAAGTCGAATTTCTTTTAAAGAGACAGTACTTCAATTATCGAATGGTCGAATATTCTAACAATTTTTACTTCGAATCGAAGTTGAAGTAAATTCGAAGTCGTAGTATCCTATTCGATGGTCGAAGTATTCAAAAAATTACTTCAAAATTCAAACTTTTTTAACTTCATTTTAACTTAAATTCACTCGAACCTTAGTAAATCGGCCCCTTGATCATCGACCAGTGAGCAATATCTTTAATTGATTGCTTTCACATTAAGGGGCAGATTTATCAAGGGTCGAATTGAAAAATCAAATTTTTAAATTCTAATTTTGAGGTTATTTTAGTATACTTCGACTAGGGAATAGTCCAAATTCAAATTGAATTTGAAAAATAATAAAAAATTAGAATATCAAATTTATCATGTACTGTCTCTTTAAAAATTGACTATTCACCATCTAAAACCTACTGAATTTCTGTTTTAGACTATGGGGGACCTCCTAGAACCAATTTGGAGTCATTTGGTGAAAATTTGGGAAAAACTTCGTATCGAATTTGATCGAATACGATCTGCATTCAATTTGAATTATCGAATACAGCCTATTCACCCCGAAGTTAAATTATTCAATATTTTAAATAAATTGTGGTTGGTTTTTTTTTATTCGAATTTCAAATTGATGGGAGTACAAAATAACTCCCATCAACTCGAAATTCGACCCTTGATAAATCTGCCCCTAAATGTAAATGTTTGACATTATAAATTGTGTTGCGTACTGCTGTGTCTCTGTTACCAAGGCAAACTATGAGACACCCATTACCTGATTATTATGTGTTCTGCAGTCATATCCCCCTGACCTCACAAGTCTGGTCCACTAATAGGTATACACTTTACTCATATTAGGGCAGACTCATTCAAATGGCCTGGGCCCAATAATTGGTAAGGTCCTTAATTGCTCATAGTAAGGCTGAAGCTATATAAAACTATATATGGTATAAATGCAGTGCTCAGCAACCCCATTAACTAAAGCTGCAAAATAAGAATTTGCCCTTATCCCCAAATCTTGAGGCTGCCCTAATTTATTCTTTGGGGTCTCAACTGTGCAAAGCCCACTGTTGGGAACATATGGGTGACAATTAACGTTATATTAACTCCAAAAAAAATGAATGAAAGCCACAGTAAGTAACAGTTAACAGATCTAGATATTCCTATGTTGTGCAAATGGGCCTAGATGGCACTAAAGAAATAAATCTGAATTAGCCTGCATATTCTTGCTGTGCCACTGGCAGGAAGCCTAGCAAAACCAGAAGGAAAATACACTCATATGCCTTATAGCACACGTAGCAGCACAGCACAAACCTCAGTGAGTCATATTAGATCTTTGTTTGTGTGGGGAATTGAACATCCATCCCCCCACAATATTATCTCCCAAGTTGATTATGGTGCTGTTAAAGAACATGCATATGGCAGTAATATAAACACATGGAGGCCAAGGTTATTTTTTATTATTAAAATAGAACTGAATACCCACCCCCCTGGTTTATATTGCCCACTGATGCTGTTGATCCATTCACTGTCTCTTGCTTTTTGAATACTCATGCAAATTAGCACTTTGATTTTCAGCAAAGGAAAACTGTAAATATAAATATCTTTCCATTTGTGTGGCAGATATCAGATAGTTTAGGGGTACAAAAACAGCTCTGTACCAGTTACTGATCTAAGTAAGGCTGCATATTTATGATTTAACTCCGTGTATGTGTTTGACTGTCCAATGGTTTAATACTGTTAAATATTTGCTTCTTGCAACTCTTTCCAAGGCTTTTCTACTTTTAGAAAACCCTTGCCTCTAGATGACAACAGACATCTACAAGGCAGCACCTATATACAACTGTAATTGCCTTCATTGACAAATGCCCCTCTGCACATGTACACCAAGTAGCAGAATAGCCGACAAACAAACTTTTTTAGAAAGTAAATCACAATGCATTTTTTATGTGCTGTAAATTGGTAATGTACATAAAAAACTGCACTCATAAACCACCACATATTAAAAAGAAAAATATAATATTGTGCTGTAGCTGCCACGTACACAGTAGTTTATACACTAGTAGCTCTTTTTCTGTCTTCATCTCCACTGGCATGTGCCGCACCCTTAGTAAATAAAAAATGGTGTTATTGTTTATTTATGCATCTGTGCAGGGTACATTTGGGTAATATATGAACACAGATAACATGTTGACAAATAAATATAGGTCCTGAGATCAGTGTTTGGCCACAGTTGAAATATCCCCATCTGTGCCAAATCACTGCTCCTTAGTGGTTCTTGAGAACCAAGGTTCTAGAACACTGGTTTTGTAACCCTTCCTCTGGACCAATGACCTTACATACAAGCAATGTGATATGTCAGTATTAAAGTAGACACCAACCATTGGCTGGGGTTATAAAAGATGGCATTGCTTTTCAGGTACTTGCAGAAGTGACAATGTAAACACTGGGCACAATAACCCATAGCTACCAAAACATTTTCGGTTTTTTTTCAGCCAGCTGTAGGTTGAAAAATGAAAGCAAACATTTGATTGGTTGACATGGGTTACTGCTCAGGCGCAGCTTTGCCCAGTCTGAGCCGTAGTGAGTTTTCAGTGCAGAAGCAGTGATATAAGTACGTCTATATATGCAATAAGGGAATTCTCTTGCAGATTTTTTTTTAAAAATCACATACAATAAGAATACTAAATCGTCACCTACATCTTTTCTTACAAAAAAATCGTTCTTTTCATTTATGCTGTGTGAACGACTACCTCTCAATTTGCTTCTGATAAAATGACATCAAGTCAGAAAACAATGGGTTCCTTAGCTTTCCATGTATATGATGTCAGTTGCCATTTCTGCTTGCCTTGCCTATTGTTTACTGCAACTTGCAGTTTTTGCCCTTTGTTCACTGCTCCACTTACAGTATATGGAGGTAGCACATAGGCAGGGTAAGTCTCTAAACCACTGAAGACAGAAGCAATTGCATGAGGCACCCTGAGAGAATTGGGTGGCGCTGGCATAAAATGAATCACACAAATAGAAACACGTTTCACAATACATAGCTGTTTGGCTGTAACACAATAAGATGCAACCATTAAAAACCTTACAATGAGCAACTGTTACTGTTACCAACACCTATTCAGAGCATGCCAGAAGTTACAGCTTATCAATAAGTGTAAAATCAATAAAAGACATTCTTTATGATGAACCTGACAATTAGGTGTTACCTGTCAAGAATCAAGAGAATATGCGCTAATGTCAAACTTTGCTGTTCACCATAAGCACAATAAGGCGTTTTGCTTTATATTGTAGGTTTCTTCTATTATTATTTATACAAATGCACCAAATCTTTCATTGCATTGTGTAAGTATTCCTGCTTTTCTGTTCGGAAGAAGACTCACTTTTTTGCAGAAGGTTTTATTTCTGTAGTTTATTGACGCTATCAGTGACATAACAAAAACTAACAATGAATTCTTACAGTGAATATTCTGCACTTTGTAAATGAATGAGATTCTTCTTCACGGTTTTTCTTTGGCAAAACACAGTGTGTAATTCTTCAGTTCCATGTTATTTATTACTGCTCATTTTCTTGAGAATGAATCTCTTTTTACCTGTAAAGCATTTATGGGTAAATTAGGGTAATGGAGCTAGAAGCAGATTTAGTTGTTTTGTCTGGGAATACATCCAAATCCAGATGAATGACAAAAAAAACCCTCTCTTTTCTACTGAATTGTGTGCTGCAGCAGCATTGGTTTGTGAGTTATGCATTTCTTAAATGGGAAAGGGGACAAGACTATCCCAGTGTTGGTATTCCGGCTTGTATACTTCAAAACGAGACAAAATCACAGGTGTATAAAACAACAGTCACTTCTACTACTCAGTTTTCCTCTTCCATTCTGTATTTCTTGTCTCTTTTTCAATCTCTTCCTCTATTTTCCATTTTTATCCTTCAAACTTTCCTCTGGTTCACTACTCCCCATGGTTTCTTTCTGACATATATATCCTATATCATTTTTTCTGTCTTCATGTTATTTTCTTCGTAAGTTTAAGTAATTACATTTATGTAACTCAGATAGTATCTAAAAGGGCCAACGCATTGTGTAACAGTAAATATTTGTCAACCCAGCAAGATGGGTGTGTTATGTTCAGATGGAAAGTACCGTAGGCCAGCACGCCTCTTCTCTAAATAACACACTTGACATCTCAGCACCACTAACTTGTTTCATATTCCCACGGATTGCTCATAGTTTTATAAAAGCTTCCCTCATATCAATCAGTAGTAATGGACATACTATATAAATATACTATACTATATAAACAGAGGCTTGTGCTGGTGTTCCATAGCTCCCCATGGCTCACAACCCCTGCTTGTTCCATAGGGACTACTGAGAGTAATTGTGTCACAGAAAAACAACTCATGCTGCTGCTTAATAAGAACTTTTTGTATTGTGCCCACTATTTCCAATTACAGGTATGGGATCTGTTATGCGGAAACCCATTATCCAGAAAGATCCGAAAACAGAAAGCCCTTCTCCCATAAACTCCATTTTATTTAAATAATTTGAGTATAAAAAAATTATTACATTTTTCTCTGTAAGAATAGAACAGTACCTTGTACTTCATACAAACTAAGATATCATTTATCCTTATTGGAAGCAGAACCAGCCTATCGGGTTTATTTAATGTTTACATGATTTTCTACTTAAGGTATGAAGATCCAAATTACGAAAAGATCTGTTATCCGGAAAGCCCCAGGTCCCGCAGATTCTGGATAACAGGTCCCATACCTGTATTGCTAATTTACTTTTTTTCAAGGAGGACCATACACCAGGTCAGCATTGTGAATTGATTTTTTGGCAATAGCTGCATATATTTCCTCTTAAAGGGAGCGCCATAGCAAATTTTTTCCCACAATGCAACATTTTCCCCCAGAATTCTAGTGACATTGCAGGTGCAATGGGGTAATTTGTTTAGTGTAGCTGCACTACATCTACTGCAGTCACATCTAATTTGTTTAAATAGTGCCAAACGCATGTGCACTTCTTTTTAAATTGGATGGAATATTTTTGGATTGTTATATTTTTACTATATAACCTTTAGGCGCAAGTGTGCTACACCTATTATTATATGGTGCACAAAGGAAACTCTGGACCTACCGCCTGGTCAGGAGGTGGTGGTAGCTCTATGTCATTAGGTGCAGCTGCATCCATTCGGAATGGAAGGCAGAAAGGACTGGTGCTAAGGTCAACTATACAGAAGTGGGATGAGTGCATTTTAACACAAGTACCTTTAATGAACGTGGTTTTAGATGCAACACAAGTTGCTCATTGTTTCTGCAGACATAAATGAGCTTTAACAAATGTATTGAGAACAATAACCAAATAGTTATTAGTATTCTTCCATTTTGCAATAGCAAAGCTGTAGGTTCCAGGTTGTACTCAGTGTAACAGGATACAGCCACATATTTTAATCCATTTATTTCAGCAGTACCATGTCCAGGACCTGATATGTATGGCACTTTTTTCATCTCTAGAAAGAATAGAAAAAAAAACTTGAATTTTTTGAGATTTATTATACCCCGAAGCTGCAAAAAGTCCAAATCCGAAAATCCGTCATCTCAAACCTGTTGAGGTCATGTATAAGTTAATGGGAGATGACCTTTACAATTTGAAGATATTGTGATCTGTGCTGGGTTTCGTCCAGTAATCTGAATTCGTGGGTCAATTCTGAAAAACTTCTATTTTATCAGACCCGAGTTTTTCAGTTATTTTATTGATCAATAAGATAAAATTGTGGATGGGAGTTTGATTGAGCTTGGTTTAATAAAAATATGGCATGGGGATCCAATCAATCAGAACTGCTCCAATACCAGTAAAGTATGATATTGTCCTTTTCCATTATATAGCACATTTACCTTACTATAATATGTCAGAGACATGCTCTATACACTACAATGTCCTATGCTTTGCACTCTTTATACCCTTAAAGAGTTAAAAAGTAGTAAAAATATATAATATATTGTAAAAATGCTTTTGAAAACATAGGAATAAATATAGCATTCACAATGTACTTTACATTTTTACATCAATAGTAAGACTTTTCCCCAGGGTATAACTACAGTATAGACTCTTTATTGATTGTATCATATCAACAATGTAATTGACACCATCCTATTATGGTGTCTAACAAGGTAATAAGTAATTGAGATACAATGTGCTAATACTCTGGAGATGAAAGCTTATTGGTGAGTCAGTGTAGAAAGAAAACCAGAATGTTATTCAAACTGCCACTCATGTTGAGCACAAAAATGCACACACTTTGTTAAGAGCTATTTAATAAAACAGAAATTAAACTAAGGATGTGTAAACAATGGGCTTCCAGCTGTTGCTGAACTGCAAACTAGAAACTTTCAAAGCTCTCTTATTCAGTACATTGGCAGGACTGAAACAACAGTATGGCGACTGCTAAAATAGTATGCTGTTTGTCCCATGTGCCATTAGCCTGTGTTTTTGTTTATTTTAATTTATCTCCCTTCCTAAAAGCACAGACATGGGATGCTTCATTGCATGGCAGTAAATCCCCCTCCCACAGGCAATTCCTCCTTCTGCATTTTGTGGGCCTTTTACCAAGGATTGCCGCATGTAGTGTGTTTTTTCCTGTGGTGATTCCACATGAATGTTGGGGGCAGGTATTGTTGGGGTTTCCTTGGAAAAGAATATGTTATGGATAACGAATCAGCCTTTAAATTAGAGCTTAATACCTTAAGTTTATTAGAAAATCATGTGTAGGGAAGTAGTGCAAAATCCTTGCATTTATCCCTCTGTAGCAGTTCCCTGTTAGGGAGCTGGCACAAAGCCTGTGGGCAAGATTTACTTGAATACACTTTGCAGCCATCACTGCACTTTGTCAGGTGAAAATTCGCTTAGACAACGCTAATACACTGGATTGCAGAGTTTCGTTGTAGGCACCGAACGCTGGAGATTTTTGGCTAGCGTTACTTCAGCAATGCGAGCAATTGAAAGTGAAGATGCGCTTGCGTTCATTTCTGCCTAGTGCAAATTGGCTAGAGGGCTTCGTTCAGGTTTTGCATATGGCGGGAAATTTAAAGTTGAATGGATGTTTATGTTGTAGCAAATATATTACATTACACAAGTCCAGGGAACCTTATTAAAGAAAATAGAGCTGTTATAATGCCAAAAAAATGTTTAAGGACTTTTGCAGGCTATCACTCTGAAAAGATGCCAATGTTTTTTGGACTTTTTTTTTTTAAGCTTTTTCCACTAAAAAATATGACGTAAGTAACAGAATATTGAGGAAGATCTATGCACTCCAGTGCACTTCGCCTGGTGTGAGCTGGCGAAGGCAAGTCTGGTTAAAGAGGTAACGTTCAGTAAAATCCGCATTTCATTGAATTTGCTGACTAACGTCCATTCGCCAGAGCGAATTGTCGCCTGGCGATAGAGTGCGAATGACTGCTATCGTCTATCTCTTTCGCTAGTGAAGTGATGCCTGCGTCCGTTAGTAAAATGGCGATGTTCTTGCAGGCGGTAACGCTAGAGAATTGAAGCTAGCATAAGCCACTTCGCCCTCGAGTAAATCTGGCCCGTGTCTGTGTGCTGTAAGCCGTTACCTAGCAACCAGCTGCACAGTGATCTCAGTGCTGCAGGAAGTTACACAGCAGCCGAGGCAGGGGCCGACAGGAAAAGGAAGCAGCAGAGTCGGGCAGAGAGCAGCCTGGCAGAGAGAATCGCATGGTGGACAGAGAGAGAGAAATTGCTGGTGGGCCCAGAGAGCAGGAAGGCCCCACAAAAAGCAGACATTCAGATCAGGCTGGCACAGAGACGCCAGCTACTGGTTCTGAAGTGCAGGCCTGGATTTGTGATGAGGCCATAAAGGCTATAATAATAGGGGCGGCCTGCCGCCCAGCCACTTACCGGGGGAGCACAGCACCCCAGCGCTCTGGTGCAGGCATGCATGTGTGTTTGCACTGGAAGGGGGGTATACGGGCGGGCGCTAGGACTGTGCAGCCTCTGGGCGCCCGCCCACCGAATCCGGCCCTGCTGGAGTGACAGAGATTATGAAAGAAATCAAGATTGGAGAAACTAACATCAGAAGGAGATTTCCATCTGAATATCCAAAGTGGCTGATAGTCGCACTGCAGGGCTGTATGTACTGGACTTGTCTGAAGGATCTGTGTGAATCATCCAAAGAGACATTTGGAGTGAGTATCCTATTTAAAAGTAACAGTATCCTAAAGGAGCGCTTGAAGAGTACAGAGACTGTGTTTGCCTTCTTTTAGTTAGGCAGATAGTTAGCGCAAGCGAGTTAGATAGCGAGGCTCCTATTTCCAACTGGTTAGGGTTGCTGTATGTACTAGTTGGCCAGTTAATTCAGATAAACAGTTATTCAGTTCACTAAATACTGTGTGTGTTTTATTACTGTGTTATTAGTGGGGCCATCTGTAGGTGCTTTCCTGGATCCCACTAGGTGGAGGCACTGTGCTAGTAAGTACCAGATACCCAATCTCACTTGATACCACTGTGGAGTGGCTCAGGTTTGTCCCGTGCAGCAAAACAATCCCTATTTCCCCTAGGTTCTCTCCTGGTGATAATTGCCTAGTGTTGGCTGGAGGGGTCGGCACCTCTCCCAATAGTATCAAAACAGAAATTTGCCAAACACAAAAGGCTAGTGTAGCGGGGATATCCCCTGCACGTTTATTAGTCATGTGATGTAACGTTTCAGGTTTGTCCCGTGCCATCAGGTAAGCGCCACACGTGGAGTGCAACACTGACAAAAGGGGTGTCGAAAGGGTTACACATGTAAACATTAAATAAACCCAATAGTAACAGGTTATTAGCCTCCTACCCGCACAACCATTTATAGGGACATACTGTTGCCTGTCACTTGAGCTGAAAGTTTATATTGTTATAACTGTTACTACTAAGATATAAGAATGCAGATACATAATGTTATTGGAACGACATAGAAATATTTTATCTAGTGGTGATTGTATAACTATTATCTAAAGATATTTAAATAAAAACAAGTTTTAAAAATAAATTAATTAATTAACCCAATAGGCTGGTTGTGCTTCCAATAAGGATAAATGATATCTTAGTTTGGATTAAGTACAAAGTACAGGTGTATTATTACAGAGAAAAGGGAAATCATTTTAAAAAAAATTGGATTATTTGGATAAAATGGAGTTTATCTGAGACAGTCTTCCTGTAATTTTGAGCTTTCTCTATAACTGGTTTCCAAACATGTAATGCAAAAAAAATCCAAATAAAAGACTACAATGCTATGCATTAAGTTGTTACATCTCCTTCAAAATACAGTACAACTCAATGGGGCAGATTCACTAAGGGGTGAATTGGCCGACGTTAGTGAAAAATTTGCCAGAAATCACATCTGCAGGGACATTGCCAGTTTACTAACGACGTAAAAGACCATTCGCTAGCAAACGAGACCGTCGCTAGTCATGCACACCATATATCCAGGCGACTTTTCGCATTGGCAAACGGTTGTTACTCTGCAAATTCACCAAAATGTGAACTTTACTGAACGTTACCTCTTTAGCCAGAGTTTACTTCACCACCTCAGACCAGGCGTACTGATAAAACAAAGCTGCATCTTCCTCAATCTTATGTCATTGACATCATATCCTGTATGCCAGAAATGCATTAAAGTTGTAAAAAACGCTGGCGACTTTGCTTTTTTTAAATCTGGATTGCCTTCAAAAGTCTGAACTATTAAAGATTTATGTGTGAACAATTTTTTAAAACTAATTTGAGGGGCGTGCCACATTTGTTTAAGGGTGGGCTCAAGTCTAGGGCATTAGAGGATCTCGTTTGTCTTTATTATGGCTCATTGAAGATGTGTTTGAAAAAGTGGCCACTTCAAGAATTTGCACCAACATTACTATTAACGATTTCCATATGACTTTCAGGTACCCGCCTATTCAAATGAAACTAAGCGCAAGAGTGCTAGTGGAGTTTTGAAATGAACGGTAGTGAAAATTCGCTATGAAATGCTTGCCCAGCTGAAGTAACGCTAGTAAAAATTTGGCAGTGTTCGGATACTGAGACACAACTTCGCATTTTAGTGAATTAGCTTAGTAACGAATTTGTGTCTGTCAAAGTGGCGCAGAGTGGGACAGATCGGTCACTGCCGAAAATAAAATAAGCATGGTTAGTACCCTGGGTTGCAGGGCATTCATTCCCTAGAGTTCATGTACCTAGTGTTTGAACAGTTATTTGCCTTACAGCCTCATATACTCAATTAATATTACTATTGAATAGGGATGGGCGAATTTGACCCGTTTTGGCAAAAATTTGCCATCGGCGAAATGTCACTGATGCCCATTAAAGTTTATGGGCATCAAAAAAAAATTGTCACGCGGCAAAGTTTTTTTGACGTGCGCCTTTTTTGCAGCACGACACCATATAAGTCTATGGGCGTCATTTCTGCAGCGAAACAAGGCGACAAAATTCACCCATCCCTACTACTGAATTTTTGCAACCCCTTTTTAAGGCTACCCTTTTTGTTTCCCTTATAAATCACTGACGTTTAAAAACATTTTAAACGACAGGCACCAAATTCTGTGTTGCAGGTATAATCACAGTTGATCTGAGACATTTTACAACTATAAGGGTAGAGTTGCAGTCACCAATAGTTAGGCTGAAAGGAAAACTATACCCCAAAAATGAATACTTAAGCAACAGATAGTTTATATCAAATTGAATGACATATTAAAGAATCTTACCAAACTGGAATATATATTTACATAAATATTGCCCTTTTACATCTCTTGCCTTGAGCCACCATTTCGTGATGGTCTCTGTGCTGCCTCAGAGATCACCTGACCAGAAATACTACAACACTAACTGTAACAGGAAGAAGTGAGGAAGCAAAAGGCAGAACTCTGTCTGTTAATTGGCTCATGTGACCTTACATGTGGTTTGTATGTGTGCACACTGAATCTTACGATCTCAGGGGGCGGCCCTTATTTTTTAAAATGGCAATTTTCTATTTATGATTACCCTATGGCACATACTACTAAAAAAGTATATTATTATGATAATGGTTCATTTACATGAAGCAGGGTTTTACACATGAGCTGTTTTACTCAGTATCTTTTAATAGAGACCTACATTGTTTGGGGGGTATAGTTTTCCTTTAAACTGGTACTCAACAAATCCACTCTCATTGGTATTTTCATAAACCTGCAAATTAAAAGCCAGCAACATTTCAAAATAGGCTGAAGTATACAATATGATTAATAATATGTGCTTTAACAAAAGGGTCAGCTAATCGACTGTTGATCTGTATGTTTATACAAATATGTTTGTATAATTCTTTTTACATGTAGCGTAACTGTAACTTTACTATAGTGTTGCTGTGAATCAATAGAAAGGGAAAAAAGACAGATAGATATAGATAGACAGACACATATAGGACATTAGATAAAGATTGGTATGTTGGCTCTGCTTTCTTCCTTGGTGGCAGCTATAAGCATTTTGATTGTAATGTAGCAAGCATTTGGTGGAAATGAGAATGAATACAAAAGAACAAATAGCAAAAAAAAAAAAGCTATAAAATTATAATGAGGGAGCATGCAGTCTCTCAGCAAGCGGCTCAACAGAGCAGAAGCAAGACCCCAGTTACGGCACTGTGACTCATTATTAGAATCCTTTGCCTAAAGGGCTGGAGCAGTGATGCAGTGGAACTTCATGCTGAGAAGCTGATAGCTGGATGGAGTGACTGTGAGGCTAATCAGCTGAAGGTTCACACTTGTTTTTTGACAGACACTGGCAGAATCAGGCATACTGTTACAGTATGGGAAATGACTGGGATCTGCAGGGTGCAGGGTCCTAAACTTTATAAGAAGGGTGTATGTATGTGTTTGGTATTGCTGATTTTAAAAGTATGTTTGTATAAGGGTATGTAGTATATATAGTAGCTGAGGATGCTGGAAGCTGTAGTCTTAATTAATAAACCATTATAAAGTTTATGACTGCCCCTGCACAGAAATATGCACTAAGTATGCACTATGTCCCAGTGCATCATATTGTAAATAGTATCCATTTAATCCTGAATACCCTGCAAATTATATCATGTTCTTATATGGTGCTTAGTGATATCATCAGTTATAACAGGTTCTCATTGATGTAATCTGTCACATGACTTACTGAATCTCGTGTATTATAATAATAACGCATGCCCCCCCCCACTGTAAAATATGAGGATTAGAAGTCAGATTGCAGTTCCATGATCATTTAATTCCTCAGTGACTTATAATATCCTTTTATGGTAAGCAATATATTATCACCTATATAAAGGGCACATTTTGGTCATAACTGACACCAAAGCATTGCACACAGCAATGACGACAAAGACCAAAATATGTGTAGCAGTGTACTAGTGTGAAACACCTGTAAACAGTCCAAGCATACCTACATAAGAAAGTCACACCAAAAAGCAAACAGCTCCATACACCCCACCACAAAATCGTAAAAATTGTGCTGTCTGTCAAGGTTTCCAACCCCTGCGCTGAATGAAACAAGTGCCAAGAGCAGCTAAGGCTCAATGCTAGGACTGGGCAACTCAAAAAACTTGCAGTTTCTACATTATTCTAGTAATAGGCAAATTATATACATTAACATAATCTACCAACAAAATTGTTACTAATGCTGGATTGCTTTAACCTACTGTATGCTAGGCCCTAGTAAGTAAGTAGTGTTCTAGCTGTTAAATTATACATCCATTCAATCCAGCCTTTATACATTAGATTTTTGGCTAACTATATTTTTATACTGAACAAGACACATCTCTTCCTAGGTACTCTTTGCTACTCCTTTCTTTAGAGCCTAGGAAAACAAAAGGCTGTCAGTTAAGACTTTTATATGATGAATGTAAATATAATATTTTGATAAACCCATTGGTTACAATAGTTACTAACCTACCTTAAGTAGAAACATTTGCACTCATACATCCATCTATAGCAACTAGTCAGCAGTTTTACTATTAGAGTTCAGTGCGTGGGTACTTTTCTGACAGCAGAGTCCATAGTGAAGCTGTGTGCCTGCCTTATAAATTGATATTTATATAGGGAATAATGTATCCCTTATGGTAAAATATAAGGATATTGAAAGTCACTAAGGAGTTTCATGGCTATATAAAGGCACAGAACTTAGAGCTTTTATACAGATCATGGAACTTCTATGCTGCTATTGACACTATGGGCACAGTTATCATTGTCCACCAATAGCAGCGCAGCTATAAATGCAGCTAACATTGCACATTCATTGCATTCTACTCTTCCTCTTGCTGTACTTACTATGCCATTCAGCCAGACACACACAAAAGAAGGAATGGGACAGTGCAAAAACTGACCAACACCAAAAAAGGGGAGAGCAGGAGGAATCATCTCTCACTTGTAAATTATAAATGATAATATGCCTCTAACTAAAATGTGACTCCTCTGTGATTTCTAATAGCATTCAACATTTTAGTAAGGGTTGTATTATACAATACATTACTCTAGGGGGCACATTACATTGTTTGATTATCAATATCATTATAAATGTATCAGTTATAACAGCTACTTTTAACTAGATTTTTTTCTAGTGCCCCCCCCAAAAAAAAACATTAGATATCACATTGGTGTTTAATAACACATAATATATTTGACATCTTAACCTACCTTGCAGTTCTTTTACCCAAAGCTGACAATATTTAATAAACAGGCTGTAAAAAGCATGATTCACGCTAGTGCAGTTAAAAATCAGCTAGTTAAAACTTAAATTATTTATTGTTTGCATCGCTCATTATTCCAGAAACAGCCTTAAAGGAATATTTTGAATGCAAAAAAACACCAAAATCAGCTTTTTGCTCATTGGACTTCCAAATAAAGTCATAAAACATGTCTCAATGTATGGGAAGAGCAGGCATACATTTATTCTCCTCGTGGTAGCTGTAACATCTCCATTTCAGTCTCCTAGACATAAATTAATGTCTTTGGGGTACTAGTTATCGACTTTTTGTATTATGCCTGAGAAGGAATGATAAAAAGGAAAAATTCTGCCCATATGAAAGGAAGGAATGGGAAATCTGATGTGATCACATTTTACTTACATCTGCTAATGTTCTGCAGTTGTATTGGAAGATTGAGTTTTGTTTTATTAAAAGTTACATTTATTGTTCATTCTGTTTCATAATAGGAAATGGAATGTCCACCTATGCCAATGTAGTAAGAAGTTTTCTAAGTACAGTATAATGTATTAACAGTGATCTCTCCTTTAAATGATATTACTATTCAAACTATGCACTTACCCAATCACATTTGGACCATCCCCTAGATAGTCTAGAAGACTCCACAACACAGAAGGCAGAATTCTGCAGCCAAAATGAGGATCAGTCAGAAAAGTACAACATCAAATGCTATGGCACATGCCCGTCTTACTTATTTGCTTTATTGGCTGTCAATAGGATCAATGCTATGCAAATTGAGGAGGTGCACTGTAGGCCTTTAGGCCACATATTGATCCTGACTGACTGATCCTCACTTCCGGCTGCTGAACTCTGCATCTGCAAAGTAGAACCTTCCAGAGGGAATGCCCAATACATGGGATAGGATATGCACATAGTTTGAACTGTATTACTGGAATGTATTTTCCCACAATGTAGCTTTGTTTTAAAATTGGAAATGAGGAGAGCACTCACAAGTGCAGTGTAAATGCTAAAGTTTAGTTTTTTTGTAGACTAACAACACAACATGTTTTGAACCCCTTGGCGCTCTGTCTCCTTGAGGCGAATGGTTATGCTTTTTATTGGGGATTTATGTACTTTGACTAATCTGTTTTGGTAGTGCATTGGAATAACTTTACTCTGTATTGATTGTTATGGTGTATTTTTTAATACTAAGGGGCAGATTTACTTAATTAACCCTCGATATTCAACCATCGAAGTTAAATCCTTCGACTTTGAATATCGAAGTTGAAGGATTTAGCGCAAATAGTTTGAATTGTTCGATTCAAAGGATTTTAATCCATCGATCGAACGATTTTTCTTTGACCTAAAAAACATTAAAAAGCCTATGGGGACCTTCCCCATAGGCTAACATTGCACTTTGGTAGGTTTTAGGTGGCGAAGTAGGGTGTCAAAGTTTTTTTAAAGAGACAGTAGTCTGACTATCGAACGGTCGAATAGTCGAACGATTTTTAGTTCGAAACGTTCGATTCGAAGTTGTAGTTGAAGGTTGAAGTAGCCAATTTGATGGTCGAAGTAGCCAAAAAAATCATTCGAAATTCAAAGTATTTTTTATTCTATTCCTTCACTCGAGCTAAGTAAATGGGACGCTAAGCTACACTGTCTACATTGCAAATAATTCATTAAAATGTTATTCTTGAGCCAGTATTTTTTTTATTTTTTTATTTGTAATATTGTTATGTAGGCAGCCATCTCAGGTCATTGTGCCTGATCCTGAGCTGTCAGAAAGAGCCGGCACTTGGAACTGCTTTCAGGTAAGCTATTGTTTCTCCTATTCCATGTAACTGGAGGAGTAATGGCCAGGCTTGGGTGTTTTATTATTGAGTGCTATTCTCATATTTACCAATATTTAGCAATGCAGGAGTCTATCTTCCCATTGTTCTGTTGATAGGCTGAGTTGTCAGAAATGGAGGGGGTGATATCACTTCAAGTTGCAGTGCAACAGTAAAGCGTGATTGAAGTTTATCAGAGCACACGTAGCATGACTGAGGGCACCAGTGAAACTAAGAACATATCTGCCCCAAGTCATATTTCAAAAATATATACTGACAATATAGGCATTAACATCTAATATTTTATGCAAGTAATTTTAATTTTTGATCCCCCTTCAGTGTTCCTTGGTGATCGTACTGGTAGCCTGTTCATAAGATATTGAAAGTGATGAGATTAAACTAAAATATATCATAGATTTAGAAACCAATAACCTGCAGGACTCCAAATAATGTATCATATGTGTGTAACATACCGGGACACATCCCCAAATTAAAAGTACCAGTCACCAAAAACATATAAAATACTAAAGACTATGGCCAAGGTCCATAAAGTCCATGTTAAGAAGAATGGGAAGCGAAAAGGTAGATCAATAAATTGAAGAAATATGTAGAGATAAAGAGAAGGTGTGTGGCAGGCTGTAAGGGGACATGTGCGTTTATGCAATAGCTTTATAGCTATCTGATTCCTTAAAGAAAAATCATCTAAGTATTTAGCTAAATTATTTTTCTCCATATTTCCATAAGTTTGGGCAACCAATCATTAACAGTAGGAGGGTTTGGCAATTTCCAATTTAAAGGGATCAGTAATGTTCAAGCATTAAGCAAGAGGGATTCTACAGTAGAAGAAAGTAGATACTTGGTGAGGTCCATGGAATAATAGAACATACTTTATGTTCCTAGAGATAGCTACATCTAAAATGTGACTTTTTATTTTATAGACCTCTTTCCAAAAAGAGTGGCGCAGGATCAAAAATGCAAAGCATCGTTACTTTTTTTCCATATCCAGCACCTACCATTGGTATTTTAGACAATTGTTGGAGTCTGGAGGGTGTATAATACCATAGTGCTATAATCATATCATGTAATTCTTGTAATTGGCTACATCTAGAGCTTCTAAGGAGTTTTGCCACCATGTTGTCAACCTGTTTCTCATAACTCTCAACATTAAACTGAATAGACCAGGCTCTGATATAAGAGAGAAGACCAAACAGTAGGTCACTGCAGTAGTTTGTAGTAGGAAGATAACATGTCTTGGAGGAGTTTGAGTTGTACATAGGATCTCGAACAAGGCTAACTCACATCATGTAGTTTGGGAGCCTTTTAGACGTTGGTAGTAGTGAGCTATAGTAGTGCGTATCAATGATTTGGAAATGGTTTGACTACCTTTAATTTGTGTTTAAGGACACAGATTGACAAGGTATTAATGAGAAGTGGGTGATTCATGTGCCTGATCCTACAGGTTCTGTCTAGTGATGAGTGACATTTTTCTCCAAGTTTCGCAAAGAAAATGATGCCCATAGACTCCAATGGGTGAAAAAATTGACACTCAAAAAAAGTTTGTCGCACTTCAAAAGAAATATGTCACCCATAGACTTATAAACCAATACATTTTGCCAAATTTCAAAGTTTCACAGATTTTCGGTGAAGCAAAACGGATCAGATTCACCTATCCATGGAAAGCAAAAAAGGTGTGAGGATTGTTGTTCAAGATCCACCCATAATTTGATGTTGATGTGGTGTAACCAAGCTACAATTCTATGCTGAATAATACGGCCTTATATCTTGTTTGTGTTTTTTCCCCTTGTTATGCATTTCCTGTACACTGCTTTTTTTTGGATTGGTGTCATACACTTAGGGGCACATCTACTTAGCTCAAGTGAAGGATTAGAATGAAAAATGCTTCGAATTTCGAAGTTTTTTTTTGGCTACTTCGACCTTCGACTACGACTTTGACTTGAACGATTCAAACGAAAAATCGTTCGACTATTCGATAGTCGAAGTACTGTCTCTTTAAAAAAACTTTGACTGCCTACTTCACCACCTAAAACCTACTGAGCACCAATGTTCGATCGAACTAAATGCGGCAAATCCTTCAACTTCGATATTCGAAGTCGAAGGATTTTACTTAGATGGTTGAATATTGAGGGTTAATTAACCCTCTAATTTGACCCCTAGTAAATGTGCCCCTAACTCTTTGGAGGGTAAAATTGTGATCATTTTTGTCACTGCAGATTTGAAGATATTTTTGGGGGGCATATATGTTTTCACCTATTAACACTTCAATGCTATGTAAACTGTTTAATGTGGTTTACTAAATATTAGATCCAGAATTGTTGCCAAATCATGCAGGGACTAGGGTGTTAAGCTTTAAACTTCGTCTCCCTAACTACTCCGCTGGTGATCCTGATCCCCACAAAGGTATATCTCTCTTCTGGGAATTGATGTACACTTGACTACTATGCCTTATGGGAGTGACAGTCTTCATTATGCTGTATCATCTTCTGCTATCCTCCCTCCTCTGCTATACCTGCAAACCAACTGTGAGTAAACCTATGGTCAATACTTATGCTAATAAACCATCCACTTTGTTTGCATCAAGATCCTCCTGGCATCCAATCAATTTATTTTTATATTCAGTAGCCTGTGTGTTGTAGTAGTTTTACTACACCTTTAAGGGATAGCTTCCACTTGGCATGGCCCTGGCCCCTGACCCTGTTGTGTAAGTCGCAGTGTAACCCATGCTCATACCAATAGCTGGACACTTTAACTCCTTGTGGTCTGGACAGCCCAGATTAGCATTACAATAGTATTAAATTGATGATATTAATTGGCAAATAATTATATTTTAATAATATTTTAAAGAATTTCTAATATTTTTTTTGTAATGTAAACTTTTTTCAGTATTGTGGTCATTTTCAATAGCGCAAACAAAAAACTGCAAAAATGATAGCATATAAGGGACATGGCCAAAATGGGTACCAAAAACTTGCAACTCACCTGAAATAAAAGTAAAATTAGTTGTTATGCTTGTGTAAATAGTTGCAGCAAGACAAATTTGGCATAATGCACTTTAGTATACATATAAATTGCATTCATTTGCAGCAAATTAATCTGAGTTTAGAGTGAAGTTGTAGTCAATTGACAATTTTACATATCGACGAACCACTAATATTTTCACAAGATATTAAGGCAAAGGTTTCTTTGCTAGCCTAAATTGGGAATTTGGTACAGAGGATTGAAAGTGCTTGACACCTCTCTGCTCCATAGTATAGAGCTCACATCACATTAGCAAGAAAGCTGATCGTTTCTGCCAAGTATGGGTAAAACAGCTGGAAGCCAAAAGGTTTGCCGCCTTTACTAAACCCTGGGCCTTGCCTCAGAAGCAAAGCATACACACTGGAGCCATGTGTGCAGGAGAGGGCATTTGCCTCAGAAATCGCTGTTACATAGAGAGATATAAAAGGTGACATCTGAATATTGTCTTCACTTTAATTCTCAACCCAAGAGCATTAGTTAAAAAATACCCTTTCTGCAACTGGAATGTGTCCTGTTGAAGAAGAAATGAACAGATATTCCATTTAGACACAAAACTTTATTGCTGTGTTAGAATATGTAAAGGGTTTAACATTGTACATTTAGTGCATGCGGTTGTTGTTTCATGGAGAGGCTGATATACTAATGGTGAACATTTGCTCCAGTTCTTGTATCCAATAGAAACAAGATTGCTTCCTCTTGTAGTCGTATGGAAAATGTTGTGGGTCACCAGGTTATTAGCAATCAAAAATATGTGGTGGAACAGACCTTGGTAGCCATGGAATGACATTTTCTATTTGTTCATCCTAAATGTGTGGAGAGGTGTTAATGATATTTGTAGGAAGGGTTTCTCAACCTTTCTGCAAAAAAGGGCTTCCTTATATTCTCTTCCTTCCTTCCAACTTTATGTTATGTACCCAATTCTATCCATGTTGTTCTTCTAGAAATTGCATCTACCAATACCACCTCTCTACCTTCTCTCTTCTAATTGGCCTGTAAAAGAGAACTAAAGTTTAACTATGGAATTAGGCTAGAACTGTTGTACATTATGTTTTTGGCTTCTGTACCAGCCCTGGGCAACCACAGCTCTTTAGCAGTAAAGATCTGTGCCTCCATAGATACCCCAGTAGCTCCCCATCTTCTTTTCTGCTGATTTGCACATGCTCTGTGCTGCTGTCAGTTACTGAGTTTAGGGACCCACTCACAATATACAGTACAAAAAGAATATAATTGTCACACTATAAGGCTGACTAGTAATTAATATTGATAATTACTACATGGCAGCACAGAAACCATTACAACTAGCATTAGAATTTAATTATCAGCCCTGTAGTATTAGCTTATATTACAGGCCAACTGCTTGAAAATTTGCGACAATCAATAACCAACAACTGCTCAGAGCCCACTGAGCATGTGGGTGTTGCAGACACTTTCCAAGGTGGTGACCCCCTGTGACGAATTTAAAGTCCAGGATCATTGCTGCTATTGGACGCTGAAACTTTAGGCTGATGTAATTAGTTCAGTATATAAAATATGGCATTTTTAGCCATAGTCATTTCTAGGGTTTATTTCTCTTTTAAGGTATGAAGATCCAAATTATGGAAAGATTCCTTATCCAGGAAACCCCCGAAGTTTTTTGTTGGTAAAAATGAATGTGCTATTACTTTGATTCGAACGATTCGAATTCGGCCGAATACGGACCTATTCGATTGAAAACAGACCTATTCGTCCAAAAAAATCCTTTAATTAATTTCAGTTGGTCTTTTGAATTTGAATTTCGAAGTTTTTCAAGTTCGAAATTCGACCCTTGATAAATATGCCCCTTAATGCAATATATTTGGACATGCAGTATATGGTTGAAGTCTCTCTTTAGCAGGACACAACTGAAATTACAGTTATATAAACACCATTTAGGCATTGTTTTAGGACTTCCTAGTATAGTTGACAGTCTCACTCCAAATAATGTTAAGTAAGGCTGGTCATCCAAATCACCAAATCTTCGAAACCAAAACCACAGTTATAAAAAATATATAATATAAATATTTGTTGAGTAATAATATCCTGCAACAGTTAGTTTGGATAACCTATATCTATCTGTGAATGAGGGGTTTTTACTAACAATCCAATTCCAACTTTTTTCCACAAATTTGTGGTTTTCCTATTTTTAAAAAAATCTCAAAATTTCGAGATTTAATAAATGTAAAAATCACAAAAACCACTAATACAAAACTTCACCAGATTAGGGGGTTATGTACTAAAGCTCACATATTTGTATTAAACCAAGCTCGACCAAACTCCCATCCACGATTTTATCTCATTAATCAAGAAAAATAAATTGAAAAATTTGGGTTGGGAAAAAAGTAGATATAATGGAGCAAATAAACAAATCTTAAGAATGTTTTGGATTTGACACCAGAATTGCAGATTTGAGTTATCAATCAAAAACAACGAAGTTTTCAGATTATCGGACGAAACCCAGCACAGATCACAATATCTTCAAATTGTAAAAGGGACAGCTCCCATTGACTTCTACATGACCTCGACAGATTTTCAGAGTCTCACTTTTTGCAGCTTTGGGGTATAATAAATCTTTTTTTCCCCCCAAAAAATCCTCAACCAGAAAAAATAGAGTTTAGTAAATAATCCCATAAATGTTGTCGAGGTCCTATAGAAGTCAATGGGTGCTGAACTAGATCAATTCAGACTTTTGAATTTACTACATTCACTGAAAATACACACAAATGTGTGTTCTGCATTTATTTGCCATGGGGTTAGGAGAAGAGGAGGTGTCTGAAGTAGGTAGAAACTGGAGGGGTTAAGATAATAGTTTAGGCATACTAATGAGTGCATGCTTGGCTTGGCCACACAGTAAAGGCATATTAGTTTATTATTTATTTATAATATTTTATTTCAGATTGGTTGAGCCAGAGCAAAGATTTCTATTTCTTTAGTGATATAAAAACTAATGTCCCATTTGTTATTAATACTTTAACATTCTTCAGAAAAGAAGGTGTTTTAAGAAAGCTTTTATAGGCAATGAGTTAGATGTGTACTATAGTTTTGTCTCACACATTTAACACGGAAATATACAAATGAACAAAATTCAGCGGGGGTTTTGTAATAAAAGGTGCAAAGGTTGGCCACATGCAGTCAATAGTAGATGGTTGCTTTTAAACAGGTAACTAGGAAATGCTACCTGATTGGCTGGTTTGGGTAACTTCACATGTAGCAAACTTTGCATCTCTTATGACATTACCCTACAATAATGATACTGTATAATAATATATTATATTTCATTTAATTTTTGACTTAGTATTTGCACATACTACATCTTACAGTATATGCTATGTAAATCTTTAAGGCTTATGGCTGTGATGTCATAGAATGTACTGTAGACGGCACACATTTTTTTGGTTTACCTTACTACAGCATCGTGGGGTGCCTTGTACTTAACAGCAGGATAGTAAAAATAATATACATTGCTTAGTTTCCATTATTGGCTGTATCATGTGCTATATCTTGCCAGGTCTTTCCTTGTCCTGAGACCACCAAACCCTGCCCTCCAAACAACACCAGCGTGTGACATGCTTATGACATCAGAGCGTATTCTTAGTGTCTGAAATAGCATATGTATATAACAGTGTATAAACTGACGCTTCAGGGTTATGTAATCTGCCACATTGGTGTAAATTTACTAAAGGTGCGAAGTGACTAACTATGGCGACAATTCGACAAATAGTGTTACCACTTTTGGCCATTTTGTAAAATTACTAATGGGCGCAGGCGACAATTCACTGGCGAAAGAGATAGACGCTAGCGCTGATTCACACTCTAATGCCAGGCGACTTTTCACTCTGACGAATGGACGTTATGCCACAAATTCACTAAGATGCGGATTTAACTGAACGTTACCTCTTTCTCCAGACTTGCCTTCGCCACCTCAGACCAGGCGAAGTGCATTGGAGTACAAAGAACAGCCTCAATCTTCAGTTACTTACATCATAATTAGAAAAATCCAAAAAATGCTGGCGACTTTTCAATTTTTAGGGTGATAGGCTGCAAAAGGTATACTTTCCCCCCCCCCATACATTTTCTAACATATGGAACATTATTTTAAAGTGGGCTCATGTGTAGGGAATTAAAACAACTGTATTGGCTTTATTTAGGTTCCCTGGATGTATAGTTATCAGTGGAAATGTAATGTATTTGCTGCAACATGTAACATACAGACCGCCATTCAAGTTTAAATGTCCTGCCCTATGCAAATTAGCCTGAGCGAAGTCCTCTAACTAAGTTGCGTTAGGCAGATTTGAATGCCTGTGCTTCTTCGCTTTGATTTGTTCGCATTGCCGAAGTAATGCTAGTGAAATTTTGCCAGCGCCTGACGCCCAGGACAAAACTTAGAATTTTAGTAAATTAGCCTTGTCTGAGCAAATTTTCACCTGGCGAAGAGTTGCGCTGGCTGCAAAGCCGTCGCTGGTGAATTTTCGCCAGTTTGTAAATTTGCCTCATTGTGTCTTTATGCTTCACTCTGAGATTGAACAAGGTAACCCTTAGCAGCATATCATAGTAGGAACTACTCCTCAAATAAATCCTCAACCTCTATCAAATTGTCTGTCAAATATGGGAGAAAAAGACACATCCTATGTATAAATGCTTTTTTCCCTGACATCATATATTGCATACTTCAGCAAGCTGAAATTAGTCATTCCTCTTGTAAATGTTTTCTGTTGTAAATAGAGAGAATAAGTATTACCTTGAATAATAAATACAAGTACAAAAGTTATAGAGTAAAAAAAATAAAAATCAATTATGTCAACTGCTGCATAGTTATTGTAGACAAATAAAACAAATAAAAAAAATCATGCTAAATGTAAGGTTTTGTGATGTAAATTTTCAGCATAGAAATGGTTAAAGGCCTGAACTGCTGTGACCAGTGCTCATAAGAAGCAAAGTGCACAAGAAGATCTTGGTTTACTGTAGAGAAAGACAACGTTCTTAGCTCCAGCTTTTACGAAGTGTGAAGAAATCAAAACCTTTTTCCTTCGCCCTGATAGAAGAGTGTCTGACCCCTGGCAGCCGCCCTAGTGCTAAGGAGGGGAGGGGGGAGTTTGAAGTTGCGCGTCTGCGAGTAACGGAGTAACAGTTCAAATCACAGCGGATGAGGCGAAGGGAAGAGACGACGCTCTGCTGAGTGACACAACGTAATAATTAGTGACAATGATTGACAGATACACTCCATCTGCCGCTCCGATGGCTGGGAGCAGTTATTCCACAACTGTCTGCGGGCACAGCCATCCCTCTTGGGAGCCAATGATGGTCTGTGATTGACAGCTGCCTAAGAGACAGAGAGAGAGAGTGCGAGAATGAGAGTGTGAGAGAACGGGAGGTATGGGTACAGCAAAGTTAAAGACAGCAATCCCATTCCCCCCTCCCCGCATTGCTGTTGCAGCTGAAGCTGTATATATGTATTCCTTTTTATTAACTGTGTTAACTGCTACAGAAATGTATTAATTACTAGCTTGGGTATTTTAACTCCTGCCCTTCCAGTGAGCAAATCACGATCCTCATTTGGCATGCTGAGATTTCTAAATGTAAATTTCAATGTCAATTTAAATGTAACCTTTCCTCTTGTGATGAAACAGTTATGGCTGTAACATGCCTAATGAATTGGTGATTGGCAGCTTTTGAAAATGCTACACAGGTTCCACCTACCCATGACTCCAGTTTTAGTTTAATCTATATAATTTCCATATATTTTATTGTATGAATACTTGCCACTAGCAAAGGTTCTGTGTGTGTAACAAGATGCCTTTTGCGAACACAACATGGATATAATACTAATAAATCCTAATGAACCCGGAATTACTTGAACAATGACATTATTAGATTTATATTAAAAGACAATTTTACCACTTGGCTCACCTATGCTAGCCAGCAGTTCCTTGTTTTTTTTATCATACAGTCTTTTAAATACACAAATAGTTGTGGTACTTTGACCCTGCCAGACCACTGGGCCAAATACATTTTTTAAAACATTTAGGGGCAGATTTATCAAGGGTCGAATTTCGAGATCACTGGAATTATTTTAAACTCCCATGAACTCAAATTCGACCAACCGCAATTTATTAAAAAAAATCTAGGATCAACCCACAAACTCAATCGAATTTGATTTAGTTTTTTCTGCGAAAAAAAACTAAATTTTCAGGAAGGCATCAAACAACTCCAAATTGATCCCAGGTTGTCCCCAATAAGGGCCAGTGTATGATACATTTCAAAAATCGAATTCGAATTTTTAAAAAAACTTGAATCGAATTTTAACAAATTTGACAGTTTTGGCAATAAAAAAACTCAAAATTAGAATTTTCACTTCGACCCTTGATAAATCTGCCCCTCAGTTTTATATTTCCTAAATAAAGGAGCATTTGGGTAAAACAAGTGGGTACCTAAGATTTAATGTACCCTCCTAATTGCATTAATATTTAAATGCATATGTAACTCATGCCACTCAGCAGTCCACTTGTCATACTACAGCAGTGAGGTCACATTGTTTGGCTATATTAAGACTCCTGTTGCTTAGTGAGTTTTCCTGAGTACGAGTTTTTGCCTGAAAACCCCAAAACAGTGGGATTTTCGGGTTAAACCCAGCACAGACCTTGATAACTTCAAATTGGGATAGGTGCCTCTCACATTGACTTATACAGGACCTCGACATGCCTGCCTTTCAGATTTAGGCTTTTTGCAGCATCAGGGTATAATAAATCTCGAAAAAAGTTTTTTCCTCTAAAAATTCAAGTTTTTAAGTGAAAGAAATTCTAATTTTGCGACCTTTAATAAACAACACCCTTAATAATATTTTTGAATTCCAAAACTTCATTAATAGACTTAATAATTTAATTAAACATTAATTAAACATTCGGAGAGCTGGCAATTAAATAGATAAATCCTAGAAACTTGTAATGGAGCAAAAAAGCTCTATGGCTCTGTAGGGCTCATTGACAAACAGCTGCAATTGTGGTCTTAAAAAACAGATGCAGTTGGTAAGAATACTGAGAGATTTTTTGCCAAGTTCAATTGTGTACTGATGAATCTGGCACAAGTGCCCAGGAGCTAATGTCACAGTTCCCACTACATACTGCATCAATTGGAGCAGCAGACTTGCACCTAAACAGTCACATGTTCAAAGATCAGCTGATCATTCACTGATGTAACCTAGCATGTATGCATGTGCTTGGTTTGTGTGTGAGCACAGTGCCTCATATGGGCCAGAAGGACAGACTTTAGTATGGAAAATGGCTCCATTATAGGATTATCCAATGACACATACTATTAGAGAAGTTAATTTTCTATGACAAGGCTTTATTTATATGTAAGAACGTTTTACATTTGTCATTTAAGAATGCAAGTTCAATGTGAAAAATGGAAATTTAGATCTGCCACATTTTTTGCCTACAGCGTAATCTTTTCTCCACAATTTCAGTGTAAGTGGAGCTGTGATGGACGAATGCACCTGATGAAAAAGGCATGCAACTGCTCTTGCATTTTGGATGCAAGTACATTTAGGGGCAAATTTACTTAAGGTCGAATATCGAGGGTTATTCTGTCATGTATGTGAGATTACAATGTTCAGGGGTATAGCTTCCCTTTATTAAACAATGAATCTATATAGTAAAACACACTGCATATATATATATATATATATATATATATATATATATATATATATATATATATATATATATATATATATATATATATATATATATATACACTCACACACTAATCAGACAGTGGCATTTACTGTTAAATTTGAAAGTAATTATTATTGAATATACAGGTATGGGATCAGTTATCCAGAAAACCATTATCCAGAAAGCTCCGAATTACAGAATGGCCATCTCCCATAGACTCTATTATAATATAAAATGATTTCCTTCTTCTCTGTAATAATAAATCAGTACCTGGTTCTTGATCCAAACTAAGATATAATTAATCCTTATTGGAAGAAAACAAGCCTTATGGTTTATTTAATGTTTACATGATTTTCTAGTAGACTTAAGGTATGAGGATCCAAATTACGGAAAGATCTGTTATCCGGAAAGCCCCAGGTCCCGAGCATTCTGGACAACAGGTCCCATACCTGTAGTAAGAAGCATCACTAATAAGACAAGTAAAGACAAGTAATTATAAGCTAAAATATAGTATATATTGGTGCATGTTCCCTGTGTTTTACTAGGAGGTCTTTCTATTGCCATCAGTTGCTATTTAATAGGAGTGAACTGGAGCAATTTTCAGTAGTTTAATTATCCCTCACTATTAGGGTTGCAATCTGTCCGGTTTTGACCTGGACAGCCCAGTTTTTTGAAGGGCTGCCCAGGTCAAAACTGCCTGCCGGTTTTCCAAATTAGGAAAACTGGGCAGGATTCCCTATGATTGACACAGTTGTTGCCAGCCTCTGATGTCAGAACCCACACCCACAGTGTCACAGCCCCACCCCCATTGCATCACTGCCCCGCCCCTGCTCAGATTCAACTGGGCCAAAAGGTGGCAAGCCTACTTACTATGGCAATCACAATTCTACTGTATGTATGTCATTGTTTGTAAGTAGTACTGGCATACTCTTGTACTCAGAGCAGTCAATGGGAATTGTTCTTTCCTTTAGAAAGAACTGAAATGGTTGAGATAACTTCTCTAGCATCTTCCTCCTAATAGTGCTCTGGACTATCAGAAAAAAGGGCAAACTTATTTATACTAAATTGTAGTAATATACAAAAATTAAATTGGTAAATAAAAGGATGTATAAGTGAGATACTAACTAACTTGGGGTATTTTTTTTTTTTAAAAAAATGGAATGTGGAACATACCTAACCATGAGTTTTTCAAACAAAACTCATGTCTACCAGTTAGTCTTGGAAAATAGAGGTACAATTTGATGAAGCGGACACTTTTATAAAGAAGAGAATTAGATGTGATACAGTTAGGGATCATGAAAGATTGTAAGCTTTTATTTATTAAATATAAACATAACCTTACCTGAATAATGATCAATTTTAAGAAAGCTGCAAAGGTTGGCAAGGCCACCAAACAACCAATCTTTACATGATTTAACAAAAAACACAATGGTCTAAATAGGTATGATCTGATGGTTAGCCCAAGGGTCATAATAGGGAGTCGGGAGCACCGGACTGGAAGAGGTTGCCAATGCTTTCCTAGCCGAACAGGATTTCTTAACCTGCTTGATAGATTTTTAGACAATTTTCACCTCATATAAGGCAGGATATTAGGAGGACCCCATCTGCAGACCAATATGCTGCCTATTCGGTCTGGAGGCGGCAACTTTTGTAGCTACCCTAAGACGCAGATGTTTGTTTATTAATGATGCAGTAATGAAGTGTGTGTGTTTTCAAATTTGACATAAACAAATTAAGTTTCAGATTCAGTTCAATATTTGACCAAGCTTATGGAATACGTATGGATGCTGTTGACTGGATCCAAACTTTATGGATTCAGTGAATTGCTAAATCATGGCAAAAGAAACCCAAAAACTAATGGGGCCACCATTGGGTTCCCAAGCCACATTTAAATTTCTTGCATCAGTATGAAGTCTGCTGAAATTAGTCCAGCAACACCTTACTCAAAGGTTAAAGACAACGCATTGCCTGAAAAAAAAATGGCATTAAAATTTTAGTATTCCTGTTTAAATGTCAAAAGAAGATGAATGAAGGATGCCATGAACATCCGTCTTTTGTGGGTGTGGGGGAAACTGTCACATTTCTTCAGAATTATGATTCAAGGGAGTATTTGCAAGAGATAGCCAACCAGCTTAACCATGTGTCTTCCATTGACAAGAGTATAAAATGTTAGGTACAGTTATTATTCCATTATCTTCTAGGGGAAAAAAATTAAATTTTTTGTTTGTAATTATTGATAAGTATCTACTCTATGTTTGTGCTTTTATAAAAACACACATATACACGTAAATATACAATATATATATATATTACATTGACATATATAAAATCTATATGTGCATGTTTGTATTTATATGTGAATATAATATATATGTAAAAGAAAAAAATGTCTCCGCCATTTGAAGCAGATCTCCTTCTGTTCCACTCAAAGCAGAAAATCTGAGTTGAAAAGACTCCTGTGGGTGGGTGTACAAAGAAATAGATTGGTTGCAGTTTGCAAACAGCAGGACTTGCTAATGATAAGAGTATCAGCAATTTACTTTTGTAGCCATAATATTTGAATTCACATAATATTTTTTTTAATTTTCAACAGAAAATACAAGTGTTAACCCATCCACTACCAGAATATATACAGGGTATAAAGGATATATCACACACATACAACCATCTGTTTTTTCAATATATATATATATATATTTTCCTATTGTGGTGAATTTCACAAGGGATATGGATACAAGGGAGCCCCGAAATAACCAGCAACCTGGACCAATTGCAGTTCCAGGGTTCCCTCAGCAAGTTTGGTCCATAGCTGCATCTGACTTGCGACATGTTAGATGTTACAAAATCTCATGGAAAAAGAAGCACGGGGGATCATTCAACCGGGAAAAAATTGTACATTTATACTGGTATTTTTTATAATATAATGGCATTACTATTGCCCTCATTTCATCGAATAATAACTTTTTTTAAAAAAAAGAATGTACTTGTAGTAGATGAATCACTAGCACTATTAATATATCCGTATACAACAAACCTTCCTCTGTTGCAAACAGAATGATATTATTTCATCTGCACTTAGACCTGAAAGATTCATCTTAACAGCTTGAAGCTATCAAAATGACACATACCACTAAAACTCAGTGTTTAGTTGAGATTCATATTGTTGTTACTTTTTATTTCGCTTTTCTCAAGCAAAGGGCTCTTTTTTTTCAGCTTGTGGGCAATTTCTGTCTTGTCCGATCAGTCAAGTTACATTTTTTAATCTGTGCTCTCTCCACATTTCTTGCTTTCCCTCCTTAAGTCACAGTAGTCATGATGGCTAGATGGAGGTTCCAGCTGGGTTACCAAAATCAGCATCTGCAGTGTGAGGTTTTGGTCACTTGAATGAGCCAAATGAGGATTTTGTGGGTGCAAAGTTCATTGGCTGTGCCCATCAGCAGTAGAAGTCAAGACTTGTTGAGACCTACCGCATCCTAACACAGCGGGATTGGGACAGTTCTGTCTTTTCAGCTGTAGCATCTACAAGAAACAGCATGCCTTGGAGACATTAGTGTGTGATAACAGCTATACAGTAAATCGGATGTTCTTAAAGGCACTGAAAAGCTGATGCTGGCTTTCTGAGTTCATTCTTTATCTATCATATTCAGAGTGACAATTTCAGAATCTGCGGATGCTGCTTGCTGAATAATATACAATTGCCTAAATGGCAATCAATGGAAATTTGTGTTTTTTATAAATTAAAATTCCTTCACAAAATGTACCTTGGCGTTGGCTAGTTAGTTTGCCATTACTAATAAGAGGGTCGGCATTACAAATTATATTATTTTGTACAAAGCATGGGCCAGATATGTTAAAAAAATGAAGCCTTCATGTTAACTACTTTCTTTCTAGGTCTATGGCAACTGGTATTATTGTGTAAAATAGTAAAGTTTTTCACCACCTAATAACCAGGCCCGGACTGGCAATCTGTGGGTTCTGGCAAATGCCAGATGGGCTGCTATAAGGTGCCATATAAAGTCAGTATTTAGTGGGCTGGTGGGGGCTGTTTGGGCCTCTATGTGGGCTGATTGGGCCTCTGTGTACCTGAAATGCCATGGGCCTATTTTAATTCTCAGTCCGGACCTGCTAATAACCATGGCAACCAATCAGAATTTAGCTCATTACTTGCTATATGTTACTGGACCAGGGCAAACATACAGTAACTCCCTCTTGGAATAATGTTACAAAAGACAACATTTTTAACTAGGTCCATGAATTAATCAACAGTAGTGACTCTGTAGGATTATTTTATTATCACAAATGCAATGTACAAAGGACAGAGGCAAAACTGACTTGCATCCAGACATGCCCCTTTAATTTAGCATCAAGAGCTATATGAATTATGTGTAAGCAGTTTCACACAATTAATTGTATTCATTATAATATAATAACAGTAAACACTCTATCACAATCCTAATATATATGTATACCAGAGACAAATATATTTAGTAGTAAAGCAAATGTTCTCTATGACCATTTCAGTGGACTTTCTGTATTACTGTTTTTTATTATGATCTTCCATGAATTCTGACCATGGTCTCCAACATCTTAAACATGCCAGTAATGCCAAGGTCCCCTCAGCAGGTTGTGTCAATAAAATCAGCCTAGGTTACTCCTTGCAGAGTGACAAAATGATATTTTGTACTGTACATGCACTGGCCTGGATAGTCTGGAGAAGAAAAAGAAGATTAACGAACAGTGTGTACCTTAGTACCTCGGACTGGTGCAAGTAAGCAATTAAAATCTTAGCTTAGTACCTCGGACTTGTAACAAGTAAGCAATTAAAATCTCTGCATGGGGTGGGGGGGTTGCTAAACAACTTGGCACCCCCAGCTATTGTACCTTTCCTTGTCATTTAATTAGTTGACTTCTGCTACATAGTTTCAGAACCAGGAGACCAGGTAATCTTAACAGTCAGACTAATACTGCTTGTAGTAGACCTAATTATTAAGAGAGAACATTCCCGATACATGATTGGTTTGGAGGAATACCCTGACACTTGGTGCCCTTGCCGTTGTTATACACTGCTGTTACTTTACATGTTGTAAAGTATAAAAACGTCAGTACACTTTGAATGATGTTCTTATGTTTGCTGCCCTTACAATGACTATGTGCAAGGACATTTCCTAGTCAACCTGTAAATCCAATCACAGTGCAATGACAAGCTTGAGAGATAACTTTGGGGCAAATTTACTAAGGGGGCGAAGTGATTAACGCTGGTGAAAACGTTATTTCGGTACTTCGCCAGTTTACTAATGGCCGCCGGTGTAACTTCGCTAGCGAAAGGAGATAGACTCTAGCGGTACTTCGCTCCCTAATGCCTGGCGAATTTGTGCTCTGGCGAATGGACGTAACTACGCGAATTCACTAAGATGTGGATTTTACTGAATGTTAGCTCTTACACCAGACTAGCCTTTTTGGAGGTTACTGGATTTGCCCCTTTGTGTCCTGCAGTTCAAATTGGCCTATTTTTCTTTATCTTAAATGAATAGATTAAATGTTGCAATTATCATATGTGCCCTGGTGTTATTGCCAATAAGCATATGTGCCCTGGTGTTATTTACATGCCACTGAAGTATCTGTACATTATATGCAGTATAATAGTTCCCCTACAGCAATAGTTTGAAAAGTATTGCTGCAAAGTATCAATATTTATATAATGTAGGCATGAAAGGATCCACATACAGACATATCAGGTGGGGACTGCTTGTTTAGCATCAAGTGCCTTTGGAAGCAGATTGTCTTTCACATCAGGAGATCCCCAGTAATAATGTTTCAGTGATCATTAAAAGCCTGCTGTGTGAGCCTGTTCTACACTAAATGACCATTGATTTACTAATGGATGCTGTCTGTCTGCCACACTTTTCTGATGATCTAATGCCATTTTTGGTCTTTTCCACTATAAAGAGCATCCAGCTATTATGTTTCCAGCTCTGGCTGCTGTGTTTGTTGAATGTAAAAGTTTTAAATGTATCACTTGTTTGTGCGTGAATTTCATGGGTTAATGGGAATGACCTCAATAGGAAATTAGATGGTATTAGCAAAACTGAATATAATGACAGAGCATTCCGTACCTCTAAACTCCCTTTAAAAAGCCTTAATGGAAATGTCTGCTGACACTATAGTATCTGGCATTATGCAAACAACACACATAAACAATGAAACATGTAATTTATCTAAATTTTTCTATCATGTGTATTCTTCTTAGGCTATTTGATTTCATTTTCTTTGGATTCTAAACTATTTGCTTTTTATCTTCCAGTCTGATATTCAACCAACAGTTGGTTGCTAATATGCATAGGACCCTATCAACTAGATTGCAGTTTAAATTCCAGACTAGGGCCCCCAACATAACACTTAAAGAACAGTTCCATAAAATAGGAGTCACGCAAGATTTAAAGGTGAACTGCCCCTTTATATACAGCCCTGATTGACTTTTAAGCAACAGAGTTCTTTTTCAGCAAAACAGTTGTGCATTCCATCACTGTTTTGACTAAAATATATACAGGTATGGGATCCGTTACCTGGAAACCTGTTATCCAAAAAGCCTGTCTCCCATTAATGCCATTTCATCCAAAAGATCCACATTTTTAAAATAATCTCCTTTTTTCTCTGTAATAATAAAACAGTACTAGGTACTTGATTTCATGAATCCTTATTGTAAGTAAAACCAGCCTATTGGGGTTATCTAATGATTATGTGATTTTCTAGTAGACTCGAAGGTCCAAATTATGGAAAGATGTGTTATCCGGAAAATCCCAGGTCCTGAGCATTCTGGATAACAGGTCCTATACCTGTATACAAAGTTGGCAGTCAAGATTGATGATCAAATATAAAATTAAATATAAAGCAAGCTTAGCCCTTACTCCTACAATTTCTACAATGTTTTCATTTCTTCTTCTGTGTCTGAGAATACCTCTCTCTCTCTCTCTCTCTCTCTCTGCTAAAATGAAGAACTCCCCTAAAAAATCAGCAAACCCCAAGCATTTGCAGAATGGATATATATACTGTATATGTACAGGCAGATATAGGATGACTAACCTTAACGCAACTCCCTTATAATAAGATTGTCCCTGGGTTCTAGTACCAAACTTACACTAGGTCAAGCTTCTTGCTTGAGAATGAAGGCTTAGAAGCACTGGAACTGGAACTGAATTGAAATCAGTCTGCACACATAGAAAATAAAGACTGTTTAATTTGAAGCAGACAGATCATTTAGCAGTGCGCTGCTTCACTAATGATACAAGTCGAGGGAGGGAGCATTTGCAAATGAGGGGATTCTCCAGAGTAAAAGTGCCCTCCTGCCCTGTGTTATTCTGGGTTGGATCTTTTCCAAGAAAGTTTTCTACAAGTCTGATAAAGCTATTTAATGGGATAAAAAGAAATAAAAAACATGTATGGTATTCAGTGTGTATTGGTCTAACCAGTTGGCGTTTATGCTTTCTTGTATGTCTTTTTCCCAGAATGCTGCTTCATTGTGGAAACAAAAAATGTTCTGCCCTGTTCAGATGCAGAGATTTGACCTTGAACACAAGGCCTTGTTATTTTGCATTGTTAATAGTATCCCTTGTATCTCTATGACATGTGTTATTACTGAAGCACAAAATTGCCCCCCCCCCAATGACTAGTAAATAGCTCAGGAAATCATCAAATCATATTATAATAAATTGAAAGCACAAACTTTTGATTTACCCACAATATTGGCATTTCATACACTGTCCCAGTTAGAATCCTGAATAATAATTTATTTCAAAGGAAACATTTGAAGGAACACCATCTCTTTTTTTATGTGCATACACTTTATTCTTCATTTAACACTAACTATACGAATACATTAAAAAAGATGTATGATACTTGCTTGAGAGGGGAATGGTTTGTCTAGGCATTCACCTCTGTTTGACTATATCAGCATTCTTCTGCCATAGACTCCTTTAGGTCTGACCTTAAAAAGCCAATGAAAGCAATCTGCTGTAAGGAACTGCAGTTCACCTAAATGGGGAGTGATAAGAATAATGAGAGGGCAGGTTTCATTGATGTCTGGATCCTTCATCGCAATGACATTTTCTAGCAAAGAGTGTGAATTTATTTTTAACTGCTATTTATTATAAATTATGGGTTGGATTAAAATATATAAACAGATGAAACCAGCTCTCAATAGAATCAGTAAAAAAAATAAAGCAGATTTACCCTTTAAGATAGATGAGTAGAACACAGCATAGCAGGTATAATTTATTTACTTATATATTTAATTCTGCACAGGGTAATCATGGGGTCCCATACTACTCAGTAAGCAGGACCCTCCCCCAGGGGGCACCAATTATCAGGAAGCACAAATTATTAGCCTACTGGTCACCGTTGATGTGGGCCCTGCCCATGGGCAGATTTTCATTTCAGGAGAGGGAAAGGTTAAAACTAAGTAAGCTTTATCAGAAAGGTCTATATAAATGCACTAGTAAATCCTCAAAGAAATGCTGCTCTGAGTCCTCTGTCAAAAGAAACATCACATTTCTTTTCTTCTATTGTGTACATATGGGCTTCTGTATCAGACTTTCTGTTTTCTGCATAAACCTCGAGGGCTGGGGCTTGAGCATGCTCAGTTTGCTCCTCTCCCCCTCCTTCCTCCCCTCCCTGCTGTAATCTGAGCTCAGAGCTATGAGCGAGCAGGGAGAGACTAAGAAAGGAAGTGATGTCACAGCAAGCAAATATGGCAGCTGCTATCCTAAACAAACAGAGACAGTGTCTAGAGCAGTTTTCCCTATGAATAACATTAGCATCAACCATAATTTTTACTGGCCAGGCTGGTAGAATACTGGCCAGGTGGCAACCCTAATCATATGGTAAGGTGTGACAGGAGTTGTAGTGTTGCATGTTAAATGGCCTGTATATTGTCTGGGTCTTATTGCGAGGCTCTTTAACTCAATTACATCATGTGTGTTTTCTGATTGGCTGTAAGTTATAGTCTGAGTCACATTCTTAGGTTCTTACTCACATTTTAGGTTTTGTCTCATTCAATTTTAAAACCTTCAGCTGTCCCCATCCACACAGGGTGAGAGCAGAGAGACCCAGCTGCCAACAAGTAGATTGAGGTCATGTCAGTACTGGGATATTCCTTTTACTAAGGCCTTTTAATAACACAGTGGTGAAAAAAGAAAAGTGTTTTCAGGCAGATTCCACAGCAACCAATATATATATAACCATGGCAAACAAACAACAGTCCCCAGTACCCCTAGTTCATTCACAGGAAATGTAGTTCACAAGGGACTGTGTGACATTGCAACATACAGGGAATAATAATGACAGTTGAAGCCACACGACATTTTATGACCATATGGAGGCACAATGCCAAAGACCCATGTTCTGTATAAAGATTTATACAGGACATGGAACTCCAAAGTGAATTCTAACATCCATGGAAAATAACATAAGTATTTCAATTCTATCTGGATCCTAGAGCCTCAATGTGCTGCTTATTTTATATTTGAATGTGGCTCATAGGTTTAAAAAAAATCCTATCCCCCTCCCAAGGAACTAATCCCACCCTACTATCCTATCGGGAGCCCTCAGTCTGAGCACTGCCAAGCCAGACATCAATAGGCTAGTACACTTGGGAGTTCCTCAGCAACAAAGCTGGCCATTTAAAGATACACTTGGCCCTGCGAGACTGCGAGACAGGGAGGGTATGCTAGCTAGAGATACTAAAATCCTATACTCCTGCCCAACCATCCCTATCCTAATGCTAATCCTATTTTATTTAATCTTACCGCCCTACCTAGCTGTATGTTTTTGAATTGTGGGGGGAAACCCATACAAGCGTAGGGAGAACATACTAGTTCCTTACAGAAAGGGTCCAGGTTGGAAATGAACCCAAACTCCCAGCTGCCCTACTCATATACTGTGCTTTGGTAATTTCATCCTCTTCACAGCCCTATACAGTAACTTCATCATGATAATGTCAATGCTGCTTTACTGTTGCCTCAACAGGTTAAACTACTTTACTGTGCCACTAACAGCTCTGGGGCGGAGAGAATTCCAAAATGCAGTCTTAAAGGAGACATGGGGACTAGTGATGAGCATAATTTTTCTGCCGAGTTTCGCCGGAACAATAAGGCCATATACAGTATGGGTGAAAAGAATTGGCGAACAACGAAAATAATTTGATGCGCCACATCGCGTGGCAATGAAAAAATTTACGCCGACAGACTTCAATGTATTTTGGCAAAGCGAAACGGGGCAGATTCGCCCATCACTAATGGGGAGGCCTATTTATAAAATACGAAATTGGGAATTTTAGAGTTCTTTGAGAAAACTTTAAATTGTGCCAAACTTGATTATTTACTATATTTAAATGGAAAATTAAATCTAATAAAAAAAAAACTCAAATATACCTGGGAGCAGAGAGGGTTGGACTAAATTAGGCTGGGAGTAGAGAGACGTGGGGCAGTGACTCAGTCAGGCTGGAAATACAGAGACACACAGGGTGAGAGCAGAGAGACCCAGCTGCCAACAAGTAGATTGAGGTCGCAGTGACAATAAATGCCCTGCATTTATACAAGCTTTAGTAACTTCAGACCCTACTTATGTGTTTTTTCCCAGAATTCTGATTCTCTACAGTTGCTAAATAATCTGCAGCCAAGTGACAAAAATGCAAACTTAATATTCTCAAAATGGCCTTGCAGTGTTGGGTTAAAATTAGTAATAAACAAGGAAAAGATTGAGCACAATTCAGTATAAGTGTTCCACCCCACTGCAAGCTTCAAACACACTAGGTGTAATCAAAATCAAAATCAAAAAATTGTGGCAAATAGCAGGACACCAATAGGCAGTAGGTGACCCTGTATTTGCCACTAAGTAAGCTAGTTCAGGAAGTGGTAACACTGAAAAAAGTAACAAATGTAATTAAAATGTAACTTTTACTGCTATCATTCTAAAAAACACGCTCACAAAGACACACACCCACTAGCCAACCAATCCGTCGGCAGTGCTGGATCGTTTCCATAAAATTGACATGTAGTTTAAAAACAAGTTGAGCAAAAGGTGTGACGGTGGGGTCTCAAAAGGACATCATTATTTGTTGTGGAATTAAATTTTAACCTTCCATATACCTGGAGTGCACAACCCGCCCGCTCCCTCCCTTCCAAGCAGTTAACCCCCGTGCAAGACCTGCCTATCTACGTAGGGACTGCGTGGGAGCTAAGCACTCCACCGTCCACCTATGCCCGCCCAAAGTTAAAATTAGTAATTCACGAAACTGCAAAAGAATACAAGAAAAGCATTTGTCAATGGGCGTGACAATTTTGACATGAGCGACATATTTTGATACGTGCGATTCTTTTGTCCAAATGCATTAAAGTCAATGGGCGTTGAAATAATTTTGATTTGTGGCAATTTTTATGCGCAAATTTTTTTTTTTTGTTGTCGCAGCAAATTCTCCATGTCGAAAACATTTTTGAAAAAAAAAAAGCATTTCCTGGTGGCAAAATGCGTAAATTCACCACAAATCCATGCCTGGCAAATAAATTCGCCCATCACTAGTTAAAATTCATGACGAGTACATTTGAAGCATATGATTGTCTTTGCAGTTATGATTTGTAAATAAGACCATCCAGGTGCTGCTTCTATAGTGGCCAAGCGTAAGTGTATTATAGAAGCAAAGTCTGAGTGTTTCACTCGAATAGCAGACATGTAATTAGCTCCTGTTTCACATGATAAGCTGATTTTGTAGTGAGCAAGCTTTTAACCATAACAATTCTGGCAAGAGCTGGATAATGAAAGACATTATGGAATTCACTGGGCTTCCAGCCTGTTAAATGCCCAGCAGAATAAAAACGAATGATAAGAAGAGTGCATAGTTTTTACAGAAGATTAAACAAGCCAGCTCAAATTAAGCCTTGGAACTCCTAATATTTAATTGTATCTTTCAAGCACTGAGGGCTTTTCCTGTATCTTCCTGTGGGTTGTGTAAAGTTTTAATGCTAATGAGGCAGAAGAAAGATTTATCTCCGTGTATCTGATCTTATAAGCAACAGCACAGCTTAAAACCTTTTTATTCACTGGCCCTGTTCTAATAGATACTGCATCACGGACATAGGGAGGGTAGGTAATATGAGAAAACAATATTTGGCTCGATGTTACTGTTGTGTTGTGGGGGGCGCACAGACACGGTATTCTGAGAAATAAATTCATCGTCTTTTCTGCTATAGAGAAATGCAAAGCAGCTAATCCACAGCAATCTTCCACTTAAGTGAATACCCTATGACCTCATCTAATATGTTTCTAAATAATATGTACGACCTTGCATTTCTACAACCTAGTCTTTCCAAAAAGGCACTTGCCCACACGAAGCCAGTACTGGTGAATTTTCGCCGGTTAGTGAATTTGCCCCATGGTGTGTATTGGGCAGTAAAGGTTTAAACCTTTTGTGAGAACACACTTTGTAAACCTGCACCTTTTCACAACGTCTGTATACACGTATGGGAGCTGTTATCCAGAATGCTTGCAATCTGGGGTTATCCAGATAACGGACCTTTCCATAATTTGGATTTGCCAGGCACATAACACTTTTGTCACCTACCCAATAGTCTGGGCTCATGTGCCCTTAATGGCCAGTGGTGTTCTGATGCAAGCTCATTTACACGCCCGTTTGGTCCTGCACATCCGCGCTGGAAGGGGGGTGGTGAGGTCAGCTGGGTTGCCTAGGGCAGATACTAGGGATGCACCAAATCCACTATTTTGGATTCTGCCGAACCCCCTAATCCTTCATGAAAGATTCGGCCGAATCTGAATCCTGCTGAAATAGGCAGAATCCTGAACCGAATCCTGGATTCGGTGAATCCCTAGCAGATACTACAAAAAGTCTGACCGTCTCTTCATAAGCATAAACATCAGGCAAGTCCAACCTGTGGTGCGAAAGCTGTAGCTTGAAAATGTAACTCAGCAAAACTCAGCAATGAGAATAATGTGTATTTATCATGCTGTGTAAAAATTGGAGAGGAAACATTACTGGCGATGTTGCTCATACAAACCAATCAGATCTTTGCATACTCTTGAAATCTAATTGGCGATTGATTACTCTGGGCAAGGTCACTGGTAATGCTTCACTGCTCTTTTTACACAGCATGATAAATAGGCCCCTAATAAATGTTCATTTTCAAGGCAATCTTCAGCATCTTACAAGTCAATCAAAATCAGTACTTATCATTTAAATCCTATTTGCAACATTGCTTAATTAAAAATCTATATTCTTTGGAAGTATGGTTGTCCATATTCCAGAAGGAATATGACAGCCCTCTCTCAACATCTCTCATATGTTTCCCTATTAATAAAACTGACATGTACTACCATGTATCCTGGCCATTTTTGTAAGGCCAGAGTTCAGAGGAGAATAAACAGCTATAGCACTCTACAAACAAAGATGCAATATAAGTATGTTGGACTAAGTACTCAAAGAACAATTACATATGCAATGCATTTCTGCTGTGTTGAATATAGTAAGATTATATGGCAAAAGTCATAGGTAAAAACACTAAAGGGGTGGTTCACCTTTAAATTAACTTTAAGTACAGGTGTGGGACCTGTTATCCAGAATGCTCGGGACCTGGGGTTTTCTGGATAACTGATCTTTTTGTAATTAAGATCTTCTAGTCTAATAGAAAATCATTTAAACATTAAATAAACCCAATAGACTGGGTTTGCTACCAATAAGGATTACTTATATCTTAGTTTGGATCAACTACAAGGTACAATTGTATTGTTACAGAGAAAAATGGAATCCATTTTAAAAATCTTGCTTGTTCGATTATAATGGAGTCTATGAGAGACAGTCTTTGCGTAATTCGGAGCTTTCTGTATAACAGGTTTCCGGATAGCGGACCCCATACCTGTATGTTATAGAATTGCAGTTCTAAGAAACTTTTCAATTGGTCTTATTTATTTATTCAGTTTGTTTTTGAATTATTTACCTACTTCTGATTCTTCCCAGCTTTCAAGGCTCTGTAAGGCTACAAATGTATTGTTATTGCTACTCTTTATTATTCATCTTTCTATACAGTCCCTCTCCTATACTTATTCCAGTCTCTTATTCAAATCAATGCATGGTTGCTAGGATAGTTTGGACCCTAGCAACAAGATTGCTAGAATTGCAAACTGGAGAGCTGCTGAATAAAAAACTAAATAACACAAAAAAACACACAAATAAAATATGAAAACCAATTGCAAATTATCTCAGCATATAAATCCTTACATCATATTAAACGTTAACTCAGAACAACCCCTTTAATTAACAAACAGACAAAAAGTACATACAAGGATACAATATAAAGCTTAATTGTACAAAAGAGGTATATAGGTTAGTATTTTCTCTAGGATGTTAGAGTGCTTTATAGGAGACTGAGGCACAAAAAGTAGCTCACATATGGGATCTAACATCAGCCCTGTTGGCATTTGCCAGAACATCCAGATTGCCAGTCTGGGTATGTTTTTCTGCTAACATCACCAAAATACTATATTTTCTCTTTATGTCTGCACAGACAGTGACACTTTCAGACTTCATCTAGATTAACAGTTCCCACTAACTTCTCTTTTCTCTCTCTTTTGCCCATCTCGGCATAAATACAAACTTGCCAATTACATTTGTTGAATATGAGTCCGCTGTGGTCACGCACTCCCTAGTAATTCTCACTTTTAATGGATTTTTAGCTATTCAGAAGGCTGGTTTCAGAATGTTTATTTACCCCTGAGAAGCAACATTCTAACCAGTGCAACTATAACACAGACAAGCTAAATAAAATGATGGTAAAGTCTCGATGATCAAATATGCATTAATGTTTCTTATGCAATGGGATTTTTTCTGCTTATTTTGCATAGTTATGTGGGATGCTATAAATAATGCATTAATATTTTAGTATTTAGAATACTGCTGAGCTTCTCTTGCCATTTCTTTGAGACAGCAAAATTCTGGGGGGACGGGACATGCTTATAAGTATTCATTGCTAGACTGAAGTTGGGTTATAGAGTTTGCACTTAATCTTATAATCAAATTGTGGTTGATCAAAGGTTTAGTCCTTGGAGGTCCATTGCCACAATATTTTTTAGTGAGCAACATTATTGGCAAACACCCACCTTACTCATGTTGTTTGTTACTTCCTCCCTGATGGAAAAACAATGTCTCATGGAAGGCTTTCTGAACCAGGACATCCCTCCCAGTATTCGAAATACCTGTATAAATAAATGGTTTATTCTTCCATACTACCTACATGGGACTGGATGAACTTCAATGTTGAATTGAGTCCTATACCTTGTCCGCTGGGTCTGTAATGTGAGCTGATGTGCACCAACAAATGATGTATTTTGCTGCAAAAATAAGAGTAAACTGGAGTGTTAGCATTGTTTGATATATACAGTGGGATGCACCATTATGGGAAGAATGATTGTTAAAGGGACATAGCTAGAATTCCATGGGCAAAATATGCCCTAAAATATTTAGCTGAAAACTAAAAGTTTCTTTATCATACCCCAAATATATCTCTGATACCCAGCTTATAGTATATCAGTATAAATGGAATAGTATAAATTGGCATCTTCACAATACTGTTTCTTGCAATGGTGAATCTTCTAAATATCTGTGCTGTACAAGCCCCCTTTGGTTTCTTATACTGAAATCAGATATGTGTTGATCCTTAAGGTGGCCATAGACGTTACAGTTACAATCTTTATTGGAAAAGATCTTTCCAGCAAAGATCATTTGTTTCAATACACACGTGTAGAGCTGAATCGGCAGATATACAGGTAGAAACAATAGAATTCTACTTGTATCTGACAATTCAACACTAATGGCCGATGTTCAAGTGCCTTCAAAGGCGCCTGATCAAAAGAGTCGTCTGATAGCCAAGTCTTCTGCCGATATTGGTCAGCTCATCTCCCACAATACACACACGAATATCGCACAATATTATCAGTGCGACCGGGGCTGGATTTACATATCAGATGCCCCTAGGTCTGCGGCCATTCACCGCCCCCGTCCCCACTTTATTTGTGCAAATTTTCATTATCGGGACTGGAGCAATGGGGATTGGCGGATGGGAAATTTTAAAAGCGATTGTATCTCCTGCGCATCCCAGTTTCTGAACCAATGTGGGTATGGTTGGGCAGCATGCCGCCCCCCTAAAATCCTGCCGACCTAGGCCTGGGCCTTGGTGGCCATTCCACTAATCCTGACCTGGGTGCGTCAATGGCCACCTATAGGCCGATGGCACAAAGATGCTTTAAATGGTCTCCCATTGTCCTGGATATGAAATGCTTGAAAGAACCAATCCTGCTCTTCTCTGCCCAAACAGAGGGTTTTGGGACAGGAAAAAATAATTATATAAATAATGATAATGCATATTAGTTTGGTTATCTTAGACTTCATTTTAATTGTTTGATGTGCAGGTGGGGCCTTTTATTATGAAATAGGGCAGTTTAAATTGTAATACCATATTGCATTGAATATAACAAGAAGTGGAAAGGCATTTACAATAAACAATAGGGGTTACTCCTAGTGAATAGTCAGAAAAATGCATTTTCTCTGCTACCCCCTTGGGTTTCTGCTAAAAGGTCATTTCCATATCACTCCATTGCCAGTGGCATTACTAAACAATGCAGAAGAAGCATACAATTTGTATAGAGAAGATCTGGGAGAGAGATTTGTTCAGCTGGAGTTATTAAGTCCACAGTTTCTGGGACAAGGTTTATGGAGAGGTGCTGGAATATACAGTAAATGAAATGTTCTAGCTGATTCGGTACATGGGTGTGCAGTCTACGCTATATTTACTCATGAATTATTTTGTAAACTGAATTAGAAGGGATTTCTAAAATGTTTTTCAGATATTTATCTGTAAATCTAGGCCCTATTTATAAGGAATTAAGAATTGAATGTGAGTGTTAGAAAATGTTAATTCATTACTAAATACAGTCAGTATAGGGTTAAAAATAGTTGATTCCCAATGTGAGTGCACCTGTATCACCTCTGGTAGTTGACTTGTAGTTGTTATGTAAAGGATTTTGATCACAAAGTATTTTGCTTTACTGTGAGCCCCGCAGGCTCTGAATTCAGTTGCCTTTAAATCTTGCCCGCCAGGATTTCACACCAATATCTGCTAACTGTGAAGCTAATCTCCCATTATCCTCAGCAATCTTTTGTAGTTTGGTTGAGCTGATTTGTGCTGGACATTAATATTATTATGCTGTGCTCTAAAGCTAGACCTTATCAAACCCCCAACTTTTATCTTACAAGTTTATCCATACTGCACGCTCAAGTATTTCTGGTCTCTAACAGTTAAAATCAGCTGCATAAAAAAAAAATTCCTGCCGCAAGCAGACTGTAATCCTGGCAGAATTATCCATCTGTCAAAAGGTGGGAACATATATTTATGTACACATACTCCTCTGAAATGGAGCCTCGAAATTTGGATTTTACTTAATCAGCAAATTAAGTGAAATCCAATAAGTAGATGCTGATTTTCTTGCAGGTGTCTGCTTGCTGTGAGTCATAAATATTCTGATTCAAACAAACAAGTGCAATATATACCTAGACCAGGGGGATAAAATACGAAGCAAGTAAACTGCTTACACACGGTGATATATATTATTCTGAGTGTGTGGCTGGGTGCTTTGGTCTATCTAGAGTTTGTCTCTACATTTCCAAAGCAAGTAAAGAATTCTACTTCTCTGTTGTTTTATGGACACTTAATTTGTATGAGCTCAGCTATCACAATCACCCACCTAATGCTTGGTTAATATGCAGTTGTGCTCAGGAGAATATTTTTGCATATCTCTTTGGGTTTTTGTTTTATTCAGGTTATTGATTTCTACCTTGAAATTTAATTATTGCAATGGGCCATGCATGTAGACTTAAAGGAGAAGGAAAGAACTACATAGTGGGGGATGCCAATTTTATACTGTGCCATCTAGGGACGCACGGAATCCAGGAGTCGGCCAAGATTCTGCCTTTTTCAGCAGGTTTCGGATTCAATTGAATCCTTGTGCCTGGCCAATCTGAATCCTAATTTGCATATGTAAATTGTGGGGGGAGCGGGATTTCACGTGACTTTTTGTTTGTTTTTCCTTTTCCGCCCCTAATTTGCATATACAAATTCGAATTCGGTTCGGTATAAGGCCAAATCTTCCAAGATGGATTCGGCCAAATCCAAAATAGTGGATTCGGTGCATCCCTAGTGCCATCATCATCTTCCAGAATTTCTTAGGGATCCCATTAGGGCCCAAAAATAAATAATAAATAAAGACAAAATGCAAATTGTTTTAGAGTATCACTATACACTCTATCTACTGTATGTCTATATCATACAAACAGTAGCGTCACTAGAGGGGGGCCGGCCCTGGTGCGTGATGTGCAGCCGGGCCCCACCCCCTCCGTACGGCCTCATTTTCAGTAGAGCACGGGCTGCCGGGGGGGGGCCCTGAGGGGGTGCAGGCCCTGGCCCGCTCGCACCCCCTGCTCCCCCGGTAGTTCTGCCACTGCATACGAAACATTAATTTAAAAATGAACGACCCCTTTAAGCAATTGCATCGGGTGCCTCAAGGATCAGGGGATGTGATAATTAGAATTATCATTACAGTAGAAAAAGATATTAAACTATTATGCTGCCAAACCTACATTCATAAGGGAAAACTGAAACAAATACAAAATAGGTTGGAGAAACAAGGGAGGGTCACCATGGGTTTTTGTTAAATGATTGCCATTTGGGCAATTCTCTTTCCAAAAAGATTCCACACTCATAAGAGAGCATTTTATGTCATTTTTAGTGGTCCCTCAAATTTTTATGCATTTCAATAGGTTATTTTCTCTGGTTTTACATCATTTCAGAATTTTACATAAAAAGTTATGTTCCCAAAAATGGCTGTTTTTCCTCTTTTTATTACTGAAATTAAGAGGTTTAAAACACTAACCAGATGCATATTTTGCCATGGTTCTGTCTGCAAATAATCAATTCCAGTTAGCCAACGCCTGATACAGTCATACACAAATCACCTGTTGCTTTAATTAAATATTTTATTTCAAATTAAAACTGAATCCTGTGCTTATATGCTTTAAATATTTGAAGAATTAGTTGCTTTAAAGGGGTTGTTCGTCTTTAAGAGAACTTTTAGTATAATGTAGAAAGTAATATTTTGAGAAATTTGCAATTGTTTTTCGTTTTTTATTATTGAGCTTTTTATTCAGCAGCTCTCCAGTTTGCAATTTCAACAATCCAGTTGTTAGGGTCCAAATTACCCTAGCAACCATGCATTGATTTAAACAAGAGACTGGAATATGAATTGGAGAGGCCCCGAATAGAAAGATGAATAATAAAAACTAGCAATAACAACACATTTGTAGACTTACACAGCATTTGAAAGCTGGAAAGAATCAGAAGAAGCAAATCATTCAAAAATGATAAAAAATAAAAAACAAAGGTAAATTGAGACGTTGCTTAGAATTAACCATTCTATAAACTACTAAAAAGTAACCTAAAGATTAACCTTTTAAAGCAATTCTTTTATTTTACTTTTTCCCAGATAAAACATTATTTTTTCCTGGTTAACTGAAAAATTTAAAATGGGGGTTCTACTGTACTTTACTTGCTGTCATGCAAAAATTACAATTGAATTAAAATATGCTGGGTTTAAAGTGATAGCTGTACTGGAATGTTTTTAGTAATGATAGGAATATTATTAGTACAGGTATGGGATCTGTTATCCTGAAACCCGTTATCCATAATGTTCTAAATTAAGATTTATAGACTACATTTTATTCAAATATTTCAAAACTTTATTTCCTTTTTCTCTGTAATAATAATAAAACAGTACCTTGTACTTGATCCAAACTAAGATATAATTAATCCTTATTGGAAGCAAAATGATCCTGTTTGGTTTATTTAATGTTTATAAGATTTTTTAGTAGACTTAAGGTAGGAAGATCCAAATTACGTAAAGATCCGTTATTTGGAAATCCCCAGGTCCAGAGCATTCTGTGTAACAGGTCTCATAACTGTATCACTGACAGATAAATGCTATGGGGTTTCTTTCACAAAAATCAAACCCTAATTGACGACCCTATCATTAACTAGGGATACAAGGATCCAGTGAAAGCACAGTGAAACCACAGAAAACCACAGAAAATCACACTGGGCCCCCACCCAAAACAGTTGAGTTTCAGTTTTTACAAACATTTGTTCTCATTGATAGAACTGTGTTGGTATCACTTGAAAAATAAAAAAAGAAAGAAGCAAAATATATAAATATATAGAAAAATATAGAAAGAAAGAGATGATATATAATGAAATTCAAAAGAGGTTATCGCTGATTCCGAAAGTGTACAATTAGCAGACAGTTAAGAAAATCTGTATGCTCTGAATCTAAACTACTTCTCTCGTATAAAATACTCCAAGGCTTCAGAAGAGCACTTAAGATCTCAGGACCGGCATTATGCTATTTAAAGAAATTGTATTCCATTAAGCTATTTTTTTTTCTAATCCACTCACATGTCTCCATAAAGGGGCAGTAAAATGAAACTAAGGATAGTGACACGTTAAATAAGGTAAACGAGACAAGTAATCACTCTAGAATTGATATCTTTGGAGAAAAAAAAAAACTTTTAGCATTTTTATGGTAAATAAAAAAAAAACATGAACTAAAAGCATTGGAGGATTATGAGTGAATTACAATCTCCCAGTATCCGGGGAAAACAAAGAATCTAGCTCAAGGTAACAGAAACGCCACTTGTCTGATCAACTCTCCATGCTGTAATATTGCAAATTCTTTGGTGTAATGTGCAAACAGAGGCTCTTATACATTTAACTATACCTGTACTACAATTCCCAGCAGCCTTTGTTTTTTTTGTTGTTGTTTGAACATTTTACAAAGAACAAACAGAGGCTGTGGATTCTTTGGATGGGTTACCGTTTAGAATGTAGGTCCTTACCCACCAGGCCGAGGGCTGTGCCTAACTGGACCACCTCTGGTCCCAACTGCACTCTATAATAGTTGCAAAAACAATTAAAAATCCCAGCTTCCTGATGCGCCATTGCCATGACATCTGTGTGAAATGCACCATACTTCCCAACTGTACTGTTTTTCGTGGGACAGTCCCAATTTTGACTCAACCTGCAGTCTTGGGTTTGTTACTGAATGTCCTAACTTTATTATTATTAACATGTATTTATAGAACTTCTCTTTGATCTCCTGCACTGAATAGCCAAAAATAGATAGAACATTTCTAGCTTAATTGGCTTTTGGCAGAGAGCCCAGAATGTATTTAGGTATTTTTGTAACAATTTAAGATAATAAAAAAAACAATTGTAACAATTTAAGATGAGCAGGTCTCTTGGGGAAACTGACTTGCAGCTGAAAGGACAATTCGCCTTCTTTAGCAAAATTGTAATAACATATAAAAAACACAGAAATGTGTTCAAACTTTCATAACCTGCCAAATTTTGTAAACTGGACATGATGATTAGGGGTTGTGGTCACAAAATGGGCGTGGTCTCTCTTTCTATTTCCAAAATGCTGGGAGGTATAATGCACCCATACATCTACATTCCCCCCCCCCAAGGTCCTCTTAAAAAACTGGTCTGTTGTGCATAAAAGGCTGGGGCTGATGGTTTAGAAGATGGGAAGAAGATAAGTTAGCCCTGCTTGCACCTGTTTGAAGGCAGCTTTGTTCACAGGCTGGGCTGTATTCTCTTGCCAGCCACTATATACATATGTGTTTCAAGAACAAACACACTTCCCAAAACAGCCACAGGCTTTCGAATTTCTTTGTTCCCAAAACCCCACCCCCTTGTTATCCCTAAGTTAACCTCCGATAAGTGTTCTGTGAAAGGGATTCAGGTATGGGATCTAATATGCAGAAAAAAACATTATCCGGAAATCTCCAAAATCTAGGAATATCATTTTCCATAGTTCTATTTGAATTCCTAGTTTTTGGCTGATTTGTTTTTTTTTGTTTATAATAATAGGACAGGACCATGTATTTTGTGATAACTAACCCAGCATAAATCCATTTTCGAAAGTCAGATTTTAGATTATGTTTATCTAAAATCAGATTTTATGTTTATTATTATTATTATTATTATTATTAATAATAATATTATTATTATTTCATAATCTACAGGCATGGTGCTCCAAATTACTGAAATATGCTAATGAAAACTAATGAATAAATAAACAAACCAACCAGATTTCCAAGCATTGCAGATAACAAATTTAATAACTATTTATATAACATGATCCATGTAGTTGTGGTGTGGTTCCTGCACCTTGTGGAACAGGACACTGCATGCACCACTTTACTTTTTGGGGGTGAAGGACATGTGATCAACCACCTCAACACTTTGCTGCTTAGTGATGCTATAGGTATGGGAAATAGTGGTGTGTAGGCCGGCCCAATATGGGTTTGGGCCAACCTCATTGCACTGTTTGTGGGTCTCGGGTGGATTCGTATTGAGTAGGGATGGACGATTTTTTTCACCTTGTTTCGCTGAAAAAATGACGCCAATAGACTTGTATGGCGTTGTGTGTCAAAATAAAAAGACGCGAGTCAAAAATTTTTTCGAACAAACAACATTTTTTTGACACCCATAGACTTTAATGGGCGTCAGTGACATTTCGCCGGTGGCAAATTTTTGGCGAAACGAAACGGGTCAAATTCGCCCATCCCTAGTGTTCAGCTCTTCTGCCTGCTCTTCCTGCCTGCGACCTTAGATTGCCTGCTTCCGACTTCCGGTTTTATAGGCCTGCACGCCCGTTTTGTGATATCTGCAGGGTGGCGCAGATGTATAAAAGGAAGATCGGGGTCGGTGTGGGTTGAGATTTTCTTGACTCACACATCACTAATTGGAAACCAGTTATCCAGAAAGCTCTGCTAGGTTCCCACACTCCCCAGGAACCCCTAAAGCATTCCCGATAGTGGAGCCTATACCTGTATATTTTTTTTCAGTTTATGAGAAACTGAAAAGTATATAAGTTGTCTTAAAATGAAGACCCTGCCTCCTGGACTTCTAGGCTATGCACCGTGGAATATCTTGGTGCTTTATACATTTTTGTTACCACTACTATTACTACTACTAATCTCCATTCCTGTAAAGGGATTATAAAACAATAGCAGTAAGTAGAGAATATAACAAATCAATCTGCCTGAAAATCAATGGCTGCTGTAATTGGGGCTGCTTCTGTAATGAGGCAAGATGCTTCATGCTCCATTTCACTATGGTGCCAAAACCTGCCCCTGATGACTGTAATAGCCAAACATGTCTTGACTCTTTTAATGTAGAACGTGCAACTGTGTTCTTCTGCGTCCCTCATATTTTACGCAGGAGAGCTAATGCATTGTGTTTCCCAATAAAGCAGCAGAAGGGCCAAGATACCCCTGCTTAGATTAAAAAGGAAAGTATAGACAGTGCCAACTTTATATAATCTAGTAAGCAAAAGGGAAATAATTATACAATTACTTCCTTGTAATGTGTTTATATTATGGCTCTCTTTAATTAAGCTTGATATTCATTAAACACGACACTGCAAATTACATAGAACATATAGAAACACTAGCAGTTACTGTAAATTGTTCTTGACGTTATAAAACACAGATGTGAATAAGAGTAAAAGAAAGCTGCTCCTTTTGATTCTGGTAAATGACATTGACTTAATTGAGTTACTGGAACATCTGTGACAGAGATATTATTGTTATTGTATTTACTTCTACAGCCATATTGGCCCCTATTGGTCTTTGATGAATGACCCTGCTGATATTGCTGACATTCTGCACTTTTAAAAATTTTTTTACTGTTTGCTGTGTCTTTCTTTAACATCACAGAAAGGGCAATTGTGCTTTTGCAGTAAGAAGACATATTTTCTATCCCAAACTGCATTGAAATCCATTTTTGCTCCCAGGAAGGATTTTAGTTGAAATGATAAAATAGTAGTACAGGTATGGGATCCATTATCGGGAAACCTGTTATCCAGAATGCTCCGAATTACGGAAAGGCCATCTCCCAAGGGGGCAAATTCACTAACCTCCGAAAATTCGGCAGTGATGGCTTTGCTTACAGCGCAACACTTCGCTAGGGCGTAGATTCGACAGGACAACGCTAATTCACTAAAATCCGTAGTTGCGTCCAGGGCGTCGAACGCTGGTGTTGTTGCTCTAGCGTTACTGCGCCAAGCGAAGTTGCATTGCGTTGCCTAATATGCATACAGCAGGAAGTTAACTTTAATGGATGTAAATGTTGTAGCAAATACATTACATTACACAAGCCCGGGAAACCTTAATAAAATATAATAAAGTTGTTATATTGCCCTACACATGAGCCCAGTGTATAGTTTATGTGTCATATGTTAGAAAATGTAGGGGGGAAGCCTGTTACCCCCCAAAAAATGTACACTCTTTTTCAGCCTATCACCCTGAATCACCATTTTTGGGAGTTCGAAAAATTTTCAACTATTTTTTTAGGAAGTCTTATCTAATCTATTGCACTTCCCTGGTCCGAGGTGGCGAAGCCAAGTCTGGTGCAAGAGGTAATGTTCAGTAAAATCCGCATCTTAGTGAATTTGCGTAATTACGTCCATTCGACAGAGCGCAAATTCGCCATGCGTTAGGGAACTAAGTAGCGCTAGAGTCTATTTCCTAAATCGGCGAAGTACCGAAAATGACGTCACGCTGGCGAATTTTCACACTTGACAAAGAGTCTCACAAGACTCGAAACATGTTGTGTTAAACAATAAACACTTAAGTTTGAGCAGTTAACCTGCGTTTGAGTCGATCCTTGTGAACCTTAAACCTTTTGAATACTTCAGCAGCACACACGGCGGAGGTGCATCGCTTGGAACTCGACTAACAATTGTTGTTGCAGTTGTTTAGAGGTAACAGCAACATTTCTTTTTTTTGAATTTTCGCCGATGTTAGTCAATTTGCCCCATAGACTCCGTTTTATCCAAATAATTACAATTTTTAAAAATGATTTCCTTTTTTCTCTGTAATAATAAAACAGTGCCTTGTACTTGATCCAAACCAAGAATGAACTAATCATTATTGGAACCGAACCAGTTGTTTTATTTAATGTTAACATGATTTTCTAGTAGTCTTAATGTATGAAGATCCAAATTACAGAAAGATACGTTATCCGGAAAGCCCAAGGTCCCGAATATTCTGGATAACAGGTCCCATACTGAACTATTATGAATGTCTTTTGGCAGTGATAACAGTTGGAAAAGCTATTGCAGTCTGCTATCCTTTTGCCTCAGTGTTTTAAAACAATACCTCTAAATGAATGTATTCAGTGCCGATGTGAAGTGTCGGCTCACATGTGAAGCTGGAAGGATTACTTACAAATGTATTTGATCCTCCTACAAGTGGATGCGGTAAGCCTGGCCTCTCATTATGTTTAAGAGAGCAGGTTTAGGCAATTTAAAGTCTTTTAGGTAGAAGAGATCCCGATATTCTTTCTCACAATGGGATGAAAGAGCCGGTATCTTTAGACAAGAACACCTGCATTCTTAGATTCAGCTTGCAAACAGACCACATCAAAGGTTGAGAGTTTCATTCTTGGCCTCTTCAACGCACAAGTAAATTGCCTCATTAGGAACCCGGAAAGTACATTGTTTAGATTAGCAAGAACTGATTAACAAGGTACAATGGTTGTCTTATTTATGTCACCTTGGCTTACGACAGTACTCAAACGTGTTTTTGATCGCTCTTCGCAAGGTGCGTCCCGTTATTTTCAAAGGAGCTACCGTGCTGTTTGCTCAGATTTCACTCTCGTGCTAATTAGGTACTTATGAATGAGCAATAACCCAGGGCCTGGACATAAAACAACACGCTGGATCTATCTTTACTTACCGGCGGTGTGATTATGTTGATGGAAATGTGCAGCGCTATGGAAGCCATGTTTCATTTCAATGTTATGACCTTGTTGCAGCAGAAATGAAAGCGTACATATAGATCATAACATCCACCAGGTCGGATTGTGGGATGTTATTATGTAAGGAACACTTTACAGAAATATTCATATAATACCATGGCCTTTTTTTTTTAAAATGATCATGTAGATAAATGTCTGTGTATGTGTGTGAAATATATACATATTTTCAAAGCTTTTAAAGAAAAAGCTGAGTGAACTGTTATTTTCTTGAGTTGTAAATCCATTCTTCACAACCATACACCCAGAGATTGCTCAGGAAGGGGACAAAACAACGTTAGTAAAATGGAAATGGGAAAGGCTACATTTGCTGGCACTTAGCTGTTTAGCTTTATTCCACCAAGTTTCAGTGCCTTATGTAACGCAAAAGATACCACTGTGCACCAATTATAACTCAAGATATCTCTGACCTCTGTTTCTTTGGGATATATTTTATATTTTCGAGCATTATTAACAAATGTGTTTTAAAAACGTATGGTTTAAAGGAGTGTTCAGTATAGAAAATATGCATTCACAAATATAGGATCCGTTATCCAGAAAGATCCGAATTTTGGGAAGGCCAGGTCCCCTAGACTCCATTTTTAAAATGTATTTTCTTTTTCTCTGTAGAAATAAAACAGTACCTTGTACTTGAGTCTAACTAAGATATAATTAATTCAGATTGGATGCAAAACCAGCCTATTGGGTTTATTTTATGTTTAATGATGATTTTCTAGTAGACAATGTTTGGAGGCATAAATTACAGAAAGATCCATTATCCCGAAAACCCCACTTCCCAAGCATTCTGGATAACAGGGTACATTTTATATCTAGTTGACTTACCATTCACATGGGAAGCAGATGTATCAAAGTTCTCTAGTTTCAGTGGGTACACTTGCAAATGTTCATTAGAAGAGGTAGACTAGATGTATTGGTGCTCAGCGCAAGTATGCAGAAGTCCGAATAGAATGCCTGGGTGCAACCTACACTTAGGGGCAGATTTATCAAAGGTCGAAGTGAATTCGAGGGAATTTTTGAAGTAGAAAAATGCAAAATTCGAAGTAATTTTTTGGATACTTCGACCATCAAATAGGATACTACGACTTTGATTCGAAGTAAAAATCGTTCAACTAGTCGACCATTCGAAGTACTGTCTCTTTAAAAAAACTTCGACTTCAATACTTCGCCAACTTAAACCTGCCAAATTGCTGTTTAGCCTCTGAGGGACCTCCTGTGTGTTTTGCTAAGTTTTTTTAAGTCAAAGGATTTTTTGGGAAAATCGTACGATCGTACGATAAAATCGTTCGAATCGAAGTACGAACAGAGTACGATCGGCATACGGAATACGATCGTACGATGTATAAAATCCTCCTACTTCGAATTCGAATGTCGGAGGATTCTATTCAAAGTTTTTTCTACTTCGAAATTCGACCCTTGATAAATATGCCCCTTAGGGTCATATTTATCAAGGGTCGAATTTTTGAATTCGACTTTCGAATTCGAATGTTTGAGTTTTATTATGGCCAAAACTGTCAAAGTCGACTAGGGAATTGTTAAAATTTGATTTGAGTATTTTTTAAAATTCTAATTCGATTTTCAAAATTTATCATACACTGGCCCTTTAAGAATTCGAATTTGTCTATTCGCCACCTTAAACCTGTCGAATTGCTGTTTTAGCCTATGGAAGATGTCCTGGGATCAATTTGGAGTTGTTTGCTGCCTTCCTGATATTTGAGGTTTTTTTTGGAGAAAAGGTTTTAAAAACTCGAAAAAAGTCTTAAAAACTCGAGTCAAATAGATTCGAATTCGATACGAATTTGCGAGTTGATCCTATTCACCTGAGTTTGAAAAATTGGATTTCTATAATAAATTGAAATTGTTCAAATTTCCAGTTCATGGGAGTTTATGGGAGTTTATAACTCCCATGAACTCGAAATTCGATCCTTGATAAATCTGCCCCTTACTGTGTTCAATGAGGGTTCATAGGTTTTTTTACCTGCTAAACTGAACTCTCCCATTGGCAAATTCAATAGGAATTATTTCTAGTTCTTAAGATTTTTTTTCACTTGGCAACCTTCATCGCCAAGAGCTGGGTAGGGTTTTGTTTGGCTTCTGCTGAAAAACCTTCAGGGTTTGCTTAATGGATTTGAAATGGAAAAGTTGCTATGCTGCATGTCATTGGTCTCTCCTAACATAACTGTTCATTGGAACTTTTTGTTAGTCTTAACCTGCCATTTAATGTAGGCTCTGTGCTCCTTTGCAGCCATGGTGAGTTCTTCATACACTGCAGCTCTAAGACAGTGAATATTATTGATCTTCCCATGAAATTCTATGAAACCCAACCCATGCTCTTGAGAGCCAACAGGCTCTGCTGGTGCTAAGGTGCAAAATGAAAAGGCTCTATTGTACTATGAAGCAGGCATGGATGCACTGCATATAACTCAGAACTATGTGAAAGATGATGGACTGTGAAAAAAATGACGTAGCTGTGTGAACATTAGCAGTTTATCTCCTTAGTAAATGACCACCATTGATCAGAGAAGAGCAGTAGCTAGTTCACTTTATGTATCTGTCTCTTGGTTGTTCATGGTATTGAGATGCTACATAACATTTCCCTATAAATTTGCCCCTTATTAAGGTCTATATATCTAGTTTTTCTTCTGGATTCCCTGAATATACTCTTTTAGCATGAGAAGGAATATATAAGATATACATATATGCATCCATACATCTTTGTCCAATGCTCCTTCTAGCGTTAAGCTTGTTCATTTATCAAGAGCATGCTTTGTTTCTTCCCTTAAAGTGTTATTAAATTTAAAGAGATGAATCACGTGTAGGTGAGTGTACACTGAACTGTGCTAGCACACCTAACATAAAGATGAATTACGCGCTAACTTCAATTATTTGAAGCTAAGCAACAGATAACATTTATCACTCTGTATCTATCAAGGTCTTAAGCCTATTTTTTTTTGGGTGGATGTATGTAAAACTAATATACAGACCTTTTTGAAAGAGTATGTCTTATTATACACTGCACATCAGCTACACAGTGTTCAAGGAAGGATGGTTCTTGAATTAAACATTATTTAACCTTTCTTTCTTACCAAGGAGCCTTTGGATTCTTAAAGCAAGACAGAGGCACTTACTCTCTCCTCAATAGTGGAATATGGTATTCTGTTTTTTTGTAGGACTGAGTGAAAGTAGAATATTTAGGGGGAAATTCATTAATGGGTGAAAATTCGCCAGAGATGGCTCCGCCGCCTTCGCAACACTTCGCCAGGCACAACTTCGCACAAACACACTAATTCAATAAGTTGCGAAGTTTCGTCGCCGGCACCAAACGATTGCGAAGTTGCGCTAGTGTTACTACGGCAGGCATAGCGAAATTGCGCTAACGTTAGATAATTTGCATACGGAGGGAAGTTAAATGGAAGTATTTGTTGCAGCAAATACAGTACACTACACAAGCCCAGGGAACCTTAATAAAAGAAAATAGAGTTGTTATAATGCCCTACACATGAGCCCACAGTATAGTTTATGTGCCATATGTAAGGAAATGTAGGGGGGAGTACCCAAAAAAAATATACAATGTTTTTCAGCCTATCACCCTGTAAAAAGGAAAAGACGCCAGCGTTTTTTGGGAGTTAGAAAAAAATGCAACTTTTTTGGACCAAGTCCTATCTACTCTATTGCACTTGCCTGGTCTGAGGTGGCGAAGGTAAGTCTGGCGATAGAGGTGATGGTCAGTAAAATCAAAAACTCAGTGAATTTGCGTAGTAACACTCTTTTGCCAGAGTGAAAATTCGGCTGGCGTTAGAGTGCAGAAGTTGCGCTAGAGTCTATCTCCTTCGCTAGCGAAATTACACCAGCGACCGCTAGTAAATTGGCGAAGTGGCGAAATAACACCACACTGGCGAATTTGCATCAGCGTTAGCCACTCTGCCCTTCAGTAAATTTGCCCCTTATTAAGGGGTAGTTTTTGGAGTTTAGAACACCTTGAAGAGGTAAGGGATGCTGAACTGGGCAGTGTAGCCTGATATATTAAAAGCAATTGCTATGGGTTACTTCCATCAAACAATATTTTAAAAACAATAATGATGTTTAAAGTAAAAAGAAAATTGTGTCACATCTCATTACGGTTTATGCATAGGAAGAACATTTTAAATGTTGTCACTTTTTGATTTACATATTTGATTTATATTTTTAACTATGTGAAATAAACTATTTAGCTGATTATTTGACTAGGCACTAAAAATTATGTCCATTTAACTCTGCTACCATAAGAACAGAGCCACACAGTTTTCCGTATGAGACAAGTAATCCAATTGCAGCGTTCACTAACTTTTGTATACACCGAGGCAATGGCAGACTTACAACTGAGCCATAAAGGAACCACAAGTTTACTCCTGGAATTTACTTAAGACTACTGTACATCAGTAGTAAAGATAGGGGAAATTGCCACTGAAATACCTTAACACAGCTTATGCTCTTTCTAAAGCTCTTTCTTTTTTTTCTTTTTTTTATTCTAGCACTGAAAAATACATAGAAGCCCATAAATCCTTTAAATTCACTGCAGACTTTGCTGCACTTACTTACACTTACTTACAAGTCTATAGAAAAGCAAAGGATCCTGGGAGTTTGCATACTGTAACCCAGTCCCCCCTTATTCAATGGCAGTAATAAACAGAAATTTGTTTAGATGCCTAGAGGTAATTGTGGAACCAGAGGTGATGCTTTTAATTGGCGCTGATTTCACATGCTATGTTTAACTTCAAGCAAGTTTGGGGTGGGATAATGGCTTTAACATATTGTGCTGCTAACAATAATGATTCACACCACATTCTTAGACAATTGAACATAATGACAATGTGCGGAAAGCAAAGTGCCCCCTCCCCCTCCTTGCTTTCTTATTGTTCGATAACACGAGAAAAGACATTCCTTCCTACTAACAAATTACCAGTTTAAAATGCTGTCAAATAAAAATTACTAGTTATGTATAGAAAAGCGTAGCATGAGCAATTGGCATGAATTATGCCTCTGTCTTAATACCAGATAATGTAGTTTTGTTTGTGTTACGATAGGAGAAACATCCCTGAGGTCCACATATATAATATATAAGGTTGGATTAGCAGTGATGGAAATTCAGTTGGTCATTTGTCAAAGGTCTTTGGAGAATTTACCAAATGAGATAAAGCAAGCATTGCTGCTCTAGACGTGGCTTAGTAGATATTTTTTTTGATTCTTCTACAGACCCTCTACTAAATTTGTCTCCTGAAAAGTATGTATGGGTAAGAGTATGGCAAGAAGCAATATGGGATGCAATGATTGAAAAAATTACTTTTTGAGAAAACAGGCTTTTTTTTGATAAAAGAAGTTATAGTCAAATACCGTATATACGTGAGTATAAGCCGACCCGAGTATAAGCCGAGGTACCTAATTTTACCTACGAAAACTAGGAAAACTTATTGACTCTAGTATAGGCCTAGACACAACTACAGCCCTGTCTCCCAGCAGCGCACATTCTGCCAAAGCGACCCACCCAGCGATCAACCGGACTTCTTTGCAAAGTTGATGGTGACAGAGAATTGCCAAACGGATTACTGTGTGCATTGTCCCACTGTCCCACTACCATGTGCAGAGGGTGCTGTGTGATATTGCCATCACTGTTAATCTTTCGTATAACCAACAGAGGGCGCTGTGTGATATTGCCATCACTGTTAATCCTTCATATAACCAACAGAGGTCGCTGTGTGATATTGCAGTCACTGTTATTCTTTAATATAACCAACAGAGGGCGCTGTGTGATATTGCAGTCACTGTTATTCTTTCATATAACCAACAGAGGGCGCACTGTTATTCTTTCATATAACCAACAGAGGGCGCTGTGTGATATTACAGTCACTGTTAATTTTTCATATAACCAATAGAGGGCGCATTGTTATTCTTTCATATAACCAACAGAGGGTGCTGTGTGATATTGCAGTCACTGTTAATCTTTCGTATAACCAGCAGATTGCGCTGTGTGATATTGCCATCACTGTTAATCCTTCATATAACCAACAGATGGCACTGTGTGATTTTGCAGTCACTGTTATTCTTTAATATAACCAACAGAGGGCGCACTGTTATTCTTTCATATAACCAACAGAGGGTGCTGTGTGATATTGCAGTCACTGTTATTCTTTCATATAACCAACAGATGGCGCTGTGTGATATTGCAGTCACTGTTATTCTTTCATATAACCAACCGAGGGTGCACTGTTATTCTTTCATATAACCAACAGAAAGCATTGTGGGATATTGTAGTCTCTCCCCAACTGAACTGTTGGTATAGGAATTTTTAAAAGTGACTGCAATCTCAGCTACTGCCCGCTGACCCGAGGTAAACTTTTTCAGCACATTTTGGATGCTGAAAAACTCGGCTTATACTCGAGTATATGTGGTACTTTTCTGGGGCATCTATCTATCTATCTATCTATCTATCTATCTATCTATCTATCTATCTATCTATCTATCATCTATCTATCTATCTATCATCTATCATCTATCATCTATCTATACTGTATTTCTGCATCTATCTATCATCTATCTATCATCTATCATCTATCTATACTGTATTTCTGCATTTACCTAAATTCTTTAATAATTATGTTTTTTGATCATGTTTTTTGCTTGGTCATGAAATGTTTGTGACTGTAGGAAAAATATGATTCCAAAAATGAATACATTTTATGTAAACATTTACATATGGGAGCATAGTACTTTCAATGCACAGATATCCCTTCACACATAATATTCAACTTGAAAGGTCACTATATTTTATGGCCTACTAGTACCACCCCTTGTGGACACATATAGATGGCGCTCTTGCTACTGAAGAAAGTCTCCGCTTGGGAGAACAATAAGGCCTCATTCAATATGCACACATGCAAAGTACAGAGAGCAATGTTCTGTATACCTTTTGTGCAAATATACCCTCATATGTCAGTGTCTGTTGTCAGGGGACACCAATTATTAATTTGAAAGAATAAAATGGTCTTTGCAACAAGCCTTATATCATAGTATATGATAATTTGACCACTGGGGTTGTTTCATCTGAGTCTTTGGGGTATATATCTAAATAATTACCTGCATGTGTCCAATATACTGCTTCACTGTTTTTCACACTGGTACATTGCTGGGTTCTAGTATTTATAAATAAACAAAGACTCGTTTTTGCTATGCCTAATGGTGTCAACAATGTGATCTTGGCATAGTATAGTCATAGTATACAAGCAATGAAAGATCCAAGCGTGCCATAATCCTTACACTCCTCCTTGATATATATAAACCATGTCAATCCCACTGGAAGTGCATGGGTGCTGATATCCAAAGAATATTTATGGCTTGCAGCCTGCACAAAGACATTTAAACCTTCTCTGAAAAATAGCATAGATTTCATGCAATATGTCTTATAAATGTGGTGCATTAGATAAATAGCCAAGGCCAAAATGAAAAAAATGGGTCAGTACTATAAAGGCAATAGAGAAACCCCAGGTATATTTTTATATAAATAAATTATATACATTTGTTACCACTAAAAAAGAGTTGCAATTCTTGAGGTACAAGGGTGAAACAGAGAATAATGTATCGCTGATGCATTTAACTGATTTGTCAGTTAAATGCAAAAAAATTGTTCAGTACTTTAAAGGGAAGAACCAGGTATATTTTTTATATAAATTATTATTATATAAATTTGTTAGCACTAAAAAAAGGGGTGCTATTTTTGAGGTACAAGGGTGATAATGCAGAATAATGCAATGCTGATGCATTTAACTGATTTGTCTACTAAATTGCTAGCTCTTTGGTTTATCAATTTCCCATCTGCTCACAAGACTCTTCAGTATACATGATTTGTTTTCTTTAATACAGTATCTACATTAGCCATACCTCCTGCCTCTGAGATTGTTTCAAATGTTTCTACTTTTCCATTTTTCCTGACATTCACATTGCAGTATGCATATTTATTAAGTGTGTTTAAATTGACAGACCTATTGTCCCTTCATTCCTGCTGGACTTATTAAAATATCTGGCAAATGGTGATAGCTTCTGTTTTTAGATCCTAAAACAATATCTTTCCCACCAACATATGATTTGACTTTGAGACCCAAAGTAGTTTCCTCATAATTCTAATAACTGCCACGGAATTAGATCACAAGGCACCTATCTTATTTTGCTCTCATTTATCTTCTGGTCAGGTCATTATGGGCCGTCTTATTTTCAAGAGCCTGTGACCTATTATTTACATATTATTAGAGCAGACAGCTGGAGACTGTAGAATTACCAATGGAATCCAATCTAGAGAAAGGGGAATGAGATATTGAAAATAGATTTTTTTTTTGGACTGTGCAAACTCCAACAAAAAAAGGTGCAAAATACTCTAAATCTGTCATGTGATGTTTTAAAATACTGTAAATCTGTCATGTGAAATTTTTAAATATAGACATAGTGGCTATTAATAAGGCCAGGCACCTACATTTCATTTTCTTAATGTAGTAGTTAGAAAGGCATCTCCCATAGACTCCATTTTAATCAAATAATTTAAATTTCAAGAAATGATTTCCTTTTTCTCTGTAGTAATAAAAGAATACTATTGGGTTTATTTCATGTTTAACCCCAGATAACAGGTCCTATATGTGCAGTGAATGAGCTAGAATTTCTGTATATAGTTATAAGTATTTCATTGTTGGGTTCTCTGGAGCAGAATTACGTGGAGGCCCCTTGACTTTGCAAGAAATTGTTATAGCCCCCAGCCTTTCCAAAGGCTTTTTTGCCATGTGTGTAGGACATCATCATATTTTATTGACTTGTTATATAGTTGATTATTATAAATGTCCAACAAAATGCATGGTTCCATTGTGATAGTCTTTCCAAATGTATATATAATCTGACCTTCCACCTTAAATCAAAAGTCAAATAACTTAATAATGTTAATTTTCTATTTCCCATGAAAATCAGTCCTTTGCTAAATCCACTGACTTCATTAGCAAAAGTGATTTTGAATAGGTTAATGCACCCAATATATAATGGATTACTAGTAGCCCGACCTCCAGGGACAGGAGATACTTTAGAATACATTTCCAGAAATGAGGCAAAGTACAAAAAACTAGTATAAAATCCATTTCTTGCAATTTGCTCCAATTCTACTTGGAAGTTGCAGCCAAGGTGCAACGCTAAGCAGCACTGCATACAGAACTGAGTAAGGATGGCACATGAGCATTTTTATAGAATGCCCAACGCTTGCTTGTCAGTTACAGTGCACAAGCTGTGGAGCCTGTATTTTCCCTCAGTCTATGGCAACTGTACAGAGCTTGTTCCTGGTGCAGATTGCACATGCAATGACAGAAGGCCTAGGTGCAATAGCTGGTATGTGCATGGAGCAAAGTTGTGGTCCTTCTTGCTCCTGCACTTTGACATTTATCAATAAACAATATAGTATGTCAGACTTCCTGAATGATTGCATAATTGGGAGTTCATATTCTTTCACCACAGCCAGAGGGATATGCCCATATGCCCTGGTTCCAAAGGCAGCCAATAAAGAAAAATGTTTTTATATCAAACTATATATATCCCAAGGCTCATATTCAGTAAAAATAATTTATTTATTAAAGTTCATACTTAAAAATTAGATACATGCTGACCCCACATGGCCCACCTTACGCGTTTCGTACCCTCCAGCACTTAGTCATAGGTGTCTCTCTTTCAGACTTCCTGAACAGCATTGTGACCATAAGTTGAATATTATAAATGCAAGAAAATTATAGTAACAATGTGCATATACAGTTATTTAGCTATAGCCCAAAAATGGGTGGCATTCAAGATTTCAGAGGGCTGAGATGTGTGCTCTCCGACCTCTTGGATGTTGCTCCCAGTGGCCTTAAAGGGGAAGGAAACCTAGTCGGCGCAAACCCCCCACCCCCCCTCCCGTTTGTTGCCCACCCTCCCTCCTCCCCCTGGCCTACCCGTCCCGCTGGGCAAATGCCCCTAACTTGTTACTTACCCTTCTGCGCTGGTCCAGTCCAGGGAGTTCACAGACGACATCTTCTTCCACGTGATCTTCTTCCTGCTGTGAACGGCGTTTTGGCGCATGCGCAGTAGGATCAATTCGCAGGTACGGATCTACTGCGCATGCGTCAAAAGTCACGCGCATGCGCAGTAGATCGTACCGGCGAAATGATCCTACTGCGCATGCGCCGTTCAAAGCAGGAAGAAGATCGCGTGGAAGAAGATGTCGTCTGTGAACGCCCTGGACTGGACCTGCGCAGAAGGGTAAGTAACAAGTTAGGGGCATTTGCCCAACGGGACAGGTAGGCCAGGGGGGAGGAGGGAGGGTGGGCAACAAACGGGTGGGGGGGTGGGGGGTTTGCGCCGACTAGGTTTCCTTTCCCTTTAAAGAACGTGCTTATTTTTGAATTTCTAGCTTGGAGGCAAGTTTTAGATACATAAAAAACAGGTGTACTACTGAAGGGAGTAGACTGACAGTCCACATAGGGGCTACCAAATAGCCAATCACAACACTTATTCACTTATTTAACACCCCAGGAACTTTTTGGAAAGGTTGGGGACCCCTGCCTTAGGTTGTTTATAGGCAGGGGGTTATCTGAGTCTGACTCAGATAATGCTGCCCTCTTATGTGTTGTTTTTATACAGAACCTTATGATTAATTGAATACAGAAAGCTTCCAATTTTGCTCTGGTGACCAAAGCTGCCATTTTTAGCTAAACTAGTTGTGTCATAGTCAGACAAATCAAGAAATTCACAATAATAGAAACCAGAGGGTTCTTCATTCTCCAGCCTAGTGAAATCAACTGTCTAGCTATGTGAACAGAATTTATTGCAGTAACTGTATATGTATTAAAATGCCTCAAACCATTGTAAAGGATACTATTTGCCATTTCATAAGCATTCCTTGTTGGCTTACAGTCCATCCCCATAGAAATAGGTGAATTAAAATAATTTGTGTATCTCCGCAATACAGTTCAGGTTGCTCAATAGTGGTTAACAATTGTATTTTTGTTTTTGATAATTAGTTCTTCCTATCAAATTTAAGTTAATATGATTTCTGTGTCTCAAGTCATGCCACGTCTAATCACTCCCTCGATATATGTTCAAAACCTTTTAATAACATATAATTGTTATTTGTATATAAGTAACACAGTCAGAAACTCTCTAGGGCATAACAAGTAATATCTGTATGTCAACTTCAATAATACCTTTAAAAGAGAAAGCTTCTACTTAAATAGAAAATGAATTAGTTCTGATGAGTTAGCATTACGTTGGGAATCTAAAGTAAAAAGCCTTGAAATCTTCTCTGATTGCATTTAAGTGGATTGCCAGCTGCATGAAATGTGAGTGATGGAAATAAAACATAATAAAAAAGAAAAATTGAGTTCTTTTTGTTGCTATATATTGTACATTTAAGAGATTAGTCAATCGGCTCCTCGGTTCATTGTATCTCAGTTTCAGTTGCTATACAGAGAGAATCATTTTATCAGTCTGTCTACTGCACACTTTTTGTGAATGTATGTTCGCAGAAATATATATATATAAATAAAATATAACACAGATACATATATAAATATCACACCCTGACCATTGTCCCCAGTGGATCAAAACGTGTCAATGTTCTAAGTTGCTGTAATGCAGTAAAGCTTTCTTTCTTGATATTTTATATATATATATATATATATATATATATATATATATATATATATATATATATATATATATATATTATGTCCAAGGTACCTGCACTCCAACCACTTTGTTATTTTCACGGGTGCTTGGTCAAAATAATACTGTAGTTACCAAGGAGTTCCATGACCATATAAAAGCACATGGCTGAAGGCCTTAGAGGTGACTTCTAATTTTCTTATATTTTTTCAACAAGGGGTACTTTATTATAATATACAAGTCATAGACAGAAATTATATATCTAAGCTAATCACTAATCACAGTGTTGGACTAGGCCAGAGGGACACTGGGAAAAAACCCGGTAGGCCCCAGGCTCCTGTGGGCCCTGCCGGCCCAGATCCGCTTCTCCAGTGGTGCGAACCCTCTTTGTCGGGGGTTGCGATAATATATATAATTTAGCGCAAGCGCAGTAGCGTGGTGCTGCGCGCATGCGCACTAGCGTGGCGCCGATGCGCATGCACACGTACCGGGCACCATGCTTATGCACTGACGTGGCGCGCCAGAGCGGCAGGGGGCCTGAGGGGGGCCGGAGTACCCCCTGGTGGGCCCCAAGCTCCCCAGTCCGACCCTGTTTATAAGGATAAACTTTACAGGATATTCATGGCTCTTGTATATACGTATATATACATATAAATGTGTCTGACCAACACTCAACAGAACTTTTGCAAAAAAAACCCAGTAAAACAGAAAAAACAAAAGAAACAAGGATACAGACAGAAAAAACTCGACAGATAGAATAGTGGGGTAAAGACTTGGAACCAGAGGTGACAAATTAAAGTCTTTAAAGAAAAGATACCTGTTATCCAGAATGAGCAGAACCTGGGGTTTTCCAGGTAACAGATCTTTCTGTAATTTGGATCTTCATACCTCAAGTCTATTAGAAAATCATGTAAACATTAAATAAACCCAATAGGCTGGTTTTTGCTTCCAATAACAATTCATTATATCTCAGTTTAGATCAAGTACAAAGTACTGTTTTATCATTACAGAGAAAAAGGAAATTATTTTTAAATGCTTAGATTATTTGGATAAAATGGAACATACTCCATCTAAAACCTGTGAAGGCCATGTTGAAGCCAATGGCAGATGTCCCTGAAGATGTTTCTTGACATTGTGATCCGTGTGATGACGCTCGTCGCAAAGGTATTTAAAGGGATTTTAGAATTGAAGTAGTTGCCTGTTGTTAGGTCTAACTTGCTTAGTTCCTGGGTGCTATTTCTACGTGAATCTTTTGTGTTTCCTGGTTTTGACCCTTACCTGCTTGCCTGACTATTCTGAACTCTGTAATTCTGACCCTAGCATGCCTAACTATTCTGAACTCTCCAATACTGATCCTAGACTGTCTGACCTTGCTTGAACTCTGCCTGTACCGACCCAGCCTGTCTGACCACACTAATCCATTGGTTCCTCCTGAGTTGTGTGGCCTTCCATCCAAAATCCTTAGTAAACAATCGTGCCATTTTGCTTATACAGAACTCTTGCTAGGCTCCTCTCTTATTAAGACCTGGTGACATCCGATTAGTGGAGGGCTCCTCCCGAAGTAAAAAAAGGCGGCTGCTACATGTGGAAGCAGTGCCGAGACCAGGGAGCCTAGCACTTGTTCTAGATTTGGGGTGCTGATCGTGACAGTTTTATTAAAAACATTACATTAATTCGAATTTTGGTAAATATAGGCACTACAACAAGTATTTTTGGAAATATATAAAAATATATAGTTTATAAAAAGGGCACTGGAAACAAAGTGATACCACAGAAGTAGGGATCAGGCTGCAAGTTGATTTTTCGCACCCCTTCTTACATGTAAAAGCTAGCTTTGCATGCTGTAGAGGGGGAGATTATCAGTTAACAGTCTTTCAAAGACATAAATGTAGAAATAGTAGCTGTAGTGAAGGTATAAAAGTAATGATCAGCACACATCCTTTATCTTTGGTTGAGACAGGATTCTGCCACACATTAAGAAAATGTTAAAAACCCAAAGTGATGGGCATGAGGCGAGAACAAAAGTGAAGCATTTGAGTGAGGTTAAGTGGATATTTATGGACTGCTGAAGGACAGCTGTTATACGCTGACAGACGAAAATCAGCCTCATTCTTTGATTGCAGAATAATGTTCCCTTTCCTGTTTTAAAGTCAGCAAAAGAAGTTAAAAAAAACAGCATCAAATTGGCAAATTCAGAGCAAGATGTTCAATTGCAGTGTTGTTGATTTGGGCTAACCTTTGCTGGAAACAACCCTGCCTGTGTGTGAATGGGTGAACAATGCAAAATCCAAATGTAGGAAATGTATGCATCTATTTGAAAACATTACTGTAAAGATTGCAAGTATAAGGTCTATGAAACTGAGCCTTCAGTTGTTGTTGAACTGCAACTCCACTACTTAAGACTAGATATTTGCCATTTAGATAGGGCTGGTGTACTGCTTTGTCAGCCACTGTCTTCTTGGATGAGGGTTATTTACAACATTTCTCCATCCTTTTTTTTACCAAGGCCTCACAATTTTATCATAGTCAATTCACGATAAAAATATAAATTTGAAATATTGATAGCCATCATTAACTTGCATTCTAATTGACAATGCTAGTATAACTAGTGCAGAAATTTATCTTAAAAGTGCCATCACTGCCACCTCATTTACTCAGTACTAGTATGTAAAATTCTATTACTAGGCTATTGAACTTCATGAATATAGATAGCATATGCAGTATTGCCAGTTAAAAATCTAACATAGATTAAAGCAGGCTGTATCTATTGTTTTTTCCTTTTCAGACATCTAGATCTAATTGAGACCATAGGCACATGCATGGTCCACTTCTTTTATCTGAGAATACGGGGCAGATTTACTAAAGGACGAAGTGACTAACGCTGACGACGATTCACTGATTTACTAACGGGCGCAGGCGTCACTTGCATCATATATTTTGAGTGGAGAAACTTCTCAGTCCAAAAAACGCTGGCGTCTTTTCATTTTTCCAGGGTTATAGGCTGCAAAAGTGTTTAAAATTTCCCCCCCATACATTTTATATCATATGGGAACATTATTTTACACTGGGCTTTTGTGCAGGGCATTATAACAACTTTATTAGGGTTCCCTTGGCATGTGTCGTTAGTGTAAATGTAATGTATTAGATGAAGCATGAAACATAAAGAGGTCCATTCAACTTGCTGCTATATGCAAATTAGCCTGAGCGCAAGACCTCTAGTGAAGTTGTGTTAGGCAGAATTGAATGCTTGTGCTTCTTCGATTTGATTTGCTCGCATTGTCAAAGTAATGTTAGCAAAAATTCACAGTGTCCGACGCCCAGGCATCTTAGTAAATTAGCGTTGTCTGAGCGAATTTTCGCCTGGCGAAGTGTTGCGATGGCTGCGTTAATTTGCCCCTATGCTTTGCTTTAAAATCATTGGTATTTACTTTAATAGCATATCTGCCATAGTTCACACCGTATATACTCGAGTATAAGCCGACCAGAGTATAAGCCGAGGTACCTAATTATACCTACAAAAACTTGTAAAATGTATTGACTCGAGTATAAGCCTAGGGGTGAGAAATGCATTTTAGGACATCTTCAGCAGAACACACGCTCCTACATGCGCTCTGCTAGGGAAGAACTTGACTCTTACTTATTGATCCAAAGAGGCTGCAGTCACAGCTCTGTGCTGCCCACACTTGCTGTTGTAAAGGTATACATACATTACATACATATATACACACATACATTACATATACAAACATACATTACATACACATACATACAGCAAGGGTCGGGCCAGTGCTGCACCATACACAGCCAGGTAAGGCAATGAGACACTCACAAGTTCTTTCCCTACAGGCTCAGCCCACTCCACACGCGAGCGGAGGGATAAACCTGCCTCTGCGTTGAAGCATCTCCAGAAGCCTGCTCCCTATCCATGGCCCAGAACACCAGCCTGCGCACTTACTTGGTCACAGCTCATCTCTAGTGTGAGTCCCCACAGGACTGCAGAGGTGGGGAGGCTGCAGTAGGAGGAACTACACCCATCACCATGCTGCCCGCTGCCTCTGATGACGTCACGTGATGAAGGCACTGTGAGTGAGCAGGAGGTGCTGGGGGAATGCAGGCCAGGAAGGAAGTGAATGGTGTGCGCACGCAGGAGCATGTGTTCTGCTGAAGCGCAACCATTCACGTCATTGACTCGAGTATAAGCCGAGGTAGACTTTTTCAGCTCATTTTGGGTGCTGAAAAACTCAGCTTATACTCGAGTATATATGGCAATCTATGGAGTTAGATATCATGGAGCTAATTGCCAAGAACCATAGCTTCTATATTTCCAGGTCTTAATTTGTTCTGAAATACGGATTACCTACAGATGCCAAATTCACACAGTGAATGTGGTTAAAGCTACATGCACAAGGGGGTTTATTAGTGCTTATAATATGTGTTTGACCTGTCGAAAAGGGGTCTACACCTAACATGAACACACCGAAGCGCAGCTGTTTTTTGCATTTGGGGAAAAACAATGTAAAAATTGCACCTACAGAACTGAACATGGGTGTGCCCAAATGAGTTTGACGCAGATGCAGTATGGGTGTCATCAGCTCAGCCTCTGACACCCATTTAAAGAATAGGCACACCTTGAACATATTACAAGTGTGTATGTATAACTGTATAGCTGAATGTATAAACCTAATGGTTTTGATATGGCAACTTTTTTATATGAAACAGTGTAGCTCATTGCTGTGACTTAGCTAACAAAAACTCAAGCTCCAACCAGATGCAGAACCAAAGTATTGCATGCATACAGATTAAAGAATCTGGCTCACACAGTGACACTCTTTTCCACCTTTTCCAAGGATGATCCCTGTACACCAAACACATCAATAAGTCTGTTTCATCTATTAGGAAATAATGAAGAATTTCTTGCCTACATTTATTTTACTAAGAACACCCAATTGTATCAGCATTGTCAATGACAATAAAAGCCCTACCCTCTAACTGACCATAATTAGTCAAATTCAAGATTTTTAAATATGTTTCTGTATTATGTAGTTGAACTATGACATAAATTGAATTTGTTCAACTGATTACTATAGAGCAACAGAAGATTATCAGGAAAGGCAACACTGGAACGCCTTTTATTCTGCTACTAGTTCATATGAAGTTTGGTGTGTCTTAGCTGTATTATTTGGACTAAATTTCAGGACACCCCAGAGCTAATGTTTAGCTGAGATGAGATGATTGATTTATCTTTGAAGATATTTACATGAAATGGTTCTTCTTCTTTTTCACTGTGTTCAACTGACCTCGAAATTTCTCATTTCTCACCTGTGGTGGGCTCCCATTTACTGTCAACATATTTTATCTTACTTCATTTTGTCACTATGTTTCTATCAAGTGGCAACACCCTGGGAGCCTAAGAAATGCATTGCTCCATCTTCATTCGAGAAGTTTTCACTGGCCAAACTTCAAGACTTCAAGCTATTTTAAAGAAGGTATTTAGCTTCCTTCTGATGACCATTCAATGTGCAGAAACAAATAAATAGTCACTTCTCTTGTTTAGGATAATGTGCTAATGAAATATATTGTACTACATTTTTAGGCAAAAAAGACATTGATTTTATGGAATTAGAAGACAGTTTAACAAGGAAAACTTTCTCCACTAATTAATACATTTGTTCAGTAAATAATAATTTTACATGAAGGCTTATGTTCACAGGTATATCAATTGTTAAATCCTGTAGTGCAGTAAGTGTGTCATACACTTGTCATACAGGTATGGAACTGGTTATCCAGAATGCTCGGGACCTGGGGGTTTCCGGATAAGGGATCCTTCCTTAATTTTGGATCATAGTAATAGTCTAGTAAAAAATCCTCTAAACATTAATCAATCAACCCCAATAGGATTGTTTTGCCTCCAATATGGATTCATTTTATCTTAATTAGGTCCAAGTACAAGGTACAGGTATGGGATCCATTATCTGGAAACCCATTATACAGAAAGCTCTGAATTACGTCTCCCATAGACTCCCTTTTAAGCAAATAATTCTAATTTTTACAAATGATTTACTTTTTCTCTGTAATAATAAAACAGCATCTTGTACTTAATCCCAGCTAAGATATAATTGATCCTTATTGGAAGCAAAACCAGCCTAATGGGTTTATTTAATGTTTACATGATTTTCCAATAGACAAGGTATGAAGAGCTAAATTACAGAAAGATCCATAACCCGGAAAACCTCAGGTCCGGAGCATTCTGGATAACAGGTCTGATACCTGTACTGTCTTCTTATTAAAGCGAAAAAGGAAATATTTTTTTAAACATTCTCTGTAATAATAAAACAGCATCTTGTACTTAATCCCAGCTAAGATATAATTGATCCTTATTGGAAGCAAAACCAGCCTAATGGGTTTATTTAATGTTTACATGATTTTCCAATAGACTTAAGGTATGAAGAGCTAAATTACAGAAAGGTCCATAACCCGGAAAACCTCAGGTCTGGAGCATTCTGGATGACAGGTCCGATACCTGTACTGTCTTCTTATTATAGCGAAAAAGGAAATATTTTTTTAAACGTTAATAACTATGCTTAAGATGGCCTTCCTGTAATTTGGAGCTTTCTGGATAACAGTTTTCCAGATAATGGATCCTATACCTGTATAAGTAGTCATAGGTTTCATTTACTATTATTAAGAACAAACATCAGGGGGCAGATTTATCAAAGGTCGAAGTGAAAATTCGAACTAAAACCTGCCGAATTGCTGTTTAAGCCTATGGGGGACCTCCTAAAACCAATTGGTGGACTTTGAAAAATCAAAGTTTTTTTTGGGAAAAAACATAGAATCGTAAAATTGAATGCGCCATTACTTTGAATGATTCAAAATTCGGTCGAAAACGGACCTATTCAATTGAAAACTGACCTATTTGGCCAAAAAAACATTCGATTTAATTTTGGTTGGTCTTTTTGAATTCAAATTTCGAAGTTTTTCAAATTCGCAATTCGTCCCTTGATAAATCTGCCCCTAAGCATTATAATGGGCATAATAAAGATAGCTTTTGTACCCTGTACAGCTCCTGCACTATGCAAAGGCTAAACTTCTGAAATTGCTCATATAGAAACATATTTTCTGTGGGCTTTTGCGCAAGCATTTGCAGGCAATACCACAAAAATATCAATGGAGGTGGTTTTGGGCTTTTTGGTTCCATGTATTTTGGTTTGGTGGTGCTTGAAGTACCCAAAACTGCCATGTGTGCCCTAAAACATTCTACACTATCTTTCTGGGCTAGTAAATATGGCAATAGTTCAATCATCTAATGGAAATGACAGATTCACATTTGAAATACAGGCAGCAAGGCAGCATTAATCAAAGGTCACCAAGATTAAATGCCATGTTTAGACATGATAATGACAGACAATGCAGGGGGACAGAGTTTTATTTCAGTATTTGAAAATTGAGATGTTTTATTCCCCATCTAATAGGGGAAATTGTGATATGCATTTCTTGAGATGAGGTCTTTGACCCTAATGAGTAGTGATGATGTGGGTTTAAATTGGAGTCTAATTGTACGATTAAATTGGGTATTTTTAACATGAGTTGCATATCACCACTTGGTTTTAACCCTATTGCTACCACAGACCTATTTTGTTCACCATTTTCTGTTTAAGAGGATATATAAAAAAACAGTTTCCACACACTCAAATGATATAAATATTCACTAATTGTTGTTCATATCATTACAGCTGCAGTGTTTACTAGTCCACAACACTGGCATAGCTTACTTACTTACTTACTATCGGTGTATTACTCCAGGAATCTCTATATTCCTGAGCCTGACTGCTTGAGTTCCATATTGGAGGGTGACGCTGCAGGGTACTTTTCCTTACTGGCCTCCTTGTTGGAGCTTCTGGCTGCTAAACTAACTACTCTGATCCTGCCCCTTTCTCCTAAAGCAAGCTATTACAAATCTTTTTTAGATCTTACTACAGCAACTTATGCCTACCTGCCTCAGGGCTTTCAGCACACCCATTTTTTCCCCTTTTAAAGACTAGGTAATCCTGACACCCCCTGGACAACTATTGAACTGCTATATACAGCATTCTTATAAAATATGCACTCCCTGGTGTCTAATTTAGCCATCCCCAGCCAGTGTCTCGTGAGCCACATGTTGCTCACAACCACTTGGATGCTGCTCGAAGTGCCTCAAAGCAGGTGCTTATTGCATAAATACCTGGGGTAATATCAGAGTCTTCTGTTTGTCCACACAGGGGCTACCAAATGGGCAATTACAGCATTTATTTTCCAGTACCCTGAAATATTTTTCATGCTTGCGTTGCTCCCCAACTCTTTTTACATCAGAATTTGGCTCACGGCTAAAAAAGGTTGGGGATCCCCAATCTAAGCATTCACACAGGTATTTTTGGCAATCCAAACAAAAGTCCCTGTGAGGAGGACTGACATACTCTCTTAAAGAAAACATTTGCTAACAAACCCTTAGAGGTAGAGTCACTAACGGGCAAATTTTCGCCAGCGTCAGCTTCGCACAGCTCGCACCAGTTTGGCAGGTGCAAATGCACTACGACCACACCAATTCACTAATATGCAGAGTATTGTCCCAGGGCGCCGAGCACTGCCGACTTTTCGCTAGCGTTACTTCAGCAGTGCAAGCATTTTATAGCGAAGATGCGCTAGTGTTCGTTTGTGCCTAGCAAAAACCCACTAGTGATCTTGCGCTTAGGTCGGGTAATTTAAAGTTGTATGAAGGTCTTTATTATACTGTAAGTGTTGGTGCAAGTGCTTGAAGTTACCGCTTTTTATTACAAATGTCCAGTGAACCTTAATAAATACAAGAGAGTTAATATAATGCCCTACACATGAACCCACTGTAAAATGAATGTTCCATATGTTAGGAAATGTTTGGAGGACACCGGTTACCCAAAAAAAGTTTGTTAGGACTTTTGCAGGCAATTCCGCTTCTAAAAACGAAAAGTCGCCAGCGTTTTTTGGAACTTTAATGCATTTTCGGCACACAGCATATTATGTAAGTAACAGAAGATTGAGGAAGAGCTTTTTTAGCACTTTGTCTGGTCTGAGGTGGCAAATTCAACTCTGTTGAAAGAGGTAAGGTTCTGTAAAATCTGCACTTTACTGAATTTTTGGAGTAATGACCTTTCACCAGATCGAAAAGTCGTCTGGCGTTAGAGTGTGAACGAACGCTAGTGACTGTATCTTTTCCTAGCGAATTGGCGCCTGTGCCTGTTTTGAATTGGCGATGTCCCTGGGGGACAACGCTGGCGAATTGTTGCTAGCGTTAGCCAATTCGTCCTTTAGTGAATCTGCCCCGTAGAGTGCTCCATTCAATACATTATCTTTATAAATGTTATCATCATTTCATGGTTCTCCAACTGATTCATCTGATAAACTAATTGTATATAATATTTAATGCCAACTGGTCCAGAAAATGAAACACTATGATATATTTTTTCATACCTGCCCATCAAATGAATTTAATTATTCTGAAACAATGGCATTTTTTATTTTCCTTCAAAACAGACATTCTAAGGCAGCTATAAAAATGTTTCTCACCTACAAAAGATGGTTACACCTGAAATACCCACCAGCTTACATTTTGTCTGCATGTTGTGCAAAGGTCTCGGGTAATATTTTAATTTACTGTATGCTGGGATAAATAAGACAGTACAAAGCACAGGTAGGTATCCTTAAAGTATGTCTGTACTTATGTGTGTAATGACCTTCTGAAGTGATTCTCACTTGATTAGTTACATTGGCATAAATGTTTTTCTAGCCCTGTACCCTTTCTCTTAGATCTAGAAGTTTTTCAGAGCAGTGTACTGTGGACCACTGAATAGCACTTATAGGACCAGACTCCTAAAACTGAGCCTTAGATGTTCATAGTGTATTTTTACACTTACCCCCTTTATCAGGGAAATTAACTAGAGAATTTATATGTGTATATATATATGTGTTAGCAGAGATCTAATCTGAATTGCATGTGCAGCAATAAGTGAGGACAGACACATCAACTTCTGTGTGAACAGTAACTTGGTTGCTTTATAGAACTCAGCATAAACTCAGCATAACATGTCTGCACAGGTAAACGAATGAAGAAAATCACACAGGGTTACAGGTCAAACATGACATCACATTGCTAAACAACAATATACTCTCCCTGCATTAAGTAATTTGCACCAGAACAATCTCTGTCTGTTGTTTTCCAACAATATGGTGTACTATAAAGCAGAAAACATTTCGGCTGCAATATATTTTATCCTAATGTCTCTTGGAATTTCCTTATCATCTGTCTGCTATGAAACAATAGCAGACATTGATATCACTATTATACGCACTATGTATTTAATTCCTCTGTATGTATATTTGTACTCTTGTGCCCATCCAGTGATATATTAATAGATGGTATCAATGTGATGCCTCAGGATTTATGGATTAACAGTCCAAACCCGCAGTGCAATGGATAATTCAGTTTGTTAACTATAAACATTAGAATTCGAACAACACCAGTTCTGACTTTAGCTGCCTTCTTCTGGGTATACAAAATCACTGTCTAAAGAAGGCAAACAAATGCTTAGTGATTTTAATCATACTGTATATGCAGGGAACGTCCAAGGGCATCACATAAACGAGGGCTTGTGCACGTAGCTGGGATGGGATATACTGGGAGGTACAAATGAGTAAACTTAAAGGTATACTGTCATGGGGGAAATTTTTTTTCCCAAAATGAATCAGTTAATAGTGCTGCTCCAGCAGAATTCTGCACTGAAATCAATTTCTCAAAAGAGCAAACAGATTTTGTTATATTCAATTTTGAAATCTGACATGGGGCTAGAGTTCAAAGGGATCCTGTCATCGGAAAACATGTTTTTTTCAAAACGCATCAGTTAATAGTGCTACTCAAGCAGAATTATGCACTGAAATCCATTTCTCAAAAGAGCAAACAGATTTTTTTATATTCAGTTTTGAAATCTGACATGGGGCTAGACATATTGTCAATTTCCCAGCTGTCCCAAGTCATGTGACTTGTGCTCTGATAAACTTCAATCACTCTTTACTGCTGTACTGCAAGTTAGTGATATCACACCCCTCCCTTTCCCCCCCCAGCAGCCAAACAAAAGAACAATAGGAAGGTAACCAGATAGCAGCTCCCTAACACAAGATAACAACTGCCTGGTAGATCTAAGAACAACACTCAATAGTAAAAACCCATGTCCCACTGAGACTCCTTCAGTTACAGTGAGAAGGAAAAACAGCAGCCTGCCAGAAAGCATTTCTCTCCTAAAGTGCAGGCACAAGTCACATGACCAGGGGCAGCTGGGAAATTGACAAAATGTCTAGCCCCATGTCAGATTTCAAAACTGAATATAAAAAAATCTGTTTGCTCTTTTGAGAAATGGATTCAGTGCAGAATTCTGCTGGAGTAGCACTATTAACTGATGCGTTTTGAAAAAAACATGTTTTCCGATGACAGGATCCCTTTGAACTCAAATGAGATTAGAGGCAAAAATGACAAAGAGAAAGAAAACTAGTAGTGACCAATAATCATCTTCTGTTAGAGATTGTAAAACAATTGAGAAAAAGCACATGACAAGTAGGGACAAGTGAACTTTTTCACCTACTACAGTTTCATAGCAAAATCCACAGATTTGTCAGTGGCAATATTTTTCGTGAATCCATATCAGAATCTTGCCAGGGGGGGGGGGAAACCCTGCAGATCACTGCATCAGAAAAAAAATGCATCTGATTATCTCCCCAGGCCTTCCCCCGCCCAACTTACTTGACACTGTCCGGTTACTTGTAGTATCTTTTAACCTGTGTACTTTTTGTTGCTTTCATTTCACTGCAATAGTGCAAGGTATGTTATCCAGAATGCTTGGAAACTGAGGTATACTGCATAAGGGGTCATTTTGATCACCCTACCTTAAATAGGTTGTTCATCTTAAAATGAACTTTTAGCATGATGTAGTGAGTGATATGCTGTGATAGTTGGTCATCATCATTTTTGGTCATCATCATTTTTTATTCAGCAGCTCTGCAGTGTCCATTGTCATAAGTCTGGTTGCTAGGGTCCAAATTACCCTACCAACCAGGCATTGATTTGAATAAGAATCAAGAATAGGAGAGGGCCTAAATAGAAAGATGAGTAAAAACAAAATAGCAATAACAATGCATGTGTAGCCTTAAAGAGAATTTGTTTTTAGATGGGGTCAGTGACCCCCATTTGAAGGCAAATAACACAAAAACTATAAAAAAAGAAAAAATGAAGGCCAATTGGAAAGTTGCTTAGAATAGGTAATTCTGTAACATACTAAAACTTAACTCAAAGGTGAACCATCCCTTTAAGTCTGCTAAAACAATAATATAAACATTAAAATAAACCCAATACGATTGTTTTGCCTCTAGTAACGATTAATTATATCTGACCTGGGATCAAGTACAAGGTACTGAGAAAAATGAATTTAAAAAAAATAGCTGAAATTTGTTAAAAATTTTATAGATTTACTATACAGTCTATGGGAGATGGCCTTTCCGTAATCCAGAGTTTGCTGGGTAATGGGCTTCCTGATAACCGTTCCCATACCTGTGTGTATATTTGTAATTATATATATAATACACAAAAGCCAGGAATATCTTGTAAATTATATCCTTATAAACGGTTTATAAATGGCAGTGATGTCTTTTTTGTCACATGACTCACTAAAACGTGTGTATTATAATAAATAAAGTACCCCTTGTTGGAAAATATGAGGATATTAGAAGTCACTTCGGAGTGCTATGACCTGTATAAAAGTATATGGTTATGGAACTCCTCGTGACTTATAATATCACTATACTTTACAATAGGGGTACTCTATATATATATATATATATATATATATATATATATATATATATATATATATATATATATATATATATAATATGTTTGTATATATAATATGTTTGTATTTAATATGATTTTCAGTGTTGCAATTTTCACGGAGCTACTATAATATGTTCTATAACTGGGTACATCACAGTCTTTAACAATAAAAGAGCATGATGCAATAGACATTAACACACTGAAATGACACCCTGCCTAGGTAACATATCTTTCTGTGGGTCACAATGATATCTAATATAGTCGTTTATTTTAAAATCACCCTCTCAAATGGCATCAACACTGTGCAAGGCCTGGAACACAAGTGCAGAGTCCCGCATTGCCTCTTAAGAGCCTCTACAATGATGTGAATTCAAAGGCTTTGCGTTTTCGGCGAAATCATTGGCTGAGTGAGTAGAGAAACCACTCTGTATACTGCCAGTGGTTGTGATTGTATCAGCTTGTGCCCTGGTGCTTGTAATTAGGCTATTGAATGAACACAATGGAAAAGAGAAAAAAAAAAAAATATTGCAGGAAAATCTTTTACAACAAAGTAAAGATTCTTAGTACATATTACATAGCTCTTCTTCTCGAGGAAAGCTTTTCGCTAAGAGCATTCTGATGCCACAATGAAACGTAAAATAGCAAGAATCAGACAGCTTCCGAAGGCTATTTATATGCTAATGCAAATTCCCCAAGCTGATGCAGGTACCTTAGTCCTACAGCGTCTACTAATGATGATTACGCTTTAACCTCTGCGGAAGAAAGAAAAGTATTTTCCGTAAGAAAACAACTCATTCGCTTGAAGATGAAATGTAATTATCTATTATCTGATGTCCCTTAAGCTGTATGGGCTATTAAGGCTGCTAAAAATATTGAAGCCCTAATTTCTCCATAATAGCATTTTAATTTCAGCAAATCATCATTCTATTGTTATGAAGCATCTTGTTTGAAGGTGTGTGTGAAAGGTCCAGCGTTATGCTTTTTTTTCTTTGTTTCTTTACAGCTTTCTCATGTAACACTTTCTTTTTTTTCCACATTGAAGTGCGAGCAAGTTATTTTCTGCCTATTCCCCCTCTCTCTTCTTACCTCACCTAAACTCCACTGACATAATTTTCTACTCTGAATACAAGTGGTAAGGATTAGCATTTCAATGATTTATTTGAAAGGTGGCAAAAGTTTGCTTAGCCATGGAATGATTTAGGGGCCTATTTACTAATGATTTTTTATAGTCGAGAGTCTTTGGGGGGAAAAACTTGAATTTTTTGGGGAAAGAAAACTAGAATTTTAAAAAAAATTATTATACCCCAAAGATGCTAAAAGTCTGAATTCGAAAATCCACCATTTCAAAGCTGCCGAGGTCATGTAGCAGTCAATGGTATACAGTATGTCCCTTTTATAATTTGAAGATATCATGATCTGCTCTAGGTTTCATCCAGTAATCTTAAAAATTGTGGGTTTTCGAGTGATAACCCAAAAAAATCAAACGACTTGAGTGTCAAATCTGAAAAATGCATATGATTCAGGTTTTGCTTGATTTTATCGAGTTTTTTCCCAACCAGACTTTTTTTGAGTCAGATTTGTTTTAATAATAAGAGATAAATTCTAGTTTTAGTAATTAACCTCCTTAGTGCAATGTTTATGAAAAAGTAAGTTTGAGATGGTATAATAGCATTAGAAACAATGGGCTTCTGGGAAATATAATGTAGTGATGACTGACCTGAATCAACCATTATATAATGTGCATGCAGCTTAGCATTTCTTTATTAGGGGCATTCTGTAGGTAAATAAATGAGAGCGTATAGTATGTTTATGTGCAGTTTATACTTTGTTGCATACAGTTAAGTTATTATGCCTTATTTAAACCATTTGTTTCACTTTGCCAGATATTCCTACCCATTATAGGCATTAAAGGCAAGATTACCATAAAACAATTTTAAGTTACACATTTTGTTTCCTAACCATAGTTAATATTAACAGAACCTGCATTATCTACTGCAGGGGTGCCCAAAAGGTAGATGGGGATCTACCAGTAGACCTTTATCTGGCGATCAGTAGATCTCAAGACACTGTCAATAGCTTGTCAAACTCAACCTCCTATTTCATGATTTTCATTCATATACAGTATCTATTATGTTAAGGTTACATAAGAAATTGTTGTTTGTTAAATATAACTATAAATTGTCTCAGAATGATAACAATGCTTTTATGGATGTAATGGGACAACATCACTAAAAGTAGACCTCACATTTGTAAAGTATGGGCACTCCTGATCTACTGTGTTAAAAGGCCAAAACGGAAACTTGTGTCAGGTTCACATTATCAGTGTTTACCCTAATCATTTTATCTGAATCTGAAATTATCACTTTTTCAAACATCTACAACCACAACAATAATTTTTTTATGACCATGGTAAAGCATCTACACTATAGTCATTTAATTAAGTGCTGAAACCCTGTGAGTGTCCACTTTGAAAGTTTATTTTACAGTAGAAGCACTGAGACTGAAAATTCTATCATAATCCTTTCAGTGTCTGCAAGGCTTTACAAAATCACTTTAGAATAAAAGAGTACACTTGACCTCTGTTTTTTGCGGCACCACATGGGATACTGCCCAGGGGCAACTTTGCCCAGCATTGATAAATGACACTCTTTAAGGGTAAGTCCACACAGGACGTTTTGGGGAGATTTGGTTGCCTGGTGACTAATTGCCTCGTTTTTGCGTCGACCAATCTCACCAAACGCCTTCCCTGAATCTGCGCCGGGTAAAATGAAAAAATGCCAACGCTAATCACATGCGGCGGTTCGTTTTCGTTTTGCCTCACGACGAAACTCCGGGTGACTTTGGAAAACGAATCGCCGCGTGTGATTAGTGCCGGCGTTTTTTTATTTTAGCCGGCGCAGATTCAGGGAAGGCATTTGGGGAGATTGGTGGACGCAAAAACGAGGAATTAGTCGCCAGGGACCCAATCTCCCCAAAACGCCCTGTGTGGCCTGACCCTAAGAGTATAGACTGTAAATAACTAAATTTAGATAGATTTGAAAAGCATACAAAATGCATCAGCACGTGGGAGATGGCTTTGGGAAGCAGATAAAGGTCTTGGATGGAAAAAGAAGAGTGAAGTGAAGTTGTCCACCAAGAAGTCATCCAGAGATAAGTAATGAGCAATGGAGTGAATTATTGATCTAAGAAAGTAGTGGCAGGATGATATGGGAATTTGATTGGATTCTTCAATGAATGTTTAAAAACAAGTAAGATTGCAAAACTGAAAACAATTAGTACATTTAACATGTACAGTATGTATCAGTTGTCCAAAAATAATTACTAAATGATATACCTCACACAGACTAAAATGTCTGCAGTTTGAGCTTTTTTGTGGTTCTTTGTTGTTCTCGTGAGGGACAAGATTGGATATTTTTATATGTACCTTAATTTAACTGAAGTCTCTAGAAATCATTTACAAACGCATCCAACATGTGCAAAGTCATAATTGTGAATGCATGGATTTGCATCTACCATTGCGATTTTTACAAATCGGTTCCAAATTTATGTTCAAAATTGTGGGGCTTGTGCTGTTTGAGCATCTATATGAGAACCCTGGAAGTATTTCTACATTCAGGGTACCTTTAGCTCCGGGGTTTCTCTGCATCATTGGGCATCACACAGACTGGAGCATATATCTGGAAGTACAAAGAGCATGTATAAATAACTGTACTCAACAAGTGCATTGATTTAGGTGCAACTGTACATGCAGCTGCATTTATAAATAAGCCCTCACTATCCTCCAGTATCATAGACAAAAAAATCTTTTTTGGCACCCCCAAAAAAAAGTTTGGGGACCCCACCAGGGGTGTTTCAGGCACCTATGCTGCCCTGAAGTGGCCTTGTCAATGCTGCCCCTCTGTGCTTAAGCATTTCTCGTTGGATTGGGTAGAGGGGGGGGCACATTGCTAGTGCAAATGCAGGAATTTCGGCTATTTCAATTACCAGGACCGACTTTTTGCCGTCCCAGGTAACTTGTGTGCTGCTGCTGCCTGAGGTGAGTTTCTCAACTTCAGCGCAGCCTCATCAGCACAGCGCTTCTAACCCCCTCACAAGAGACTAACTCACACTGGAGATTAGTGATGCACCGAATCCAGGATTCGGTTCGGGATTCGGCCTTTTTCAGCAGGATTCGGCCGAATCCTTCTGCCTGGCCGAACCGAATCCGAATCCTAATTTGCATATACAAATTAGGGGTGGGGAGGGGAATCGCGTGACTTTTTGGCACAAAACAAGGAAGTACATTTTCCCCCTTTCCACCCCTAATTTGCATATGCAAATTAGGGTTCGGATTCAGTTCGATATTCAGCCGAATCTTTCACAAAATATTCAGGGGTTCGGCCGAGTCCAAAATAGTGGATTCTGTGCATCCCTACTGGAGATAATGCACTTAGGTCTATGGCACACTTGACATTTTGACTGCCCCAGGGACATGAGGTCCCTTTCATGGCAGGACTCACTTCCCACTGAAATTAATGAAATCATTACCTATAGCAGGCAAGGGGGATGTAAGCATGGAATAATCCTTTTTACTTTGACTTTGTTAGTGTCTGCCACAGAAGAGTGCTTCCAATTCATTTATATGGCACACACATTCAGTAGGGAAGGTTGTATTAACTCTTTAAAACATTTCAAATTATTTCAGGATAAAGTGCTTAATGGTGAGAGCACTGTCCTACACACAACTGGACTTTCTAAGCCACCATAAAATCTAAAGCAAGCCTGCTCAAAAGTTAAGATTGTCTATCAATAGATCTTGAGCTCATGGCAGCATCTTTGAACTGAGGATTTTGATCAGACAGGATAGGAGCTGGGTTAGAGTTAACTGGCCTGTTATACTGTATTTAATACCATAATTAAGAATTGTCTTACTGGCAGTGCTATCTGATTTTAATTAGCGTCTTGCAAGAAGGTTATATGTTCTATGGAAGTATGGAACGGGGGGCAAATGCCTTTTGTTCCATGCCGTATTAACCTCAATGTATCACCGACCTGTAGGGTGGGGGGAATCCTCCAGTAACTACACACCGCAGTGAGTTATAGTCAAACACTTCTTTCTTTATTGGTCATGGCCTACATCAGAAGACAATTCATAGGGCTCTACTCCTCAGCTCTTTTCCTATGATTCTTCCTGTGGCTGCACACTGCCGAGGGGGACTCCACAGGCACCTTCCCGGCTGACTCTGTCTGGCTAAGCCTCTCCACTTAAGCCCTGACTGGCGGGTTTTCTGCTGGGCACACTCTACCCACTTCCTAGTTGTAGGGGCTACAGCTGCCCATGCAGCTAATTCCTTATGCTATCTAGAGCATACTGTTTTCCACTTGGCCTCTCACTGACTATGATCAGTAGCCCCTCTGAGAGATGACTCTACTGCTGCAGAGTCTGCTGCTCCTCTCGCTTCCCATGACACATCTACCAATTTCCTGCTTGTAACCTTCCATTTTATAACCTCCTTTCTTTCACCCACTGGGGACTTTCCATAACAACAGTGATCCTCTAGCTCCCCCTATTGGCACACCTGAAAATATCTGTATTAACTGTATTAATTACACATTTGCATTAAACACTATTGGTTCAAATGCCACAAATCTAAAATCCTTGCAATAAAGCACACATATACAAATGGGAACTCTTCAGTGGTTGTTGCACTAAAACTCCCAGCATTCCTTAGCAGACACTGTAAACTGCTAGAGGATACTGGAAGTTGTAATCAAACAAGGAGTGTGTTGTTCAATGCAGGATATTCCTGTACTATTGGCCCAACTTATACAGATAAATGATTTTCAATTCAGAAACTCCTCTTACTTTATAAAAACACTGAAAATATCTTTTTTAGTATAGATTGGTATTCTTTCATTGCGGATACAATTTACTGTATATATAGAGACCAATCACAGCCTATACACCGAGAGATCTTGTCGTAGTCTGGTCTGTAAGCTATCACTGAAACACCATCATCTCCCCATGTGCAGAATTAGAACTTTACAAATAGCTACACAAAAAGCAGACGCTTAATATCTTTTATCATATGAGAACACAATTCGACACATCTGGACAGGCAGCATCACACGCTCAGTGCATTAACAGCTTGTGAAGTATCCCAGCATTTGATCCCCTTTGTCCACTAGGCATGAAGATTTATTTTATTAAACGTGGCTTTAATTTCCTTATCTTGGCCCCTAATTACTGCAGTCTGCCTTAATCTCACTCTGCAATAAAGCTGTTTGCCTTCCGAACCTACTATCATGTCACTGCTGATAAATGACTCCCTCTGGCTATAGGAGCAAAAGATAAAATGTGCTTGGTCCAAACCATTCTCGTCACAGCTAAATGAAACCTAATGCGTGCTCTTACGTGTAGCTACATATATCATATATTATTCAAACTCATCAGTTCTGCAGGACAAATAAGAGACCAAAGCTTAAGGAAAGGGGATCATATACAGATGCCACATCTCTTTTTTTATATTTACACTTAACCTCTTCACTTTCTCCATTACTTGGTATAACGATAAAGAAAATTCTTTTTATGGAGTAGTCTACTTATTCATATACGTCTGCTGAAGCATAAAGTATAGAAGGATTATTTAAATGAAAATAATGGCGTTATCAATAAAATAACATTTTGAGGAGGCCATTCATAATTTATGTAGAAAGCCAATTCCTTCCTGGCACTTTTAACTGGCTGATTGTGGAAGTTGGGCTACTCACTACTATTCCCTAGTAGCACTTCTGATGCACTTTTACATGAATGTGAATTGTTCACTGTTTTTTTTTTTTTAAAAGAAAAAAACACAAAGCCAGAAAATTGAGACCCAGTAGAAGGCTCACTCCCATGTACCACACGGTTGCTCTCAGGCGCTGCATGTAAAAATAAATGAATGGAATATTTTTTTTAAAAAAAAATTGACCCTGCTAGCACAGTGCAATAACTCTCTCTGCACTAGTGTTTGCATCACCATTGACCTGCTCTGATGCTTAATCTGTAAGTGTGGAGTGGGAGGGGGCAGCTGTCTCAGGTGGGCTGTGCCTGTATCAAGTGACTATATTCCCTAAACCGACCTATCTGTTTAGCACATCTGATTATCATCTGACAAAAAAGCATGTTCTTAGTGCCCACCAGCAGTATGTATACAATAGAGTGCTTACATTCAATATATTGCTACCTCTAAGGTTTGCTAGTTGATCCTTACAGTTTGACTATTGTGACAGACTTCACGCGTATTTTGGGGATCCTGCATATCTCAGGGCCTTTTTACATTTGGTTATTGCATTTAAAAATACAAGCTATTTTTTAAACATGCACACTTTGAGCGTCGGACTGGTGGATCCAGGGTCCACGGGGGCTGACAACCCAGGGCCCCTGCACCCCCCAAAGGGCCCCCACACCCCGCTACAGGGGTCACAGCCATCCACCCTCCCACAAACTTGTGGAAATTAAACCTAACTTCAGCACTTTGGAAGAGAGAGATCAGAGGTCTTTTGGAGCGCTGGCGGGGTTCATGGTGTATATATATATATATATATATATATATATATATATATATATATATATATATATATATACAGTTGCAAAGACAAAGCCGCAGTCACAGGACTTAAGAAGCAATAATCAGATCAGAAGCAAATAAATTGAGAAAGGCTGGTGTTCCAGCCGAAACGTCAGTCGTGCCAACTAAATCGAGAAAGGCTGGTGTTCCAGCTGAAATGTCAGTCGTGCCAAATAAATTTTGATTATTGCTTCTTAAGTCGAGAAAGGCTGGTGTTCCACCCGAAACGTCAGTTGTGCCAAATAAATCTGATTATTGCTTCTTAAGTCCTGTGAGTGTGGTTTCGTCTTTGTAACTTTAGATTTTTCCTTGGAGGACAGCACCCAGGCAATTATAACTACGGTTTCGTGAGTGCCGATACCTATACCTTTGATTGATTCATTCATTCATATATATTTCTATATATATAATACAATGGTAGTGCATTCCTGGGACTTTTTTTATTTTTAATAATAACATTTTATTACATCATGCCTAAAACTGGCATCATGCAATAAAAGTTTTTTTTAAAAAAAAATAAAAGCCCCAAGAGTGTGCTACCATTCTATTACATTAGTATGATCTTTTTGAAGCAGCACCCAGGCAACATAAGAGACTTTTTAACTATAAGCAGGAGTGTGTGGGTGCATATATACTTTATATGTGTGTTTATGTATATATATATATATATATATATATATATATATATATATACCCACACATATATATATATATATATATATATATATATATATATATATATATATACAGTATATAGTTCGCAAGTATGCACAGTTTTTCTTTTTGCTTATTAACTATGTCCCTTTAAATGTGGATTTGTGGAGAAGGGTGAATTGAAACAGACAATAATCCTGGAGTAAATAACTCAAGTTGTTGGTTGGGCCTTCTAATGCATCTTCCTGCAGTCACATGCCTACTGATATCACGTTAAGATGGATGGAACTGGCACAAACAACAGATGGGTGATGAATTTCTATATGTAAACGGCTTTGAAGCTTCAGGAGATAACAATCCATTAAAAACTTCCATCTCTAGGATGCTGAAAATAAAAAGCGCTCAACCAACTAACACCTCCTCTGCTCTTACTGTAGGGGATTTTGGTTGAGCGTTTAATGCAGGAAAATAAAGGCAATAAACATGTAATGATGTAGTAAGTTTTATTCCAGTAAATTATCGTAGCAGGGCATTTGACTATCTTTGGATTCCACTGGGATTTACAAGTAATGTTATTCCTGATTTTGTTGAGGTGCCAAATTCTTACAGTACAATAAGCTTAGGTGTAAGTGGATCATATGTTCGTTCATCCATGTTTATATAGCCAAACAAATGAATACTCTCATTTCAGCGCTAATTCTTATTTACCTGCATCATTTTCACCAATAAAATATGTGCTTTAACATAGATAAAATCTTCAAAATGGATCTAAATAAAAGTTGATTCATAAAATCAATAGGTTTTATCTAGTTAAGAAAAACAGCTCTTGTTGTAAAGAGTCCTTATCACTTTTACACCATGAAGTGTGTGATTATCATTCCTTTTAGCAATTCTATTAGGCCTATGACCTGCATGTTGGTTTTAAAATGCCAAGAGAAATAAAGCTGCAGTGGTCATAGATCCAAACTGAAACTTAGTGGTTATATCAATGCAGCATTTTGAGCCCTTAAGATGAATTAGCAAAGTAACCAACAGAAGGTTCTGGACTCTGGTGCTAAATATAAGCAATGAGCCCTCACATAGTGACACAATGAAATACCCTGTCCAGGCTCAACATGTTAAGACTATATTGTAAATAAGATGCAATACAGTTCAGCACCACGTTACACAATTTCCATACACAACAATGTGTGACATAAAACTCTGTACTCTGTATCAGGCTATCTCTGATTACCGCTAATTAAAATGTTATACACAGTGCCCCTGAAGTTCTGCCCTCTGCACAAACAATTTATTGAAACCGTATGTTCACTTTTCACCTTTTTGCATCATTATTGGGTTTGTATAATGCACAAAGGGTTGCTCTGCTGTATTGAGCCCCATGAATTCCCTGGACAGCAAGACTTTTTTTCTTTTGTAATGAAGCCATTTTAGGCCCTCCTGCTTTGAAGTTGTGTTAGGTCCTGAAAGTTTTGAGGACTGCCCTGCGTGCAAATGTCACAACTGTTTGCTTTCATTTTGATTCATGGAGTACACAATTGCTGTGGCCAACACACCAGCAGGAACAGTTTAGAGCAGTGTCATGTCTAGGGGAGATTAGGGGTGTAGCCTAAAGATCAAGATATTCCAACAAGGAATAATGGCATGGATGTGAATGCATTATTTTTGTACAGTTATAGGGGCAAGTTTATCAAAGGTCGAAGTGAATTTTCAAAGTAAAAAACTTTGAATTTCGAAGTAATTTTTGAGTACTTCGTCTAGAGAATAGTCCAACTTCGATTAGAATCTGAAAAAACGTCGAAATTCGAAGATCGAATTTTTCTTAAGTAGTGTCTCTTTACAACTTCGACTTCGACCATTCGCCACCAAAAAGCTGCCGAATGGTAACAATGAATGCATTATTTTTGTACAGTTATAGGGGCAAGTTTATCAAAGGTCGAAGTGAATTTTCAAAGTAAAAAACTTCGAATTTCGAAGTAATTTTTGGGTACTTCGACTAGAGAATAGTCCAACTTCGATTCGAATCTAAAAAAACTTCGAAATTTTGAAGATCGAATTTTTCTTAAGTATTGTCTCTTTAAAACTTCGAGTTCGACCATTCGCCACCTAAAAGCTGCCGAAGTGCTGTTTTAGCCTATAGGGGACCTCCTAGAACCTGTATAGAGGCAATTGGGGGAGTTTGGGAGATCGAAGTTTGAAGTTAAAAAAACTACGTTTCGAAGAAGCCCGAATTCGTGTCACTTCGACCCCAAAAAACGCTGACCTCCATACGGTTGGTCTTTTTGAATTTGACGTTCATAGTTTTTTTAACTCCCTGGTGTAAATATAAGTAAGGAATGATTTTAATAAACTGATTTTGTTCCCTGTCCCCTCATTAATTATTCTACTCATATTTTAGAAATCTGATATTTTCAGTTTTGCGTTTTTAATTTTTTTGTGCTTAATTAACTCTAGTATGTTTTAGGCTTTAATATTTTCAAAACACTTTGGCTTTTCATTGAAATATGCTTTTGAGAGACAAAATGAACAGGCTAAATGGACCAGCTGGTCAGTTAATATGTTGCTCTGTTATATGACTATGTTACTATTCCTTGCAATGACTACATTGATTTTGAAAGACCTTATTACCTTTCTAAATGTTCCAAACAGGAGTATCTCTGTGTTATGATGTTTTTAACTGCAGCAGAATTGGCTTTGATGACTGATACAGCATTTGGATGGCAACGTAAACGGATTGGTTGATGGTTGGACAGAGATATTTATCTGCTTCTCTGCCAGTAATGAATTGAGAAGACAAAGTGAATGACTTTTTGACAATAAGCTTTACATATAAGATTTCTTATATGCATTTCGAGTTGTTAACAAGTTTGTCTTGTTAGGAAATACAACTATAATGGCACAATGCCATCTTGAGGGAGTATGTCATACTGGGGAACTTGAATATTCAAAACATCATTTGGTCTTAGATTACTATGTTTTTTTATATTATTGAATATATAGAAAGAGCTGCATATGCTCTATTTATCAAACAAATTCAATCTGCTTACTTAACTTAATTCAGTTACTTAATGTGTATTATTTTATATTGATAGTTTTCTCCAATCTTTGGTCATAATTCTTCCATCAGCGCCATTAATTCTGAGTGGTCTCAAGTATGATTTTGGTGTACCTATATTCTGTATCTCAGTTTCTCATAGTTATTATGGGGGTTCATTTTTCAGGTCAACAGTTTCTTTTAGAAGATGACTTGCTAATGTGTTTTTTGGGGGGTAAAAGGCTTGTTCACTTTCAAATAAACTTTTAGTATGAAATAAACATTGATAATTGGAGACAATTTGCAATTGGTTGCTCGCTTTTTGTACACCAATCCAGTTTGGTATTTCAGCAGCTATTTGATTGCTATGTAAAATTAGATTTAGGATTATTGTCTGTCAATTAATGCCCAGGACATCTGTTATTTTTCTGCCTTTAATCCTACAATTTAAATTTGAATGTTGCTTTTAGAGTTTAGACTATTACATTAAAACGTAAAGACAATATCTGAATTTTCAATGTACATTAAATATAATCTATCTATGGCCACCTTACCTTTATAAGTTCCACAGAAAGTGTTTAATGATCCTTTATTATCAGTGTAATCAACATTGACACTAATAAGAAAAGTCTTTGCCCTAAAAGCAACCTTGAAAAATATTTCCCATGAATGTGCCATAGCTTCTGAATATCAGGTGAAATGTTCCCTTTAACAATTTAAAAAATTAATATCTGGTGGGCGTCGTATTGTGGCTTGGCATCTCACAATCTTGGAACTAAACCATTTTCCATCTGATTAGAAATAATTCCTGCAAAAACAAACAAACAAAAAAGGTGCTTTACTTATAGAAATCCATAAACTAACTAACCATAACTTTTTCTATTTCAGAGGTCTGGCTTTTGGCATATTGTCACTGAATTGTTGTGATTTTACAAGGTTATTTTACCTAGCTATGAATTACACGAGCACGTCAAACTTTCAATATTTAAAGACTTTTATCTTTTTAGATAGCAAATATTAAGCATAAGAGAATTTTAAGTGTTCTCTATCTAAAGCACCAGCCTATAACAGTTATCTGTTGGTTCTTTCTGACCATTCTTTCTTTGTTTCTTTTAGGGAAATTTAGGTAATATTCATGGATAACACTTTTTGTCAAACATTATAAGGCAACATCATATAAATTGTATATACCATGCTTTCCAACTATCTTCCAGAGAAGAAGAGACTATAAAGGCCTACCCATCTGCATGAAGAAAAGGAAACTGCTTCTAAGAGTGGCCTTCTGCTTGAACATGGTGTTAAAAAGATGTGCTTTACTTAATATCTCATTAGTTGGCCTCTCAAAAACTGTAGGTATACACCCTATGGTAAAATCATTAGGCCGCAAGTCTTACGCTAGATAAGATGAAAATAATTCTCAAATGGACCCAACCAAAATTGACATCCCTATCCTACAGGATGCATCTAAAAAAATTTTTTCACGAAACTTCATCAAAAAACTCACCATAAGAAAAAATGGCCATTGACATTAATGCATTTGGAGTGAAAAATTTGGGCGTAAAAAAAATTTGACACTATTGATTTCAATGCGTTTCAAGAATTTTTTCACTGTTTTGAAAACAGGACAGATTCGCTCATCACTATATATAATACATATTTAGCTGAATCGGGTATTTTGTCAAGACTGTTAATATTAGTGTCACCCCATAGTTAAAGGGGCAGAAACAATTCATGTTACTATCTGCTTTTCTGGCTTCCACTGTAATTTGTTATCGTATTGCCTTTGTTTGTTCTGCATGCATTGCATTGGGTTTGCCACAGACGATAAAGCAGTGTTTACTTTCTTTTAAGTTAATTTAACTCAGTAAGCTCCATTAACAATACCCAAGACTAAAGTGCTGAAGCCATAAGGACTTTAAGACTTATCCATGGAGCACTTGCTCCCATGAGATTTGTGATGCTAGCTACATTTTGTACCTTGCATTTAATTAAAAATCTGGATTTGCAAGGTGTAGAGCTCCCTATCATGCATGTCTCGGGGGTGCCCACATAATGCGCATTCTATATGCAATGCGCATTATGTAGCACTACATTCAGAGTGAGGCACACCATTCACCATTTTACAGTCAGGAATGACTCAAACTACAAAGTGCAAAACAATCAGGGCGTTTTATGGCTTTTTTTTTATATTTTCCTTATTATTAAAATGATGCCTAGAAGGTACTGCTCAGCCAAAACATATTCCTAGAGGAATCGGTCCCAGAGTTGCAGTGGATAGACTCTTTTGATATCTAGGGTATGAGGCCCCATGAGTGAGGAATGGCTACTGTAGGGTTAGATCATATAATGTAAGTAGTATATCTCCATTGTATGTATAGGTCTAGTTAGATAGGTCACGGTTAAAGTTAAAGCAGCCAAGGAAGTGTAGTGGTATTGATAACCAGGTGGATGATTCACAAGGATAGTGATTATATATTTCAACAAGAGAAGCTTAGGTACAAGAGCCATTTACCAATTGCATTGCTATTGATCTGCAATATTGTAAACTCTGTATACCTAGCTGTTTTAATACAGCTTTACTACAAATTGCTGCCCAAATTATTTTTATCTGTTTCACATACAAATTTTTGTTGTAACATATTCCATTACTTCACCAGAGGGCTCTTTAACTCTTTTAATCTCTAACACGGGGGTCTGTACCCCTTACACTCAAAACTGTATATACACTTCAAGATAAAAAATAAAAAAAAGAGGGGAATGATGTACATTCCCTGTCGCCATGATTTATTATTCTATTCTGTGAAAACAGGCTCCTAGTTACTCATTTCATAAAATTGGAAATTAATAAACACACAAATAAAAGGAATTAATAAAAACATAAACTATGTATGGTTATATCGCTATCGCTAGATAAAGTCTTTTCTGAATGTCCTTGGACCTCTGCTGCTTATTAAGGAAAGAAATCTCTAAATCTACCAACAATAGTGTCAGAGTATTGCCCCTGCACTCCACTCAAATAAATAATACCTTACATAATATAATTTGGCTACAATCCATACAGACTCTTGATTACCCAGTACACCTGCTTCACTATTGGGAAAAGAAAAAGACTTTAGAAAAATAAAGTATAAATACATTACTGTCTAACCATTGTGAAACTAGCCCTCACCATCCTCTGTTACAAGATATAATATACTGTTAACACTCTAATAGGTTTGCAAGGTAGTTATAATTCAATTAAAGCCAGGGTATTCCGCTGCTGACTACAATAGAAGAGGCTGCGCTGTGTCTGTGCTACATGAAACAAGCTACTTAAGCTAAATCAACTTCTACTTAAGTGAACGGTAATAAGCATTCACAGGGGCAGCTCGAGCCCTAGGGGCATCATTTATCACACTGTAATAGAAAATGGGAAGAAATAATAACACCTAGGTATTCAGCAGGAGTTTGCATACATTACAAGCGGAGGTACGCTTGCATGCAGGGCTGGCTGGCTAGGAGAGAGATGAGATTTTGTCACTGTATTGTAACACATACCGTTTCCAGATTTCATTCTCACGGCTTCCAATAAAAGGCTGCTGTTTAATATCCTTCCATGCTTTATGTGGTGCTGATGTATATATGATATACTGTATATATATGTTTTAAATATGTATAGTCCTGCAATCCTGCATCCATTCTCATCTACTGTACAAACATGCACACATATATTAATTATTATTACATTAAATTATTTATATGCCTCTCTGTCACCCTATACAAATATACCCCCTCTACCCAGTACACAGCTAAAACTGCTTTTCTAAAACCATTCCTTCTACTTATGTAAAAAGGGAGCACATTCAGATTCTGCTCCCTTCTGTTTTAGATCCCCTTTCTGTTTCAGATAGTCAGTGGTCTCCACCACAATGGTGTGTGTGTATAAAAAATGCTAAATTAAACCTTGTTCCCTACGGCCATAAAGCAGATGTTGGGTTATTTGTTTGCACTACCCTGAGAATGTTAACCAGATTTCCAGCCCTCTCTGCTAATGATCAGTGACAGGCACCAATTGTTCGGCTGCAGTTGTACCCATGAGAGATATCTATACTGTGCCCAAGGCTGGAATAAACCCACTTGTAGCCAGAAAGGCCTATAATACTGATCTCTAATGGGTGCTACAGAACACTCAGCCATAAAGGTTATATATCCTAAATGCTATCTTTATTTCCCAACCAATTTTGGGATAAAATAAAAATAACAACACTAAAGCATGACAAGGGGAATCTCAATTTGACCTTTCACCTTGAGCTATCCTACTGCACCCCATTATTGGGTAAAAATGGCCACAGCATTTATTCACATTTTATCAAATAAATAGGGCCTTGCCAGCTTAACCCGAGGCAATATTCTAAAGCCAGATTTTAACAAGAGATTGCTACTATGCTTTGCCGACAATATGAGAGAAGTTCAGCAGCCCTGCTAATGGACCTGCATCTGCAGTGTAGGGAATCCAAACAGGCTGTCACCTAGCACAAGCAGTAGTAGCGACTATATCAATCAATCCACCATGCAGTCGCAGGAGAGAACCTCCTTTCTCCCTCTTCTAAACTTACCTGTGCAGTACTCTGGCAAGGTCCTACCATTGCTGTGACAAATAAAACTTAAAATATAATATCATATGTGTATTGTGTTGATCCAGAGGAAGGCAAAAAAACCCAGCCTGAAGCCAGTGCCAATTATGCTTCAAGAGGGAAAACTTCCTTCCTGACCCCAATGGCGATTGGAAACATTCCCCGGATCAAGCATTTGACATAATTCATTTAACATAAATCCAGACTCTCACAATTATACTGTATAAAGATACAGAAACCACAAAGTAACAGCACATTCAGGAAAAAACATCAATATTGTTTGACCGGGACCAGAAATTTACTCTAACTGCGGATGCGGTAAAAATGCAGTCAATACACAAAGATTACCGGCGAAGAAGAAGATGGCTGCCGTGAACTCAGAGTCCAGAATCTGCACAGAGGGGTGAGTAAAATATTAGGGACATTTGCCCGGGGGGCAGGTAGGCTAGGGGGGAGGAGGGAGGGGGTCTACCCAGGGTAGGGGTAGGATTTTTGTTATTACGGGTTGAATTTTCTTTTAAACAAAGACCGTATTACACAGTTAGGAGGACCATTAGGACAACCTATTATTAGGCTGTTATTTGCCACCCCTGCAGAGTTATTGTATCCGTATAAGTATAAGTATAAGACCCTTCATGCTATACTAAACAACATAAAATATTGGTTTTAAGGACTTTTGTGATATCTGCCTCCTTACAATTGTATTGGACTCCCTACATTATGAAGACCCAGGTTACACGAGAATTCCCTTGTAGGTCTTGTACATGAGACCTGAGAGAGTACTGCCACAGACTGTGCTTAATACCCTGTTTCATGTTTCAAGAATTACTTAGTTTTCCAGGATTCAACATTATTTATTTTGGGTCCCTGAAAAATGCAAAATGGGGGTTTCAATGTATTTTAATATAATGGGCTGCACTTTAATTAAAATAGTCTAGTCTTTGAGGGACTCAAGGCAAACCTGCAATATATCCCTACGTTTATTTTTCCAGTAGATTAGAAGGTGTCCATAAAATTAATGTTCACCTGTCAGGTTGGGTTTGCATTCAGAATCTCTGATGACATTGTGAAAAATTTTGCATACATTGAAGGATTGGGAAGAAGACATCACTCTGACATTGTAGGCATCGCTATCCATGTAAATTAAGGCCATAGTGACACAATGGTATCAAGTGAATCCATTTATTGTATACAAATAAAATTGCCAAAGGTCTAGTCAAGTAGTGACACAAAACATTGGGCCAGCAAAGTTCAGAAGAGTTGTGCTTTCTCAGCACATATTGAAAAAAACTGCTGTGATATCCTTTTTCACAAGTAACTTTGCATTTGACCTGCAATGAAATAAAATCATTGTAATGTCACCTGTTCAGTATTTTAAGGACATGATATTAAATTCCCTAGGGGAAATAAAAACAGACACAGTCCTACGGTGTATAGTAACCTCTTTTTGTCTCTGGCTGGAGCATTTTGGGATAGGGATGCAAAGCAGGTGTGTGATATATCAGTGCTTTTGACAGGCAACTAAATATCACTAGCTATTTGTCTAGCCTTTTCAATAGTGAATGACATACAACATAGCGCTGTATTCCTAAAGTCAGCTTTGCAAATTTATATAGGAATGCACGATTCAGTTCTCCGAGCTGGATATAGTATAGAAAAAGTATATTTTGTGTCCCATTTGCTTAAGTGTAGGGTTGGGCCAATTATGACCCACTTACTGAGCAAGGGCTGCTGACCAATAGTACATAATGATGTTTGTGATAGTTGGTATTTTACCTTTATTGATGAGGGGATTCAAAGTTCTCTATTCTCTGAACTGTCACTAAAATTGTATTATTTTAGAGCTTGAATTTAAGGGATGGTTAACCTCTAAAATAACCTTTGGTATGTTTAAGAATGTCCAATTCCTAGCAGATTTGCATTTGGTTTTTATTACATATTTTGTATAGCTTTTGAATTACTTGCATTTCCCTTCTGCGTCATTCTAGCTTTCAAAAGGGATTCACTGACCCCAGCAGCCAAAAAAATTATCTTGGAGGCTACAATTTTTTTGTTATTGTTACTTTTTAATTCGTAGCTTTCTATTAAGACCCTCTCCTATTCATATTTCCTTCTCTTGTTCAACCCACTGCCTGGTTGCTAGGGTAAATAAGACTATAACAACCAGACAGCTGCATTAATACTAAAATGGAGAGCTGTTGAACAAAAAGCTAAATAACTGAAAGACCATAAAAAATTAAAAATGCAGACCAACTGTAAATTGTCTAAGAATATCAATGTCTACATAATACTAAAAGTTAATTTAAAGCTGAACCCATTAAAGTTAACAATAATGAGAAATACAATTATTAAATAAAAAAAATGTAAAAGAAAAACTGTATTAGCTTGTTATGTACAGGCCTGGACTGGCAATCTGTGAATTCTGGCTAATGTCAGAGGGGCTGTTATAAGATGCCATAGATATATAATGAGCTGGTTGGGGCTGTATGGGTCTCCGTGTACTTCTAACACCATGGCCTATTTTAAATCCATGTTCAGGCCTGGTTATGTACCATAGTTGAGGGACAAATACAATGTAACATGTAATCATTAAAGCCTGCATCAACTGATGCAGTATATGATCAGATGTAACAGATAAGCAGTAATGCTAGTAAACTGAAGATAACCATTAGACATCCAAGCAACTCCAACCGTGTTGATGTAGAGCAGGCACTCAAAAAGCAGTCTCCCAAACAGGTGTAAACCAATAGTAGTTTATTTAGGTACTCAGAAAGGTAGCCTTATGCTTTTGTGCTCAACAAACACTTAATTATAGCCAAGCTATTCCAACATTTTCAGGCCAAGGGTCAGGACTGTAAGCAAATCAGAAAGCTCAATAAACAGAACGAAGGTCAAGGCGGCAGCAACCAAGTAGAGGTCAAAGCCAAGGTTTAAAATGGAGAAGTCACAAGTCCGAAAGCCATGTAACATAAGGAGTCAGGATACACAAAAATAACCAGACAGCCAGGTAAACACCAAGCAAATATCTTGTATCAGTATGTTTATGAATGCTATATACAACTGTCAAGCATTGTTATGAGCATGGCCCAGTATCTGAAAGTGGATGAGTTAATAATAACATTCAGGTTCACAACAATGCTGACCAACCAAAGAGAAGTTGTCAGTTATGCAGCTTGAGGAGATTCTACCTATCATCTGCTGTTTTTGTGGATTACTGGACCCCTGTGCCAAAGTGTAGTTTGCAAAATCCAACACAAAGGGATTCTATTGCAATATTTCTAAGATTATGCTTCTACTGGTTGGGTGTAAATGGGTTCCTCTGGTACTCTTTTCCCTGACATTTACCCCTTGTAAGACAAGTTATTTTTGAATAAAGGGTATAGAGTTGGAAAATGATCATGCTCTTATATGATTATGTGCAGTCTCTAAGTGGAATTTTGAGAGAAACTGCATATTAGATATTTGCAGTGAAATCTTGCTGATGGGATTCTAATATTAAAATTCCATTAACAGGACTTTAACAACCAATGAACAGATATACCGTTTAATCCACAGGAGCACAATGTACTCATAAGGGAGATATAACAGCTGAATAAGCAGATCAATTGATATATGTCCATAAAAATAAAATTTATTAGTATCACCTTAATTGGGATAGTGTGAGAAGACATTAAGGCATTACCAAACCCTTTAAAAGCTACTGACTAGCATATTACTTTCTATTATCAGACGAAACAGCACATTTTACCAAGAATATAAGGTTATAAACCCTCTAAAAGTGCTGTTTTGTCCATTAACAGAAAGTACGAGTTGCCGTGGGGCATCTCATACACCATTTCAAGAGGTGAAATGAGCTGGATTTGTTTAAATGGATGATCAGTCCAATTTAAAAGCCGGTATAAAAGATGTCAACTGACAGGAATTTGGGATGAAATGAATGGTGTCACAATCACTTAGTTCTCTCTTACAGTAACAAGGGGACATAAAACATTGAGGAAAAAAATCGTTATGTGGCATTTGGTTAAAATGTCTGTAAAGATCGACATTTCCCAAGAGGTTTATTGAAATCAAGTCATAAGGTGGTAAAACGCAAAACTTTTGTTTTCATTCATATAGAAGAATATATCTTTATCCATAGTTTCTCTCTTCTCTCACCGCTTTCTTCTTAGCTATTCATATCTTTCCCAGTCCATTTTCTTGCTGCTCATTTTCCCCATTTGTTTATTCTTTCATTTCTGTTCTCTCCACTTTTCTATTCCCATTTTTCTACCAGTTTCACCTCTTCTATTTTCTACTAATTTGCCATTTTAGTCTTGTTTCAATTCTTCTTATACTATCCACTTCTCAATCCCTTTCTTGCCTCATTGTTCTTGCCTATTATGTATGGTTAATTCCCTTTGGTCCTTTCTATGGTGGATAGTTTGCTGGAAACTACAGGGAGGATTCTCATGTTCAGAGTCTTTTCCAGACAATCTAGTCCCATTGTTTTTGGGTATCCAGCTTGACTGTTTTCATTTAAGCACTAGTGATCTGAGGAGTCTGCAGATTGAGGGGCAGATAGGATGAGCTATGTGTTTGGTAGGAGCTATACTATATAGAGTGTTTGAAATTGGATAAGACAATGTCAGTAAAAAGGTTACCTCCATTTAGTCTTCAACTGATCAGCCTAATCAGATTTACTTATACAATGTTCAGCTAATAGTTTATTGTATAAGTATGAGGCACTATTGACATTGTAGAAAGGGCAACTTCTGACTTAAATTAAAATTGAAATAAGGTATTATTCAAAATGATCAAGCCAAAACACTAGCCAAAAAGCATCAGGGCTCTTCAAGAGTAGCCTTCAAAATAACATCTTCTGCATGCACCCAGAGCTGGAATTGAGTCTTAATTTCCCATGAACATACTGGTAACCCTAGACACTTATCTGGCCCTAACATATAATTATTGAGAAATTATAATTATAAATATAAAGATTATAATTATATTATTATAAATAAAATATATTTTCAGACTGATTAGTAAGACTGCCAGTCCATAAGTACTAACTGACACATCTCTACTCATGTAATGAGCACTCTGTATACTACAGGATTTAGAGTTTATATTTCTCAAGCTTTCTTTATTTCATTATATATATATATATATATATATATATATATATTGTGTGCTTGCACAGCTCTTACAACATTTAGCATCCTTGAACTCTGCACTGAATGCAATCTCTTGCCTTGTAATGTTTTCACAACAGTAAGAGCTTTTCCCATTGCCTTAGACCTATGTAAATGATATTATGTTTTGCATACTGCATGTCTCAGTACATGACCAGAGATGCAAAGAAAATGGTGCAGGCCCCCTGCAGATTTAATTCAATACACAAAAAAGATTTATTGTGTTCATTTTAAGCATACATATCACCAGGAAAAAGAAACCATGGAAATTGTGCAGTGATTACCAGCATTCTCTGATGGCAATGAAAGTCTAGAATTGGACTTTTAAAAAAAAATATGATTTATTTGCACGGATTACAAGGAAAAGCTGTTTCTTTATAAAAAAAAAGTCATTTTATTGTATACAATAAAATGTAATTTATTCTTAAAAATAATTTTTGCTTATCATGTACATTTTATATAAAATATGTATTCATTCTTTTATGATAATAATCATAATAAAAATATTCATCCTAAATTTATTATGCTTTCTTGTTGTAAATATGAGGGAAATGTAATGAGGAGATGTGTTGTTTTGTGGATCTCTTCCTATTATTGTCAATTGAAACTACTCTTGGCACACAGGTGTGATTATCATCAAAAAGCTCCTGGCCATGTTTTCAAGCAAAAATTGTTCCAGTTTGCGATTCTAACTGATTATTATTGGAAACTATTCATTTACATTTCAGCACTGAGTGCTTTCCTGAGAAAAGGGGCAAGAGCTCATAAACAAGGCCTGAGAGAAGAAAAACAAAAGAGCAACGGTCTTTTTCATAAAAATAAAGGCTTTATATAAAAAAAAAATTCTAATACATGCCATTAGAATATGGAAAAATTAAAAAAAAAAAAAAAAGATTTCTTCTTTTAATAATTTAATTATAAATGCTATCTATGGGAAAGTCTTGCTTTACGTAAAAAGTAAATTGAGTGAAAATGGTTTTCCCTGCCCCGTGAGGGAAAACATGGAAACAAATGAAAACAAGAAAAGGAAATTTTGAAAATGTAGCCACTTTACCCATACAGAATAACAGAGTCTATAGAAAATCACATTCAACGATGTGCACACAAGCATGGAGTCATTTGGCACTATTAAGGGCATATTTATAATTAAAAAACAGCGGGATAATACACCACACATCATCAGGCAAACACAGTTTAAAATATTTACTTTTTTTCTTAGAGTGTAAAATAATGGCGACAAATCTGGCGTTCGCATGGTGTAAAATTACACACATATTGATAAATTTCAGGTATAATTGGTATGAACAATACAAAATCTATATTTTCAGTACCCCACCAATGATGGGCCCCAGCCAACAGAGCCATCCTTCTTTTGTCTGTCCTGCTTGGACATACGTACACAAAAAGAGCAGTATACACAAACGTTCTGCTCTAGTGACAAATATTCTCTTACGCACCTATTTTTTTAAAAATAAATAAATAAAAAGAAATATACATATCCTAGAGAATCTTAGTTCTTGGGGTAGACTATCTAAATAAAGAGCAGGGATTTAGAAGAATTGGAAGTTTACTGTAGGTCAAACAGGGTACATTTTACTAGGACATGTAAATCATATTTGGGTATGCCCCAGATTTTCTTTGTATGCATATATATCTCCATTATTTATTTATGTTCTAGTAAGACATTGAAATTACCTTTTATTTACATGCACGCAGCAGGAGCTCGCCCATTTCTAATTACAATATGTGTGTACAGTACGGGTGTTTTTGCAACCAGCTTTAGATGCTACAGTAGAATTTCTTTTTTTCATTCCTTAAGGTAATAATTTCTAAAGTAGCTTGGTTGGATTCCTTCACTTTATGTTCAGACAATAACATACAGCTCTTGATAAATTATTTTGCTGTCTCTACTCAAGTGCCCCCTCTCAACTTAAACCTCCCCCTCCTCCTCCTTCTCTCCTCTCCTCCCTCTCTTCCACCTGCCACACACTCTCCCCGCCATATATTATTCATCGCAATCAAATAAGACACAGTGGAGGCTCAGTAGACTTGCTTTTCATATCAGAATTGCTTTTATTGAGTAACACACACGGCAGACCTTAGCTTCCAGCAGCCAGGGCTGAAATGAGCAATTCTCTCATTGTAATAATGTGCCTCTGTCATCTCCTTATTATCAGCATGATAAAAGATGAAATATTCCCAGATCCTGCCCTACTAACCTGATCACAGCGTGATATTTGAGCTCTGGAAATGAGTTTTATAAGCTTTAATATACTCCTTGGCGGAGTGACCCCTGAAATTAAACATTATTACACAGCGGATATTTAAAAAGCCAGGGCCGCAAATTACATCAAAATGAAAATATTAAGGAGTATTACGAATATACAGAGTGGGAGTTTGCAGCATTTTTTTTAATCTTTATTGGTGGGTTCCATAAAACTCTGTGTATCAGTGTCAGAAACATCACAACAGATAATAGTCACACAGGCACCTTGACTCGAGATATTTTATATTTGGGACGAAACCAAATTATTGGTCTGTTTATATATACACTTTTCTCCTCCACCTAGCCCCTAAGCAAAAGGTGACTCTTTAAACGCCTCAAAAGTACATTACACATTTTTTCCTTTTAAAAAAAACAAATAAAAAAACGACAAAGGTAATTGAAAGGAGTGTGATGAAAGGTAATCTGATTTGCAGCTGCTAGGGTCCAGTATGCTGGTCACAGCTGTTTATTTACAAGGCACATTGCAATGGTAAAATCATTTTTTTTTTGGCTATTCATTTTTAGAATGTACCAAGTTGAAGGCACACAATGGGCCATATTAAATATATATTATTTTAACCTATCTGGCTTTTTATTGCATACTAAATGTAACCATGCTAAGGGCAAGCACTTCGGTATGCACACCAACACTTTGCAAATGTTTTGCATCTCCATGCTGCATGATAATTTACAATATAAACCAATAATCAGTCTGTAATGGGAGCAACCGCCTTTTTCTATGCCACACAGTATACCATCAATACAGGGGTGTCCAAACTTTTCGCAACGAGGGCCAGATTTAGGGAGGTGAAAATGTGTGGGGGCCGACCATTCAGCCCGACATTATTTGAACCTTTAACATCATTTAAAAAAGGAATTGCATAGCCATCACAGTAATATTTTTGCACATTAGCGAAATGATCTGCCTAGAAGTATGCAAGAGCAGCGCATCAGTACATGCCAGTACGTGTCTATTGCGAACAGCTTCAGCAAACAGGCAGCAGTATAGACCAAGTGGTAGATCATTTCACTGATTTCCTAAATATTACTGCTACAGCTACGCCATTCCTGATCGCCCTATGCTTACGCCCTATACCTTAACCACCTCATGCACATTCTTAATGACATTAACACATAAAACACCAGAAAATACACAACACATGGATTATGCTATAATACATAAAAAACTGTTTACTGTGCAATGAAAAAAGACCAATGGCTCAGCACAATATAGAAACATTGAGCCAACTGTTAAGGCACAGTAAGAAATGCTCCCTGCCCTCACTGATACTTCTCAGCAAGGCTTTTTAAAGCTGCAATGAAAGTCCCCTCTGCCAACATGGCAGAATTGTAACTCACTTTTACAGCCAATTTACTCAGTCAATATTTATCATGCAGTGGAACCAAACCCTGGGATCCGCAAATTAAAGATAATAGTTCAGGTCGGGTTTCTCTGTCTTCCTGACACCAGGAAAGGCCACTTCCTTGCTGAGGAACTGGCAGGAGGCCCTCTTTCTGATGCTCTCTACAGTTTGCTTCAAGATCGTGCAACCCCACCACCACTGAGCTAGGAGCTCGTCCAGCTTTTTCTGTGCCCACTGCTGTTTTTCCTTGGTGGGGCTGTGGATCATACCTGGCTCAGCAAAATGTCCCTTTGGACCCAGTCTTTCCCTAGCAAAAGCTAACCCCCCAGCTCCCCAGAAAATACCTGTATTAACTGCAGTATAATACTGCAGTATTATTATCAGTTTTACCCTACTACAAGTCTACTTTATGTTTGAAAATATATGCAAAGGAGAATGGAGAGAAAGAGAAAGGAGAACTAAAGTAAAGTGCTAAACATTAGCGGTTATTTACAAAAACCCTGGACAGAAGTGCAAGAGTGTGCCCCTTAGGCTACGGCCACACTGGACTGATGGCTGTAAAAAAAAATCACTTTAATCAAATACATAAAGAGTGGTGGCCATAGCCTTATTGCAGCTCTTCATGCTAAGGGCCCCACTTCCCTCTATTGAACAGAGCATTGCTCAACACAGACAGCACAATATTCAAAATAATCTGTGCTGAGAAATGGAGCACAGAAGCCTGCTGCAATTCTTCAACAGTAAAACGTAGTATGCAACGTGTAAAACTGGTGCATTGCTCCCATTTTGCACTTTCTACACTGCCCAGATGGACATAAACGACCAGTGCCTGAGGAGGTGCCCCTAGTAGCTCCTCAATTCATTGCTCTGGGTTGTTGTCAGTTGAGTGAACTTGGGAAAAGCTCTGTGTGATTTTTCAATGCTCAAATACAAATTTTTGCTGCAATTCGAGATTTTTAAAGCCAAAACGAATTGTTGAGATTTATTAAGCATTAAAACCTCAAAAAAAAAAATCTTAATAAAAGTAGTTAATCGTCTTTAAATTAACTTTTAGTATGATGTAAAGAGAGATGTTCTGAAAAAAATTGCAATTGGTCTTCATTTATTATTACTGTTTTATTATTAAAGAGAAAAAGGAAATTATTTTTTAAAATAAGAATTATTTGATCAAAATGGAGTCTATGCGAGATGGCCTTCCAGTAATTCGAAGCATTCTGGATGTCGGGTTAACAGATAAAGGGTCTAATGCCTGCATTATGTTTCACTTTGATGCGCTAAATGCACCATTAAAATGTGTTTTAATGTTTCTTGGAATCATAAAGAAACAGTAGTAGTAGTGCAATGTAAGCAGCTGTGGGAGTCAGTATATACCAGTTTATGGCAAGAATTTATAAAGTCGTGTGGCTGTGTCAGAAAATAGAAGCTTTCTTGTGAAGCCAACTATTTATTGTCAATATAAACTGGCAAGTAAATGTTTTTGACTTTTCCCTTTTTTTTAAACTGCTTAACACTGAAACACTTTCCATCTAAAATAGTATAATTATAAAGCAGATACTTGTAAAATCTGGCTGTGCATTGAATCCGAAAGTGTTTGCTCTCCTCATGAAAAGCATTTGCCTTTTCCTATCTCTGAGACCCTGGGTTGGAGTCATTAGCGAAGCACTATAAATAGATGCAATAAATCTGATTTATTCGACACAAGTGACATGTTTTGACAAGAGCACGTAAATAACTTTTCCACACCTTGGTGTCTGTAGAGCAGTGTTTATGGACCTGACCTGAACTAATGGTTCTAGCAAAAGAGCAGAATTAGAAAGGTAACATATATATGTAACAGCTTTGGCTGGCACCAAAATAATGCTTCATTTAACCGAGGAAATACTTTAAGTCACGTATTCCTGAGAACTGCTAAGTTGGATGTGTTTCCAGTGGAATTCTTATAAATAATATACGATTTTGACATAGCATTTAAAGTGACACTATCATCTGAAAACCCATTTAAACCTAAAAACAAAGGTTAATTGCTTGTTTTGCATGAGGAAATTATATTTATGTACAGTGCCCTTTCATATCCATCTTCTAGTCTTTCATTCAAGCAACTGCCTTGTTGCTAAGGTAAATTGGACCCTACCAACTAGGGATGCACCGAATCCAGGATTCGGTTCGGGATTCGGCCAGGATTCGGCCTTTTTCAACAGGATTCAGATTCGGCGGAATCCTTGTGCCTGGCCGAACCGAATCCGCATCCTAATTTGCATATGCAAATTAGGGGTAGAGAGGGAAATCGCGTGACTTTTTGTCACAAAACAAAGAAGTAAAAAAAATTTCCCCTTCCCACCCCTAATTTGCATATGCAAATTAGGGTTCGGATTCGGTTCGGTATTCGGCCGAATCCTTTGCTTAGGATTCGGGGGTTCGGCCGAATCCAAAATAGTGGATTCGGTGCATCCCTACTACCAACAGATTACAGCTGACATTCCAAACTGGACGGCGGATAAACAATAAAAAAACACAAAGAATACAAAATGAAGGCCAACTATAAATTATTTCAGAATATCCCTGTCTAAATAATACTAAAAGTTAATTCAAAGGGATCCTGTCACCCATATTCCACATTCCATTTTTCTTACTCAAGCAAAATGAACTTTAATTACACAATATACATTATTTGAATCTTGTTTCCTTCGGTCTTGGAACTCATAATTAAAGCAAGCAGGCAGGAGTGATTTTGTGGACACTGTTATTATAACAAGCCTTGTATCATCTCAAAACGGTGTTAGTGCTCTAGAATGGGTGACTTGATGTCCATCCCCATGCACTGTCACACAATTAAATGGTGAAGAGAACGGGAGAATGTGTGGAGAGCAGTGACATCTAGGAAGTGCTGAATGGAAAGTGAAAGTAATTGTCTGCCCCACTTCATAGAGGAGGGGCAAGCAATATTTGATTGACAGCTGAGAATTTTAAATGAGATTACAACAGCTATGGATGGTTTAATAAAAACAATTTGGATTTCATGTTTAATTTGAAAACAACTTTTATTACACAGCTTTTTAAGTAAGGGTGACAGATCTGCTTAAAAGGAAAATTACCTCTTTAAATAGGAGGCAAACACAGGTCTATAAAACTCAAAAGACCAACAATAATATTCATTTTCGGTTTATTTCAATGCATTCAAAATGCAATGTAAGCAAGAATGATATGGATATAATGAAAAGGGCAGGGGTCATGCCCCTATGTAGAACCCCATAGCAACCCAGCAGACAATTGGTTTCTCATTATTAAAAGTAAATCAGAATATTAACTGCAGGTTGTACACTAGAGGTTATTGCACTGAACTAATTATGCACCATGTCAGTATTTGAACCCTTATGTGTACAAGTCCATAGTTAAATGTGATCTATATATTTGAATAAAAATAAAAAATAAACCAACATATGATTTTAATCCTATGAGCCACCTTTCAAAGAATCTTATCAGATTGTCTTAAATATTTCAATAAATATTTTCCTTTTACCTTGAGCTTCTATTCTATTTTGGGCTGTATGGTGGCTTAGAGATCACCTGACAAGGATAGGTTAAGTACCAAAAACATCAAAACAATAACATAAACACAATTTTATAAGCATTAAGCAATGATGTAATGTCACCATAATAACAAAAAACTTCAAATCCTCCTACCCTGGCATAATATGGCACATTGAGCCATGCAATTCTCTCCCCTACTATCGCAAGATTTCTTTGTTATGCCATTCTGAAATTTCACCTTTTGTATTTTCTATGCTACCGGCTGTAATTTTTCTGTCCTCATCTCTCCCATCGAGGTCTCTTGGTAGCCTTTGGAGAAGAGTGAGATGAACAGAAATGGGAAGTAGAAATACCATTCTCTTAAACCAAATTAAGGGGCACATTTACTATTGGTCGAATATCGAGGGTTAATTAACCCTCGATATTCGACCGCCGAAGTAAAATCCTTCGACTTCGAGTATCGAAGTCGAAGGATTTACCGCATTTCCTTCAATCGTACAATCAAAGGAAAAATGATTAAATCCTTCGAATCGAACGATTAGAATGATTTTAATCCATCGATCAAACGATTTTCCTTCGATCAAAAAAAGCTAGGAAAGCCTATGGGGACCTTCCCCATAGGCTAACATTGGTGCTCGGTAGGTTTTAGGTGGCGAAGTAGGTGGTCGAAGTTTTTTTTAAAGAGACAGTACTTTGACTATCGAATGGTCGAATGGTCGAATAGTCGAACGATTTTTACTTCGAATCGTTTGATTCAAAGTCGTAGTGGAAGTAGCCAATTCAATGGTCGAAGTAGCCAAAAAAAACTTCGAAATTCGAAGTATTTTTTATTCTAATTCTTCACTCGAGCTAAGTAAATGTGCCCCTATGTGACTTCTTTTTATGCATTTTTTGATAGGTATTGATAGATGGGTTGCATACTTTTTCAGGAGTCATTAAAGTCTGACATAGTGCAGAGAGACTGGTGAATTGCTAACGTTGTGTCACTATTTAAAAAGGTTCCCAGTTCTCAGTCTGAAAGCTATAGGCTTGTTAGTCTAACATCAGTGATAGGAAAGCTTTTGGAAGGGTTAATAAGAGATAAGGTACTTGGCTACATTGAAAATCCCAGCACTATGTGTTTGTGCCAGTATGGTTTTTATACAATAGGTCTTTCCAAACTAACATAATTATGAGGGGGGGTGAGAAGGAAACTTGATTCAGGAGTGGGTGTTGATGTAATATACTTAGACGTTGCTAAAGCATTGGAAAATTGGGTTCAGTGTTGATAAATGCAAATCTATGCACTTTGGTAGAAATAATGTAAATGCAAGTTATATACTAAATGGTAATATGTTGGGGGTGTCCTTAACTGAGAAGAATCATGGGATTGTTGTAGATAATTTGTCTAATTCCAGGCAGTGTCATTCAATGCTACTACAGTAAATAAAGTATAGGTAGAGAATCCATTATCTGGAATGCTCCGAATTACGGCTGTCTCTCATAATAAAATAATGAAACAATTTTAAGAATGATTTCATTTTTCTCTATAGTAATAAAACAGTGCCTTGTACTTGATCCAAAGCAATATATAATTAATCCTTGTTGGAAGCAAAACCAGCTTATTGGGTTTATTTAATATTTACATGATTTTCTAGTAGACTTAAGGTATGAAGATCCAAATTACGGAAAGATCCATTATCCGGAAAACCCCATGCATTCTGGATAACGGGTCCCATACCTGTTCTGTCTTGCACACAAAAGTACATTAACTCAAGGGATGAAAACATAATTTTATCTCTTTATAGGTCCTTGGTATGGCCTCACCTTGAGTATACAGTGCCGTTTTGGGCTCCAGTCCTTAAGAGGGATATAAATGAGCTGGAGAGAGTGCAGAGACGTGCAACTAAACTTGTAGAAGGTATGAAAATGTTAAACTATAAGGGTAGACTGTCCAGGTTGGGGTTGTTCTCTGGAATAAACATGCAAAGTGACAAGATAACTCTTTACAAGTACTGTATGTTAGAGGGCATTATAGACAGATAGGAGGGAACTTTTTTCCGATAAAAATAATCAACACACTAGAGGCCGCCCATTTAGACTAGAGGAACAGAACTTTAATTTGAAGCAGCGTAGGTGGTTCTTCACAGTGAGGTAGTGGAATTCCCTACCAGGTGATGCTGTAATGGCAGATTCTATTTATGCCTTTAAGAGTGACATGGATGATTTCTTGAACAAGCATAATATCAAAGGCTATTGTGGCATAGTTACAGACGGAAGGTTTTTCCTAGAATACTCTTTAAGACAAAGCAGATAAAGGAAATAAAAAGGACTGTTTTCAGTTGGGGATGGAAGAGCTAAGGCAGATCTTGGCTTGTGAAGAAATTTTTTGAAAAGTTTGTGTAAATGTTTTCGCCTGGTACAGTTTCGCTGCAAACTTTGTGTGTTCAGCAGCAGTGAATATTTTTTGAAAATCCATGCTACAATTTTGCCATGTGTTTTGTTTCACCGGAGAAAAAAAAACCAAGGGCATCAGTAACATTGCTCCAAGCCTTTTTTTTATGTCTGAAAAAACATTTTCATTGCATTTTGGAAAAATGTCCAATCCATTCTGTGAAATTTCTATGAAATTTCAGTGAAATATTGTGATTTCTTGGGCCAGCTTTGTTCATCACAAGTGATATGCTGTTAAAACATCAAATTCCAGTTAAATTTACCCTGGGTGTCTCTATCTTTCCCTTTGGAAACAATATTGCCACTTCAGCCATTTGAGTGAATTCCCACAGTATTCATATCGTTGGTTTAGGTGAAGGAACATTTTAGATATAGATGGAAATAACAGCAGAAAATCCTACGTCCTACCAGAAGAATTTGCAATCTATGAGGGAGTTATACAGGAAAAAAGGGTAAAAACAAATGCATAAGTGGGAGATTGAACCTGTAGGTCACATAGGTCACGCTATGCTTTATTAAGAAGTGTGCCCTAAGACAATCCATCTTTGGGGTCTCTTGGGGCTAAACAGTAGTCTGGAGCTTGTCATCTTTAAGATACATTTATTTTGTGGACAGGGTTTGTTATAAAGGAGACACACTTGTTGGTTCACACTTGTTGGTACGAGTTTAGCAACAAGAATGTTAATTGTGCCTGACCTATTAATTATGCTTTGCATACAGTAGAGGTGGCATACACAGGCAGATTTAAGCTGCTGATTGGGCACCTTCAGACTTATGCGGCAGTGATTGGCCAATGATTGAATAAACTCAGTATGGTACAGCATGTGGGTGGTCAGATTGGGCCCTCTATAAATAAATCCTAAGGATTGATTGTGCCCTATCAGAAAGTATAACAGATTCAAGATGCCCAGTCCCAGCAACATTTAAAATTAATGGAGACCACCTGGCACCTATTTTATTCATTTAACTCCATTTTTGAACAGTAGTCACTTTAACCCAGTGCTGAACTGCCAGGCAAAGCTTGTTAAAAAAGTCAAATATCCTTGGGGTAATATATGCCAAAAGTGCCTTGACTTCCGCTTTAATACAAATTATTTTGAGAAATATAGAGGCTGCAATAAATAATATTCATATGTGCACATACCTCACATTAACACACTATAAACCCATTATATTGTTACTGTCAACAGCTTTGTAATACCTTTTTAAAACACCCTAAATAATTGTATACAGTAAATCAGGGCAACATGGAAAGGTCACCTTGGTTACCTAAAGGTCATTGATCATGGGGCTGAACCTCATCCATTCTTGTTCCATATAGCTCATCAAGAAGTTCTGAGGGAGGGTAGGGATGCACCGAATCCAGGATTCAGCCAGGATTTGGCCTTTTTCAGCAGGATTCGGCCGAATCCTTCTGGCCAGCCGAACCGAATCCAAATTTGCATATGCAAATTAGGGACGGGGAGGGAAATCACGCAACACAAAATGTTTTCCCCTTCCCACTACTAATTTGCATATGCAAATTCGGATTCGGTATTCGGACGAATATCTCGCGAAGGATTCGGGGGTTCGGCTGAATCCAAAATAGTGGATTCGGTGCATCCCTAATTAGGAGCTTGGCCTTTCTGTCTCACAGCACTGAATTAATTAAACAATGGAGCACATGTAAGAGATATTTGACTCTTTGAATCTCACTAAAAAGTCAATGTTTTCTGTGCACTTGTGTTAATTAAGGATCCTCCTAGCAGCACATTTTTGCCTCTGAATACTAATCAAGATCAAGTTATCTTTGCAAAGTTTCAAATAAGGCATATTTTTATATTCTTGCAATGTAACATGACTGTAAAAAAAAGTGAATAAAAACAGTTTTATGGCTTTTCTCACCTCACCTAATACACCTTGTTTCAGAGAGTTAGATTAAGTGCTCAGAGCTTTCAAAATGAATTTCAGATGTCTCCATAAATCTGATAGGGGCAAACACATTAAGCTTGCATGCTTTTATTGAATTAATTGGCTGCTAGATTTAGATGTGTTGGATTCAGAATAAATGGGCCCTGAAAAAGAAAAATTATATATATATATATATATATATATATATATATATATATATATATATATATATATATATATATATATGTTCAAAACCTAATAGTAAATATCATGTATCATGGTGGTAGAATGACCAAAGAAATGTAAAATAAAGTTTTGCCTTTAATTTTTTTCCCAATAGCGGATGAAAGCTTCAAGAAAAAACGCTACTAAACAACAATGGTTTCTCTGTTTAAGGGATATTGCTGTCTGGCCCTGGAAGCTATAGGGTTCTGAAATTCTGAATAGAACAGGCAAGCCAGACAATCCATTCCAATGGTCCAGTTCCCATGTTGGAGCTGAAAAGTATTTAATTGAAGTGGAAATGTATTTAATTGTAGTGGAAATGTATTTAATTGTAGTGGAAATGTTAGGAAGGTCTCTCTGAGCAGGGCACAGAAGAGCAAGGTTATCTATTTGAGTTAGGAACGCCCAGAGGGGCTGGGGGTGCTGACTGCTACTGCAAGGAGCAGAGGGAGATGTAACCGGATGACCAGTGGGAGAATATAATAAAATTTGCAAATAGCAAAACAATTAGAATAAAATGTGCATTTTGCAATGTAATACTCTTCCTTAAACTGTTATTGCATTGCAAATTTTAATTGTGCATTGCGAATTTTAATTGCGCATTGCTCGCTTCAAGAGGTTGCCTAGATAAATCAGTGTTCTTGCCTGAACATACTGTGTCCTTGTCTTTATGCTCCTGGTCCTATGCGTACCTATGGTAGCAGAAGAAGCAGCTGCTCCTCCGTCATCCATGTTGGGCCCAACTTAATGTCACGTTATGTTACAAAACCCAGAACTAATGCAAAGGTTTTTGGTCACGGCTCACGCTTCTGCCTATAACAGCAGCCTTTCATGTTGGGAGGAGCTATTCACTACTTGGATGCTGCCAGATCTTAAAGTGAGAGAACCAAGTGGAGAGTTGCACAGGCTAGGGAACCAGAATGTGTGACTGGAGTAACGGGGAAAGAGCTAAGCATAGTTAAAGAAACAGGCCGGGTTCAAAACCAGTCAGCGCAGTACAGAGTCAGGATCCTGAAGAATAGTCAGTGACAGGCAAAGGTTGGTTCAGGCAGAGATACAGGGGAGGTCAAGGACAGGCAATGGTCAAGGAACAGAGAACACAGACTAGAAGCACACCCAGGAACTATCTACAATAGACCTACATTGGGCAGGGCACCAATGTGAAAATGTCTCTGTTGCCCCACTAGAGCACCAGGTACCGTTACACATGCTTTTTAAAATACTCAAACAGCCACAAATCCCACACTTTATAATTCTAGGAACACAAAAACATATAGTTTGTTTTTTTCCTGTAGTCTCTGATCTTGCATTTTCAAGATAGTTTTAAAGTAGGCAATGGCAATTTCAACTGCTCTGCTAACATCTGGTCACAGAATGATGAGTATGGATAATTCTAGCTGAGTATTGATAATATATTTGAGTGAGTAGCTTTCTTTTTGGGGACATCACCATGTCAATGAAATTGTAATATTCTCTCTCGCCAGTGATCCCACTAGAGACTTTGCTAGAATGAGCACAGCAGGAGGAAGACCACTGACCTCATAAATAGTGGAAATGATTGCAAATCAGAATGCATGTAAGTCTTTTCTCAGTAGGTATCTTCATCCCTCTTCAAAGGAAACAATCTTCTCTTTCAGATCATGTTTGCCCTTTCTCTTAAATTTGTCTGACAATAGAATGGATAAATTGTGTTCTTCTCTAACTGTTTGCACTGAAATTCAAATATTCTAAGAGAAATAAAATACTTTCTGAATCAAGACAGCTTTAGAAGGCTGTTAGTTTCAATAAAGTTTGTAGGTTCTGAGTAAATAGTTACATAGTTAATTTGGGTTAATAAACCTGTCTGTTAGGTTCAACAATTCCATGTGCATAAATATCCATTTTTTTAACATGCACTTGTTATAGGTATAAATACAGCTACAACTCCCAGAATCCTTAGCCATTTTCCTGCATCTTGGTCAAATAGCCCTCAGACTAAATGTAAATGACTGACCTATGCAATACATATTGCTATGTTTATAGAATAGCTTTTATATGAAAATTTGTGTTTTAAATTTTAATATTTAATACATATACTTAAATATTCGCTAAAGGTGTTGTTTGTATAAAAAAAACCACAATACATATATGAAATGGATATTGCTGGGTTTAAATACATACTGTTACTCTTAGCCCACGGCGTCCTTTGGTCTGACGTCAAAGAATACAGGGACCTGGTGATGTTTATTAAACATACAACTCTTGTAGTCGTGAAATTAAAAACGTTTTCCTTTTTTTTGGCAATGCCTTTGAAATATAGTTAATGTTCAATTTGCAATTAAAGGACCTGTTAACCTAGCTATAAGATATTTTCTTTCACTATAAAATTAAACTGAATTATTCTGATTAGACATTTCAGGAGGCTTAGCTAATATCCCCATTTCTTACACGTTAGCCACCTCAAAGTAGTAGCTGATCTGACCAGTCTGCGAGCAGTAGACAATCCATTATAGAACAGTACACATTTCAAAGTTCAATATGAAAGACAGAATGAAAAAGAGTACAACTATGCACAGTGCTGTAATAGTCCTTTTTATTGTGCTTTCTAAATTAGAATTCTGTATTGTGAAGTTTCCGATTATTTGCCAAGGTATTGCATATCTTCATTCTTATATGTAATAATGTTCCATTAACAAAAAAGGCCAGATGTTTATCATTGGACAGCAGGGTGTTGCTCTGAGGCAACGATTGCAGTTGTCTTCAGTTTCAAGATTTGATCAGTGTGGGACTGGGCCTGTTGAACACCAGGAAAAAACATGGGAGGCCTGAAAATAAAAGAGATTTATAACATACATTTTTAATGTATTGCATTTCTAAATTAATTAAGTAGACTCAATAAACCTCATTTATGAACTGAAGTGCAAGGGCAAAGTGCTAGCTTGGACACACAGTTCAGCTCACATTGATTAAAGCTATAACAAAAAGTACTTGTGATGAGCAGCATTGCTCTAATAGCATGCAAGTAAACATAGATGCAAGGAAACCATAGAATTATAGGAATTTGTGAGCCAAAGGCTCTGAAGAAGGCTCACAAGTGGGTCTGAAACGTTGGTTCTTATGCACTAATTATAAATAAACTTGAAGTCCTGTGTTGTGCCTATATATATATATATATATATATATATATATATATATATATATATATATAGGCAAGTTCATTTTTAAAACCATTAGACTGGGGTTTAATGAGGTTGTGTCCACAAAATACATATAGACAAATGCAAGAGGCCCTCTGCACTCAACCCATTATCAATATATTTAAGACATTGAGACATATTATGCATAGAGCTACTAAAAAATGCCTTACTCTTTAAACAAAACAAAGATTATTTGTCCATATATTGCACTATATTTAAGCTGGCCAGTTACGTCAAAGTCATCCCATATCTGGCCAGTCCTACTCTCTCAGTTTTCATATGATTCATTAAGAATTCTACTGCTTCATTATACATTTAAAAGACCGAGTCTGCAGCTTATTGGCCCGTGTATGGGGGCCCCGACGGGCTTCCCCGATCGAGATCTGCCCTAAAGTCGGCCAGATCTCGATCGGATGGGACTAAAAATCCCGTTGGATCACAGCCGCATCTGTTCGTTGATGCTGTCCCGCGATCCGACCACCCGTTCGCGTTCCATAGGATCCGATCGTTGGGCCCTAGGGCCCACGATCGGATCAGCCCGATATTGCCCACCTCAAGGTGGGCATATCGGAGGGAGATCCGCTCGTTTGTTGACATCGCCAAACGAGCGGATCTCTCCATGTATGGCCACCTTAAGTTTTACCTGCAACTTACTTGTTGCTTTCAAAGTAAAACTCCCAAAGCTGCCCTTTTATTAGCCACCAGTGGGATCACCTGACTATAGCTGGGAAAGGTGGGGGCTACAACAGCTGGCCTATTTGGCTGTATATCACACAAATAGTTAAAAAGTTCCAGGGTAAGGTATGAGCATGGGTTACATACGACTTGCACTCCAGGGCAGGGCCTTCACTAAGTGGAAGCGCACCCTTTAAGAGGTAGCAGAACTACTCAACACAGGCAGGTTAAGTGTTATTAAGAGATAGATTGGACGCCAGGAGGTTCTTGGATGGTTAAACAGGTGAACAGATTTATTATGCCAGAGGCAAATGACGTCAGGTTTGCTCACAAATACTTGTAGGATACAGCAGATGGAACCACAGTGGACAGAGTGGTCCACACAGTCAGATCAGAGCATAAAATATCAGCAGACAGGGGTAATAGCTTCTCCTTTAACCGACTTTGCCAGTGAGGGGATCGGGATCAGTTCAGGTAGGGTACAGGCAGTCCTTTGCTAACCTAGATGCTTATCAACTGAGTTCCCTGCTCTAAAGGCAAACAGGCCTTGTGGGAAGCTACTCCCTTCTACAAATTCTTGTTGGAGCAACAACTGCTCTTACTGCTAAACCTCTCTGTCTCACTCTCCTAGAGCGTCTATTACAGGAGCTTACTATGCTAGCTGTTCCTCGTTCACGGGTTGCCTGGTCCCGACTTAGATCTCCAAAGGTACAGGTCCCTTTGGGTTAAATGGCTTTACTGGGCCTATGGTGATCCCCGGCTCAATGGGAATCACCTAGAAGCACAGGATCAAGAACAAAAGAGGAAGAGGCCACTCCCTACACAGCACTATATAGCACTATGGCAGGGGAGTGTCATTACACTCTTTGTCCAATAGGTGAGGTGGTTACACTTAAACTGTTGCAAGGGCTTGTGCCCAATAACAAAGTATAAGAGAACTACATAGAAAAGGTAGGGGATTAACTGTAATAAAAGTACCTGGTGGTCTAGCGGTGCGGCGGCGTGGACGGCCGCCACGCCGCCGCGCTCCTTCTTCTTCCTCCTCCCAGTGCCATTTGGGTGCACGCTGCGCGCCTCTTAAAGGCGCAGGCGCGCTGGAGTGATTGCGCTAGTGCGTTCTGGCGCGAAAACGCACGTTCTGGGGCGTGGAATTCTTGCCCTATAAAAGGCCCATTCAGACTGCTGACTGAGGCCCGTGATAGAACTTGTTTCTTGTGGTTCCTGAGCCTTGTGCGTTTGATCTGTTCTGAATCTAGTGTAACGCTTTCTTGGCCTATTCTGCCAATTAGGAGTTAAGGGTGACCAGCTAGGTAGTGAGCATGGGTTACATTGCGAATCCTCACCCAGGGCAGAGCCTTCGCCAAATGGAAGCTTCCCCTTTAAACTGTAGTTGAACTACAACTCACAGGCATATAAGTACAAAAATAGAATAATGGACGCCAGGAGGTTCTTTAAAAAGGTAAAACAGGAGCAGATTTATTATGCCAGAGGCAAATGACCACAGGTTTACTTACAATAGTACTGAGGACACAGCAGGAGGAATCACTTTGGACAGTAAAGGTTCACAGTCAGACAGATGCGACTCCCAAAGGATATTGCAGATAGGTGTACATCAAATCCCAGTTCAACCGACGTTGCACAGTGAGGGGATCGGGATCAATCAGGTAGGGTTCAGGTAGTCCTTTGCTCACCTACTGCCCTAACAACTGAGGTCCCTGCTCTAAAGGCAAACAGGCCTTGTGGAAAGCTACTTCCTCCTACAATCCTTGTTGGAGCGACAGCTGCTCTTTCTGCTACACCTCTCTGTCTTTCTCTCCTAGAGAGACTATAACAATATCTTACTATGCTAGCTGGTCCTCGTTCACGGGGTTACCTGGTCCCCGACTTAGCACTAAAGGTGTCAGGTCCCTTTAGGGTAAAGGCTTACTGGGGCCTATGGTGATCCCAGGCTCAATGGAGATTCACCTAGCAGCAGCACCAGGAGCCAAAGAGGAAGAGGACACTCCCTGCACACACTATATAGCAGTGTGGCAGGGGAGTGTCATTACACTCTTTGTCCAATAGGTGTGGATGTTACACTTTACCAGTTACAAGGGCTTGGCCCAATAACAGGGGAAAAGAGAACTAATACAAAAAGGTAGGGGATTAACTCTATAGGAATAGGATATCCTATAGGTCCCTACACTAGTCTGTTTGATTCCCCGTGTTTGACCCAGCCTTTTCCTGACTATTCTGCATTCTGTATCCTGACCCTCGCCTGCCTACGACAACTCTTCCTGCTTAACCCCTTGATTGACAACCCGGTTTGACCCTTGCCTGCCTGACGATTCTTGATATCTGCCTGCCTCGACCCAGCCTGTCTGACGATTCTCTTGCCTGCTCCATTTGTACCGTGACCTTCGGCCCAAAAGACTCTGCTAACAGCCGTGCCCCTTCGCCAGCCAGAACATCTCGCCTTGCACCCCTCATTAAGTCCAGGTGGCACCCAAGTAAGCTGAGGGCTCCTCCCGAAGCCCAACGGTGGTCACACTACTGGTGAAGCCGAGCCGAGACCAGGGTGCTTGGCATTTGTTCTGGTATCAGGTGCCGGCCATGACATTACCTCTATAGGGAATGTAGATCCTATAGGTCCCTACATATATATATATATAGCAGAAACAAACAAACCACACTAGGACTTCGTGTCTCAAAAGCCAAGTGAAGGTTTATTCTTGCTCAACGTTTCGGCGCTCCAACTGAGGCCGTCTTCAGGAGTGCCAAAACGTTGAGCAATAATAAACCTTCACTGGCTTTTGAAACACGAAGTCCTTGGAGTGCGGTTTGTTTGTTTCTGCTATACTAATGTGTTGACCGGCACCCAGGCATTTGAGGACAGTTTAGAGTGCACCAGTTGTATGGGATTTATACATATATATATATATATATATATATATATATATATATATATATAGCATGTATAAAAATATAAACAGGACCAACCCTTGGCAGGATTAATCCTTCTGGGGACTAAAAAGGTTGAAAGAAATACAGAAAAGACAGGTCATTGTTTTCTGTCTATATATAACATGCCTAACCACTAGTTAATCCAAGGGAAGGTAAAATCCCCATATGAAGCCTCTCTTATTTGCCTCAGAGGGGGGACATTTCCTTTCTGACTTCAAGATGGCAAATAAAGCATTAGAGAGATTATTATAGGATCCACTTATATATTTACACATAGTTAATATATCTCCCCTTAAGCATCTCTTCTCCGGCGTAATTGTTGCACATTTGAAAACAAAGAATTCAGAGTGCAAGGATAGGGTAAGAGAGAAGTAATTCCATTTATTGCAGGGAGCGGAAAGATGACAGAAACATTCACTTAAGCTCCCCATAGACGCGACGATTCTTCTTGCTGAACGACCGATTTTAGGGAAGTCCGACCAATCCTTCGAAATTATCGTGCGTTTAGTGGGATTCGAACGATCGTACATCTTACGATTTTTCGGCTGACATCTGTCAGGAAATTGATCGGCCAGGTCAAAAAATCTTTGTCGGTCCCAGTGCAATCTATCTATGTTTGCAGGGCCAAGCAGGCAGCTCCCCTGCTGCGAAAATCGTGGTCTCACGATGAGGATCTGATCTTTTAAAAATCTCAACATCTATGGCCAGCTTTAATCTTGCACATGGGAATTGGTGCATCAGGTAAAAGTACCTACACATATATCTCTATACAAGTAATTCAGTATACAGGTAATTTAACATAATACTGTACTAATACTCAGGCCCGGATTTGCGGCAAGGCCGCATAGGCCCGGGCCTAGGGGGGAAAAAAATAGGGGCGGCATGCCGCCCAGCCGCATTATGGGGACGTTCGCGTCCCCATTCAACTACACCAGCTGCGCTGGCGTTTTTTCGCCGGCGGGCGCTAGGACCGCGCGGCCGCCTGGTCGGATCGCGTGGCCTAGGGGTGGCCGGGGAACAAATCCGGCCCTGCTAATACTACTATTCTGGCAATACACATAACAAATAGCAATCACATAAATATAATAGTTTGGCTTTTATAAAATAATACACACATATCATGCAGCATAAATGATCTGTATCTGGCATTAGCTACTGTGCAACATGTGCACTGATTCTGCAAGTGTAACTGACTGTGTTCTGAAGACAGTATAAAGTCTGTAAACCATTAGGCTAAGGATTACTACCTGAAAGACAACTGAACATTTTCTTATTCCTGCACATTGGAATGTGTACATCAAGTAAAAGTTCCTACCTCAGCTGTGCACATGGGTTCCCTCTGCAATAGCAGAGCAGGAAGTGTTCCTGGAAAATACAGTCTTACAGGAAACAAACTTGATCTAATATACACATTTTATTAGGGGGTGCATAATAACTTTTACATGAACAACCGCAACTTGGCCAGTCTTTCTTCATAACTGAGTGTTTCCATGCCCTTTTCCAGTTTAGTTGCCCTTCCCTGGACCTAGGGTTGCCACTTGGCTAGTATTTTACCGGCCTGGCCGGTAAAAATGATGGTTGATGCCAATGTTATTAATAGGGAAAAAAGATAATTATATAGGAAGGCCGGTATTTTTTTCCAGAAAAGGTGGCAACCCTAGTTGCCACCTTCCCCCACTGGTAACTCTGGTCGGGGTCGGGCCAATGATGTCATGGAGCAGTGATGTTGTAAGCGGCCAGTGATGTCATGCAGGTGCGCATGGGCAGAGCTATGGCGATTGGCAATTGGGCAATCACCGCATCAATCTTATCTAATCCAAATTAGGAAAACCGGACAGCCCTCCCAGAAAACCGACATGTCCGTGTGAAAACCTGGACAGGTGGAACCCTACCCAGACCATCCCCAATTCAATAATATTCTATTTCCGTTTGAACACTGACGACCAAAACTGCATGGCATATTCTGGATGGGGCTTTATACCAGCACTCTGTACAATGGCAGAATGACCCCCTCGTCCTGCGAATCTATGCCCCTGCCCATTTTGATACAGATCTTGGTTTCCTCTTATCATCTACACTTGTCAGTTTATAGCACACTGCACCTGTCTAAAAACTTTGCTGGTGCATACACCATTGTATATATATTTTAGCAGCAATTATCTGCACTCCAGCTTTGTTTGCTTTTATTTGATGTGCATTGTCTATATTCATATAGTGGAGCTGTTTTATTATTCCCAGAGCACTCTTATTTGCCAATAATCCATTTGTGGCTAGATTAAAGATGCAACCTTTGACCTTTATATATTTATGATAACACAGTATCACCCTGAAATCACCACAAGTATGCTACTGAAATTATTTTTCAATTCTCCCACCGCTTGTTATGTTTTACAATTTAAGTGTGGCAGTGGAGTTAGATTAAATGTTATCAGTCATACTTCAGAGTCAATTCCAAAACTGTTCAAATAATGAAAGAAGAGACATAACCCAGTGCCCGACACCATAAATTAGACCCAATAACAACTTATTACTACAGCAACAGCTGGGATCAAAAAAAAACCTAAAGTTAGACCTACAGCCACCCCTGAATAGATGGTAGCTCCTGGGATCCCTCATGTTGTGCGTCAATAGGCACAGCGCATGTGCATCTAAAAAAACCAGGTTCATGTGTTACTCTCATGCCAAACACTGGAAATGAAATTTGTAGGGAGAAACTCTACATTATGGGAAAAAAACATGACAATGACTAAAAATTGCACTATGCGCACTGCACTTGCACTCCTTTAAGGAGTTATTTATGTCCAAATGTGGAATTATGCTCATGCAAATTTCCCCAAAGTTATCTTTTTGGTTTGGTAGTTGTCACTCATTGCTTTTTGGTAGGTAAAACATAAGCGTCAGTTCTATGAATTGTAGCAATACTGGTGGGCCCGATGATTGATTTACAGCAGTTGAAAGGTAAAAGTTCCAGATTACAGGTGTAGGAGACATTGGAGATAGAGAATAAGAATGCTCAGTATTATGGAAGGGCAGAATAACAGGGGCTCTGGTAGACAATTTAAAATAATGTGGTTTCTTGGTTTCTTTTAATTGTATTAAAAATACCAAGGGGCCTAATTATCATGCTGTGTAAAAAGTTGCCCATCAATCAGCAATTAGATTTCAACATTGAATACAATTATGGAAAAGGACCTTGGAGTCCTTGTAGATGATAAACTTGGCTGTAGCAAGCAATGCCGGTCGGCAGCATCAAGGGCAAATAAGGTCTTGAGCTGTATTAAAAGGGGCATAGAGTCAATGGAGGAGGGGGTCATTCTTCCACTGTATAGAGCACTGGTAAGGCCCCATTTAGAATATGCCGTACAGTTTTGGTCTCCATCACTCAAACAGGACATTATTGTATTAGAGAGGGTATAGAGAAGGGCAACTAAGCTGGTAAAAGGTATTGAAAATCTTAGCTATGAGGAAAGACTGGCCAAATTGGGGATGTTCACGCTGGAGAAGAGGCGCTTAAGGGGTGGTAGAATAACTATGTATAAATATATAAGGGATCATATAATAATCTCTCTAATGCTTTATTTACCAGTAGGTCTTTCCAGCTGACACAAGGTCACCCATTCCGATTAGAAGAAAACAGGTTCCGCCTAAATATTCGGAAGGGTTTTTTCACAGTGAGAGCTGTGAAGATGTGGAATTCTCTCCCTGAATCAGTTGATACATTAGATAGCTTTAAGAAGGGGTTGGATAGCTTTTTAGCAAGTGAGGGAATACAAATAGCTCATAGTCGAAGTTGATCCAGGGACTAGTCCGATTGCCATTTTGGAGTCAGGAAGGAATTTTTCCCCCTCTAAGGCAAATTGGAGAGGCTTCAGATGGGTTTTTTGCCTTCCTCTGGATCAACTGGCAGATAGGTAGTTAATAAAAAAAAAAAAGGTTGAACTCGATGGACATGTGTCTTTTTTCAACCTTACTTACTTACTATGTTACAAAAGCAAAGATCTGATTGGTTGCTATGAGCAACATCACCGGTATTGCATCTCTCTACTTTTTACACAGCATATAGATCCCTATATATCACTGATGTAGGATTATATTACATGGGATTTTCTGTTGACGTTTGTGCTGTTTGAAAAAACTTGTGGCCAGTATCATTCCAGCAATGATATTGTCACACATTTTTATTGGTTCGTTAGGGGAGTATTGAGTATGCCTGGGTCATGACAGATGAGCATCCCAAGACCTTTATCTGAGGTCAAGTTAAGGGATTTGTATTCAAAAGCTGATGCAAGATATTTGAGTTTACCCTTGATTTATGCAAGATTTGCTGTTCGATGTCAAGTGGGTTTACCCCAAATCCCACATTTTTAGGATACCTGATATATGAAACAGGAATCGGTCAAATGTTCATCTCTTCAGATACGGTCTACTGAGATACCATTGAAATCAACTGGAAATTTTAATTTTCCTTGAAAACTTGAATATTTGATTTGCCAGTTTTTCGAGGTATTACCTCATCGCTCAAATGGGTGCAGCGCCCAATTAAGATGAACCCATTTGAGATCTTTCTCATAAAAGGTCAAATGCAAGGAAAACCGAAATATAAATACTGTAGATATATACGCAGAATTGCACAAAATCATTCATTAGAATTCAGCACAAACCTTATGAGAAACTTATTTTCATTGTCAGCAGCAGCCAGCAACATCTTGGTCTAGATTTAATATTTGCAGATGCAAATAAAGCATACAGAGGGCACAAAAATATAAAATAGCTTTATTTTTTTAGTGCATCTCTCACAGCTGGGGGATCACAACTTGTCCCCACAATGATGTTGGAGTTTGGGAAAATTTCTTGAAAAAGAGCCGTGCAATTTGCGTCCAAAAACTGCACATTGCTTGATGTCATTACACATGCCAAGAATCATTTTAAGCACAGGGCTCTTTTTTGCTTATTTGCATTTTGCACTTTTTACCTGTTAAATGAAGCCTCATGTGTGCAATAGCACACATGCTATTTGTGGGGGTTCAGCTGAGCTTTAAAACCCTCCTGCAACTTATATCTAACCTTTCATTTCTAAAGATTTTATTTCTGATGCTTGCTCTCTTTTGCCCACTGTAGCCTGTGCCAAAGTAAGTAAAAAATTAACATTCTTTGTCACAAAACAATTCTTTTATCTAAAATTTAGTCTTTGTGATAAATGGCCCAGTCACTTTGCAGAACATTATTCATGTTGTATTACATCCACGGAGAGAGGCTCTGATAGATGTTAAGGAGTATATGATTAACAGAGAGGAAATTAATATATATATATATATATATACCACTTGCTTGGGTTTGATTTAAAAGGGAAAGGGCAGATGAGAGGATGTAGTGCCAGTGGTGAGTGAGCTAATGTAACTTCGATAAACCATAAATATGAGGAAACTTTAGCGTAGGACCCAAACCGATAAGAGGCTGTATGTTTTACATCCACCCTTGACATGAGAAGTATTATAGTTGACAGGATGTATAGGAAACCTTTCCATTAACTCTTTAGTAAGGTCAGTTCCTGGGAAGGGGAGTCATAAAGGGCAAGAAGTTGGGGACTCCCTGAGCCACTATATTTCAGTTTATGTATAAAGACCAATTATGACATGTACATTTTATGGTGCAACATCATAGAAAACAAATGCTTTATAATATGCTGAAACAATAAATGCATGCACAATATTGCTGCAATAATCCCCCCCCCCAAGATTGCAGTTTTTTTCACAATGAAAAACCAGAAATCTTGGCAGGTTTTATGTGGAAAGAATTTTTCGCTGCACATTACGGCAAAACCCAAGCTCATAAGCCAATAAAAATACTGTAAACATATGTTTAATTTACTGCAGAAGCAGCTCATTATTTTAGGGATAAATTCTACTTAAAAAGGGACAGTAATCTCTTAAGCTTTGTGCTGTTCCTGTGGTAAATCAAGCCCTCATTTCTTCACTGTAGTTGACTTCAGTCCTTTAGGCAGTGGGATTCCTTTAGGCAGTGGGATTCCTTTATGGTTGGGAACCCAGATGCTACCACCACCCTGGACGTAGAGGTTATTTCAGGGCCCATTGTGAGTTGTGTCATGGTATCAAAAATGCTAACCCCCTGTCATGTACTTACTCCTGTTCCTTTACCAAAACCAATTTTAACAAAACGCATGACATTGAATCAAAAAAGGCCATTGAGTTTATTAACACAAATGTATTAACCTTTACAAAAATTGTCAAGTTGCAGAGAGACTTCTATCTGACATCAAGTCCTCAGCCTCCCTTGGTGGATAGCCCATGTAAAGAATCCAGACTCGGTCTTTTAAAGGAGAACTAAAGATTAACTGAGGAAATAGGCTAGAATTCATGTTCATTATGGGGCAGATTTATTAAGGGTCGAATTGGAAATTAGAATTCAAATTTTTGAATTTTTTTTGATCAAAACTCTAAAATTCGAATTGTGAATCATACAAACTCCATTTGAATTTTAAATAAAATTCAAATTCGAATTTCCAGATTTATCAAACCTTTTCCCTGTGAATAATTTGAATCTGAATATTCGCCACCTTAAACCTGCAGAGGTCATGTATAAGTCAATGGGAGGGGTCCAGTGACCAATTTGAAGATGTTATTAGCCATTCTGACATTCAAGTTTTTTTCAGAGAAAAAAATACATTTGAGTTTAATTGAATTTGAATCAAATTTGATTCAAGTTTTTGGGTCGGTAAAATTAGTTTGAGTTTTAGATATTCTATTTTTTTCTTAAATACCCCCCCAATCAGCCCTGTATTTATATTACAGGTCAAACTCATTTTCTACATGATAATTTGTAGTGACCCCTAAGCTTAGCTTCTCAGCAGCTGAGTCCTCTGAGAATGTGAGTGTCGCAGACACTTTCCAAGAAGCTAGTGACCCCCTGTGATAAGTTTGAAGTCCTGGATCATTGCTGCTATTGAGAAGCTGAAACTTTAGGCTGGTGCAATTAGATCAGTATATAAAATATGGCATTTTTAGCCATATTCATTTTAAGGGTTTAGTTCTCCTTTAAGACAACTATCCCAGAGGCCACTCATCAGCTGTCCCAACACAGACTCGACAAGTGACACCACAAATCTCTCACCACTATCCCACCCAAAACTACTGCCCAGGAAGGACACCCTAATTCATAACAGAGTTCCCAAACTGTAGGAACGCCCATTTTCCCAGCTTTTAATCATAACCCATCGGCAACCTGACCTGGTGTAACTCCAATTTACCACCACTGTCCCTTCCACCGCCTGTTGACCCCTTCAATGTGACTTGTAATAGGGAGGGAGATCTTATCTTACCTGCTCTGAGCTAAAATTGCTGCTGATCTCAGGACTCCTTGTGTTTTGTAATCCATAACCAGTGTCGGACTGGCCCACAGGGATACCAGGGGAACTCCTGGTGGGCCCAGGTGTCAGTGGGCCCTCGTGCTTCAAAACATTTGGCATATTTCATGGCCACTACCTATTTCTGTGAGAACAAAGAGACTAAATAGATTGAATAATAGATTATAGCATGTAAAGAAAAGAGTCTAGCAGAATAGAGCTTGCGTGAGGAGAGGAATTATAATAGTACTGAGAGTGGGCCCCTGATCTAAGGTCTTTTGGTGGGCCCCTAGTCTAAGATTTTTGGGTGGGCCCCTGGTGTCCCAGTCCGACACTGTCCATAACTACTCCTTCTCTCTGTAATCCCTAGCAACTCCATCCACCTGGGATTCACCAGTGGGCTGCTTCCTCCTGGTTGCCATGGCTCTTCTTCTGCCTAACACTCCAGGAGGCCTATACATGCTACATACTTACACCTGATTCACAAAAACGTGATGTGCAACAGCTTTCACAATGGTACTGAAATTCTGGGGGGAAAACACTGCTAATGTTGATTTGCCTCAAAAAACTGCACTTTGCCCTCTGTGCCCTGTTAGTAAATGTGCCTTAATTTGTGAAGTAATGCAGATGTACATTGCAGCAGGTAGCTGGTGGCTAGATCTGTCCTGCTCTCGAAATGCATTCAAATCAATGGGCATCAACATTTTCCTGTCTCCAAATGCATACAGTCAATGGGCGTTTTTTCTTGCGGCAATTTTTTTGTCTCAGTGACTTTTTTGTCCAAATGCATTAAAGTCAATGGCGTTTTTCTTATGGTTGACTTTTTTGTCTCTGCAACATTTTTGTTTTGGCAACTTTTTTGTTGCTGTGAATTTTTGCAGCAGTTTCGCGAAAAAAATTTGCAGATGTACTTAATTGTAATAGCTGGTGTTATTTACACATAAGTAAATGATAACGTCAATGGATATTGTAGCAAAGTTGAGCGCTTTATGTTTGTACCAATTTAGGACAACTCCATTTTCTGCTATAAATCTAATGGATTTTTTTTGTCGCCATAATATAATTTGGCTAAATATGAGAGTGGGATCTCTCTTCTGTATTGTGTGCAAGTAAGGGGAGGAGTCAAGCAGACAGGAAGGAAGTGCTGCAGAGGAAGTGCTGGGAGAGAAGCAGGGAGAGTGAAAGAATGGTTCCAGGTATTACTGTGTGTGAAAAGTCAGTAGAGAACCTCAGTGGCAGAAAAGAGTGCTCTGTTCAGGAGGCAGAAGGAAAGGAAGTCCTTGTCAGAAGAAACTGCCACATAAGAAGGGATCTGCCAGCAGTTCAGAGACCAAACACACTCTGGAACACTGTATGTATGCAAGTATTGTCCGGCAAATAATTCTATCAACTTTTCTCTTTGTGTGTGATTGTGGAACAGAGAAGATCCCAGGGAGAGGTATGACAGCCCAGTCTGTCCTGAGCCTGGGTGGTGGCACGCCAAATCACATGCTCTTCCCTGTAGCAGAGACATAGGACTCCTCTAGCACTAAATAGAAGGAAGTGAATAGAAGTGTTGGATTTCCTTCATTAGCAGAATATGGCTACACTAGAGATGTGCGGGTCGAGAACAACTCGATAAATTCATATACATTATATAAATTATATATAAATTGATAAACAATAAATAAAGTTTTGTATCTCCTAATCCTGTTACATACATACCAACTGTGGTGCAACTGAATATCAGTTTTATTGTACATATAACCCTCCCTTCTTAACTCTTCGTCAGTGTGAGATGATTAAATAAGAATTACCCTCCCAGTTAGACACACTGTATAATTAACACCAGCTAAGCTATTCTTTCTGTAGTAAGGATGGAGGTGCCAGTATAAAGTGCTGACGTCAGCAGCAGTGATTAAGATATAAGCATACCATGAACAAGCTGAATTGATTAGTTAAAAAAAAAAAAGTTTTATTCAAAAAGTAAAGGTAGGGAAAACAAAAAAAAGGGCATGGAAAGGTGAATTCAATGGGGAAGTGGGGGAGGGTGTTAATATGCTAGGAAAATTTTATTCCTAGGTGTCCTTGGGCAGACTTGGGGCCATTTACTAGCAATCGATTTTAATTTTTTCCCACAAATCTCTAAAAATTTGTGGTTCTCTCATTGTTTTAAAAAGTATAAGAACCATGAAAACCTCTAACTTTGTATAAAAACTTTGTATAGAACTATGGAAGTTGCGCTGATCTTTTTGGACTGCTCTAAATCAATTCTTTTACAGGTTTTTCATACTTTTTTCTGCTAGGAAATGTCCAAAAACGTGAAATGTTTAGAAGTTTTTGATGTATTCATATTCGTTAGCGCATTGTTCAGCGTAAATTTCCATTCATAGTTTTTTTATTCAGGTTTTCGGAGTGAACAACCCAAAAACTTGAATTAATCGAGTTTTCTGCTGGAAATGAATCGAGTTTTCAAACGAAACCCACCAGAAAAAACTCAAATATCAGGAAGGCTATGAACATCTTTAAATGGTTCAAGGGACCTCTGCCATTGACTTCTACATGACCTACACAGGTTTTAAAAAATTATGTTGCTGGTACTTTAAACCTGAAATTCAAGTTTTTGATTGAAAACTACCCTCGAAAAACTCAGGAAAAATCTTTTGGGAAAACACAACTCGACCTTTGATAAATCTGCCCCACAGTAAGTGAAAAAAGCATGAAAACTCTCATGTAAAACTTTGGCATCTGAAAGCTTGTGAGGTCATGTGGAAGTCATTGGGAGCTGTCCTAGGAGAAATGTATAACATTTTATTCAAGTTCTGTTTTTGTTTAGCTTGTTGGGCCACTAAAAATGAAGACTAAAATATGAATTTGAGGTTTTCATATTTTTAATCATGTTTTTTTGTATGCAATTTTTTAAATAGATATGGTAACAAATGTTTTTAAATGTTGTGAGTTAATTCAAAGTAGAAAAAGATTCTAAAATTACACAAATCAGACCCGACTGTTATGCTCCTAGGGAAATAACCTAACAGATTTTCCAACTCAGCTCCCAGATTGTCCCAACATATTCTTACGGCCGCATGATTGATCATTGCACGCAACTGGAAAAAGGCTACTATACCCTTATCTATGTTAAAAGCAAAAATCATAGATATAGCAGCCAATGAAAAAATGACGTACATGCTACAAAATTATATGGAAGCTTATGATAGAATTTGGCTACCTTGGCTAGCATATGAGAATGACCCTCTGCTTTTTTCAGCATTACATGTATGAGTAGATTACTAGAGTAACTTACAAAACAATGGTTCTTGATATCAGATCCCAGTCCTCCTAAATGTATTTACCTGTTATTATATGTAACCCAGCCACCCTACTTTATTTTATCTTATTTTAATTTATTTCATTTTATTTTATCTTATCTGTGCATTTATCCTAAATTATATTGCTTTGTTGTATTCTATTACATTTCAATTTATGACATTTTATGTTTATATGCTTGAAAAACTCAAGCAACATTACTTGAAAGCTTTTTGGAAAACCAATAAAACATTTCAGTGTTAAAATTACACAAATCGGAATTTTCATAAAAAGACGTTTCTGACTCATGCATGCACAATAGAGTGAATTTTTTCATTGTTACTATATTGTTCATCTGACTCAATGCTAGGTAAATAATATGGTGGAGCGTAACTTTAATATGCTATTTTTTAACATGTTGTGAGAAGAAGGGGGATTTCAATTACTGGGGGGTTGCTTACCATAATGGCACTCCCCAGTCAATTTGCCTTTCCTTGTCCTTTAAAAGACTATGTTATTGAACATGTTATCACTAACCCCCATATGTAATAAAAGGCAATAAGTTTACCCAATAGTAGTAACACATAGCAACCAATAAGATTTTTGTTTATAAGCAGGTGACCAGTAAATCCTACCTGCTGATTGGTTGCTATGGGTTACTTCTCCCGGGCAGACCTGGGGGCACATTTACTAAGGGTCGAATATCGAGGGTTAATAAACCCCTGAATTTGACCCTCGAAGTAAAATCCTTTGAATTCGAATATCGAATTTGAAGGATTTACTGCAAGTCCAGCGATCGATCGAAGGAAAAATCGAAGGTCGTAGTAGCCTATTTGATGTACCCAAAAAAAACTTCAGGATTCGATTATAACATGCAGGTACCTCTGAATCTGCATCAAGTCTAGAAGCAATGTCAGAGTCATATATGAACTGCCTTGCAATTAGTTTAGTCAGTTAAAGCAGAAGCATACTATTCCCAATATAAGTACTATAATTGTAACACTTCTGCATATATCAACTCTTAAAGGCTTAAAAGTTTTTATATATATATATATATATATATATATATATATATATATATATATATATATATATATATATATATATAAAACCCTGGCAGGTTTCCATCTGGATGTCCATCTATGCAGCGGATATTCCATTCCAACTCTATTATGAACAGAGCAAAATTGGATTAGTAAGTAATGAAAAAGTAATTTAAGGGGAAGACATGACGTTTTCTTGAAATCCTTTTTTGCAGTGATACACTGAAATTTATTATTACCATGCACAAGGTCCTTTGTGGTACTCATGCTAATGTACTTCACTGCTGTTAACCTGTACCTCTCTTTAAAGGACAAGTGAGTTTTAAAAAAGGGACATTTGTTCTGAGCAATATTGCCGTTGAATTTTAATCAACTTCCCGGAAAAAGTAAGTAATATCACTCATATTAATGTGTCAAGCGGTTGATGTCTGAGAAGGAACAAAGGTGAATAGATATGGGTGTGTATTTTAGAGCAGTACATGCTCTTCTTAAAGGAATTGTTCAGTGTAAAAATAAAAACTGGGTAAATAGATAGGCTGTGCAAAATAAAAAATGTTTCTAATATAGTTAGTTAGCCACAAATGTAATGTATAAAGGCTGGAGTGATTTGATATATGTCACTGAACACTACTTCCTGCTTTTCAGCTCTCTTGGTCTACACTGACTGGTTACCCTGGCTACCAGGCACTAACCAATCAGAGACTTGAGGGGGGGCCACATGGGTCATATCTGTTGCTTTTGAATCTGAGCTGAATGCTGAGGGTCAATTACAAACTCACTGAACAGAAATGTACCATGTGGCCCCCCTTCAAGTCGCTGACTAGCTCAGAGTTATAGAACTGAAAAGCAGGAAGTTGATTCTGGCTGTTTTATTAGACATCTGTCCACTCCAGCCTTTATATATTACATTTTTGGCTAACTAACTATATTAGAAACATTTTTTATTTTGCACAGCCTATCTGTTTACACAGTTTTTATTTTCACACTGAACTATTCCTTTAAACTTAGCTGAGTACAGAAAGCAAATTAAAGAATAACAAAGGGAACATAAATCTAAAGACAAACTCACATGATGTCCCCTTGAAAATAACTTTTGTTCGTATCAAAGATTAATACAGTTACCTAAAAAGTTAGGTACTCAGCACATAGACATACCAAATTGGCTGCTGCTCAGTGGTAGGAAATTGATTTGCACCTTTATAAAAACAAGTTATATGCAAATTTTAGTTTACTACACTTTAGTAGCTTTACTTCCAATCAGACCCAGCTTTGTGGCAAGGCCACAGAGGTCTGAGCCTTGGGCGGCAAGTTTTTCATGCTCGCGAGGACACCGGGCCCTAGGACCCAGCAGCCTAGTGGCACCCATGGTGAAATCCGGCCTGCTTCCAATGACATCGTTGGACAACACAAAGTCTGTTGAAGCGGTAAATCACAAAGTAAACAATAATACAATAATACAAATATCCAGCCCCACAGGAATGCTTGTCTGACTCCACAGCAGTGAACTGGCCTCCTGCGATGTTAGCCCCCAAGTTTAACTGTGCAGGGTAAGCATCACTATGAACCCCTCCCTCCAACGACCTTTATCCAAGGAGGCTAAACTGAATTCATCATTGGAATACTATCCGCTTTCTCATCTGGCAAGCATTCCTCCCTCCACCTGACAGCCGACTTACCAGGCAAACAATTCAATCCCCCCACCAAACTATCATTATTGCAGGAGGGACAAACTGACATATTGACAAACCAGAAAAAGACCTTACTTTCTGACTGCATCACCCTAAGCTAACATAAGGTACACCATCCGTGTATGGGGTAAATTTACTTACCGCCGAAAATCCGCCAGCGCTGGCTTCACGCAAATCGCAACACTTCGCCCGGCGTAAATTCCTCTGGACAATGCTAATTCATGAAGATCTGAAGATGTGCACTGGGTACCAAACACTTGCGAAGTTGCGCTAGGGATAAACGATCAGCAGTTCGAAGTTATACTAGCGTTGGCTATTTTGCATACAGCGTGCAGTTAAAGTACAATGGACGTATATGTTGCAGCAAATACATTACACAAGGCCAGGGAACCTTAATAAAATAAAATAGAGTTGTTATATTGCCCTACACATGTGCTTAATGTATAGTTTATGTGCCATATGTAAGGAAATGTAGGGGGGAAGCTGGGTACCCTAAAAAAAGGGTGATAGTCTTTTGCAGGCTATCACTCTGAAAAAAGGAAAAGAAACCAACATTTTTGGGACTTCAAACAAAATTTCAAGTAAGTCCTATCTACTCCATTGCACTTCTCCTGGTCTGAGGTGGTGAAGTCAAGTCTGGCGATAGAGGTTAAAGTCAGTAAAATAAAAAACTTAGTGAATTTGCTTAGTAACGTTCTTTCGCCAGAACGAAAATTAGTCTGCGAAGAGTGCGAAGTTGAGGCAGAGTCTCCTTCGCTAGTGAAATTATGCCAGCGACTGTAAATCGGCGAAGTGCCGAAATGACACTTCGCCCTTTAGTAAATTTGCCCTTGTCTCTCATATAAGTGTTAGTTTAAGATCATGATAATTTACAAAACTGATCTTTCCATAAGCACTACATTTCTAAGAACAGTGTCACAAGGACAATTAGGTTCCATTTGCTCTATCTTCTGTATGTTTTGACAGTCACAGGATCCAACTGTCAGCATGCACAAAGGGCAGATTATGGCATTTTCAGCACTGATATCAAACCTATATGTGTGATAACAGACTGATCCTGCCAATACAACTTGGCCTGGCACCCTGCTTGTTCACCCATATCACCCTGTCTGAATAGTTCCCCCGCTGCTTGCTTCCCCATGCTGTTCCCTGCCTGCTTTTCAAAGATCACTTTCCCTATTAGTGCATCACCTTCCCCATGGCTCATACTTCTTCTGCCTACCCCTAGTTCTAGCCCTGCATCTACTGTATTCCAGCAGAGAAAATGAAAAACACGACATTGGCCTAAGATTATATTTATGAACACAGTCCTGTTAACTCTACTGGGCACAAACTATGTTTCTGTCGACCAGAGCCAAAGTTTTCTCCACTTTGTCACATTGACAGAATTTATTGTCAATGTCATCCTGACAGAGTAACGTCGTACCGATTCATTCTAAACCCTAGTTTGTTTCTTTCTCACTTGAGTTCTGCTCATGATTTTTTTGTTTTTGTTTCATTGACTTGAACTAGGTTGCCAGTATGTGGAAGAGCGGGTGAAGAAATATCAGGTGCATTCTCCCTTGTGTTTCACAGATAACAGAATATCTCTGAAGTGTCAGGTGCTCTTTCACAATTCATAAACACTGGAAATCACAACAGTGTTACATTAAATAGAACTTTATGGTAATGTAATTGGAATTAATTCAGGCATCACGCAGAGCATCATTTGGCCTAGGAAAACATTGGGGAAAAAAGTTCTCAACCATTTGCTGTAACATCCCCGTTTAACATAAACAAAACATGAGTAAATAATTATTTTTTTAAAACAAATTTCACTTTATTCTTTTGACTTCATTTTGTATTTGTTGTTAGTATCCTTACACAGGGTCCTGGGGCCCACCGGGACTGCTGTCCTGGGCCCCTCTCTGGACCCCTCTGGTGCGCCGCCGATCGTGTGCACGCCACTGCATGTGAGCGCACCTCCTCCCCGCCGTGCCACCAATTGTGTGCACTTATGTGTTAGCTCGCATGCACACTTCGTTTTCAAGGCGGCGCAGCAGGAAGCAGCATTGAAAATCATGGATCTGAGTCAGCGGTGGGGGTCAGCGGTGGGGCCCACAGGGTTTTTCCCTGGTGTCCCGTCGGCCCAGTCCTTATAGCATTCCTTGACAGCCATTGCCCCCATAGTGCACATATATTTATCCAGCAGTGTGAACTTTTCATATACAGTTTACGCAGTATACTCTTATCAAAAGCAACTGTAATATATAATAGAGCATTATTTCTGTTCTTTATTTAACTTTGACAATAACATGGCTGTGGGACTGGCTGATTCCTATTTAGCGTTCTGCAGGGGCAGTGAGGAAATAAATTACAGTAGTTGGTGACAAGGGCTGACAGAACTATGCTTTGATAGTAGCATTGCAAGAGTGCCAAACAAATGCGGTACAGTAGCACAGCTCTACTGAACTAAGGCCAGGTCAGACCAATTGGTGGTAATAGGTCTCTTACAAAAGGGCATTCTTATCAAAGAGCTTGCTACAGTCTGCCAAAATTCATTCTATTCATTTCTTTGGGATTTTTGGGGGCATAGTTACAGTATATAGTGTTTTCTCCCACACTTCAAAAACAAAACCTGATCACAGTGGAATATAATAGAGATGTTAAATAGCAAGTAGGGTAGAAAGTGATGTAAATGATGTATAATCTTTAATGGGCAATCAACCTCAAAATAATAATTTGCCTATTAAAAGAAAACATCATTCTAAGCAACTTTCCAATATACATGTATTAAAAATGCTTTTAAGTTTTTTGTAAAAACAATGGCTATTGCAAGCAGCATTTGCTTAACTCCTGGTTGTTATTTTTTAAACAATGTTGCTAAAGTCAAGACATCTGGCTTGTTCAGCTTAAAGTCATTATCTACTAACCATTTTAATCATTTAAACCCAGCTGTACTTAGACCCCAGGCTCAACACATTAATCGATTATGAAAGGAAACGTTTAAAACTCACCCAATATCTCGGAAGGTCTATGTTTATGAACCACTGATCCTACATTTTCGGGTGCCTAAAAAAAAAACACTTCTTTTTGCCAATTTTCTTAGTTTTAAAACTGACGCATTTCGTGTCCAAATGAAACATATTCATCGGCACATATATTTGTGACTTTTTATACTGAGTACTACTTATCATTTTAGTCAGCACAAGAATTTAACATTCTGTACTGATCAAGGGAGAGTGCCCAGCAAACTATAAACAACATTTGAGACGAGGTTGGGTTGGGTTGGGATGACCTTCATGCTTATATAGCACCGGATGTAGTTTAGTAAATTGTCTAAGCTCCCTGTGCCATGTGGAAACTCAGTGCTTACCAAAATTTTGGAGCTGTACCATGTTGATAGAAAATTTAAAAAACACACACTTTGGGGGTTATTTACAAAACTCCGAATGCAAAAATCACAAAAAAATCATGATTTTTTTCCATAAAATCTGACTTTTAAACCCCGAGGATGTAAAAGTCTGAATCAGAAAATCCGGCATCTCAGACCTGTTGAGGTTGCATATAAGTCAATGGGAGAAGTCCCAATAATTTTTTTGATGTGCGCTGGGTATCGTATCGTTTTCGGGAAAAAACTGAGTTTTCAGATGAAAAATATGAAAATCGAATTTTCAGGAAAATGAAATAATAAATAAGCGTAAAAAACCCGAGCGGATTTGATCAGAGTTTGTAGCAGAAAATATTGAGATAAATTCGGACTTTGATAAATAACCCCCTTTATGTCCTGAATTATTTTTCGTTTGCACAATAAATAGAAAACATTACCTAATCACGTGATCTGTATCGGCAAAGCAGGATTTGGTTTTGAATCACCATGTTGTTGACAACTCCTTTCAGCAAAATGCAGGGAATTGTCAGAATCCTAATCTTCTCTTATAATTTTACAACAGGTTAATAACAAGGCTCAATTGTGTAACAGATGGTTGTTAGAACCAGTGTTCCATTATCATAATGTCTTGGAGCATCATTTTTTTCCTTTCACATCATAATTGCCATTATTAATATGATTCCTTCTCTTTTTAACTATGCTTTTCAAGGATATTCCCAGCTTAACATTTCATTTCTAAAGTACTGTGAAGCGCTCATCCTTCTAAAATAAAAGGGATGGTTTAAAGGTCATTAGCAGATCTGAAGAAGCTCTGGCACAGAACGCACCCAATTTTATCACTGTTTAGCTCGGTTTTAAAAGACTATTTTTGAAGTCATGTTGGAGGTTAATGCGTTTCACACTTAATCCACCTTGTAACATACTAAATGTTGAACTGAAGTCAACCAAGTAATAAGCAGGCGAAATGTTAGAGGTGAATTGGTATTGCTTTAATAGAATAAAAGAATAACAGTGATTGAGGTTGGTCTTACTGAGCCTGTAAACACACATATTGAATTCTAAAGGCATTTTAAGAATGCCCTTGTGATGTAACTTAAATGATAGAAGTGAACGTGCATACTCGTGCAATGTGACTGAGAGAGAAATAGAAGGCTGGGCAGAGGAACAAAGATATATCTGTGTACTCCCTGTCAGCTCCTACAACTTCATTACAAGAGATTAATTACCTAAAGCACCGCAGATGCCCATTTACATTCTGAATTGCATAATTACCCACGCAGCCAGCACAGTGCATTTCAGTATCAGCTATTTAGTGCTTTCATTTCTTTGCACACGTAACAAATTGATATAAAAATATAAGGAACGTTTGGAGATGGATTTAAAAGGGTTGTTTTGTTTTGATTTAACTACAATGTAGAGAGTGATATACTGAGCCAATTTACAATTGGTCTTCATTTTGTATTATTTGTCAGTTTTGCATTAGTTAGCTTTTTATTCAGCAACTCTCCAGTTAGCGACTTCAGCAATCTGGTTGCTAGGGCCCAAATTACCCTAGCAACCACGCACTAATTTCAGTTAGGGACTGGAATATGAATAGGCGAGGTCCTGAATAGAAAGTTGAGTAATAAAAAGTAGTACAGGGCATATTTTTTTTAGATGGGGTCAGTGACCCCCATTTGAAAGCTGGAAAGAATCAGAAGAAAGAGACTAATAATGAATAGACTGTAAAAAAATAAATCATGAAGACCAATTGAAAAGTTAGTATTAGCCATTTCAGAACATATTAAAAATTAACCTAAAGGTGAACCACCCCTTTTTACAGATTCGGTTTAGCCTTTGTGACATGATTCTGTATTGTTTATTTATTTTCTTTATCTTTTTGAACGCTGCTGTTATTCTTGTAGTATTTTAGTTATTTTGTAGGTATGGGATCACATGACCCAATATCCAGAAAGCACCTCTCCCATAGGGTCCATTTTAAGCAAATAATTATCATTTTTAAAAATTGTTTCCTTATTCTCTGTTATAATAAAACAGCACAATGCATGTGATTGTAACTAAGATGCACAACCCTATTGGGTTTATTTAATGTTTAAATGTTTTTTTGTAGACTTAGGGGCCCATTTATAAAAGGAGAACCAAACCCTGAATGAATATGACTACAAATGCCATATTTTTTACACTGAACTTGTTGCACCAGCATAACATGTCAGCTTCTCAATAGCAGCAATGATCCAGGATTTCAAACTTGTCACAGGGGGTCACCATCCTAGAAAGTGTCTGTGACACTCACATGCTCAGTGAGCTCTGAGCAGCTGCTGAGAAGCTTAATTTAGGGGCCATCACAAATTGTCAAACAGAAAATGGGGTTGGCCTGGAATATAAATTGATGTTACAAGGCTGATTATTAAATTATGATGCTAGCTGCACTGTTTTCTGAGCTGTCATGTAGTAATTATCTGTATTAATTACTAATCAGCCTTATATTGTGACATTTCAATTCTATGTGTACTGTATATTGTGAGTGGGTCCCTAAGCTCAGTAAGTGACAGCAGCACAGAGCATGTGCAGTGAATCAGCAAAAAAGAAGCTGGGGAGCTACAGGGGCATCTTTGGAGACACAGATCTTTACTGCTAAACGTCTGTTGTTGCCTTGGGCTGGTACAGAAGACCAAAACATAATGTACAACATTTCTAGCCTAAGCTTTAGTTCTCCTAACTAAATTAGAGATTTATTATACCCCAAAGCTTCTAAAAATCCAAATCCGAAAATACTCCATCTCAAACCTGTCGAGGTCATGTAGAGGTTTTGTAAATACATGCACATGCATATAAACTGAATTACTTATGAGACATGGGACCAGGGAATGATTAACTGGCCAAATCAGAAGAACTTTGTATTTAAACACATTTTTACTTGGAGAGCACCCACAACCCTCATTTTTTTGTTGTTTTGTATTGTAGCCAAAAGCTGCAGGCTAATCTTCATGTGGTTTGTAGCCCCCACCCCTTTAAACAAATGGTGGTCCTATGCTTTTAAAAAATGTGTGTTGGTTTGGGCATTCAATTCGAATTGACGTTCTATTTTGCCACAACATTTTTCTGCTACGACTTTTTGAGAAGAATTGTTGATGAATGAGTTCAATTCGTAGATAGGAGTTTGGTCGACTTTGTTCAAATAAAAAAAACTGAGATAAACTTGAGTTTTAGTAAATGAAGGCTCGTTTACAAAGGTTTTCCAAAGTGCAGTTTTTGAAAGCAAATCACATTGTTTTTACTTACAATGCAGTAAATAGTATTAAAGTTGCAGTGTACATTGCTTTCTCCTGAATTGGAATGGTGTCATTTTCTGGTGTAATGTTTAATTTACTTGGTGAAGTCAGTTGACTATTGACACCAAAAGTTGCTAACAGAAGCATAGAGATACCACTGGTACAGGCTGAAGATCTTTGCAGTGTTCCATAGTATCAATGCCAGCACTTGCATGCTAATCATAACAGCAGGTAACACTGTGAATAGGTGCTCCTGCTAGTAAAATTTGTAATTACATATTACAAATATGTTTGCGTTCAAATAAGAGCTTTTTTCACTTGTGCTTTCATTCTTATATGAGCCCCAGTACCTCTGTTGGAAACCTATTAATTTTACTGGACTCTGTGGGAATAAGAAAATAATAACCACAATTAGGGATGTAGCGAACGTCGGAAAAAAAGTTCACGAACATATTCGCGAACTTGCGTCAAAAATGCGAACGGTTCGCGAACGTCGCGAACCCCATAGACTTCAATGGGAAGGCGAATTTTAAAAGCTAAAAAAGACATTTCTGGCCAGAAAAATGATTTTAAAGTTGTTTAAAGGGTGCAACGACCTGGGCATGCCAGAGGGGGATCAAGGGCAAAAATGTATCTGAAAAATACATTGTTGACACAGCACTGCGTTTTGTGCTGTAAAGGGCAGAAATCACACTACATTTCTAAACCTGTGTAATAAAATGCTTTAAAACGTCCGGCGTCTACATGCCAATCAAGTCGTGTAAAGGTTACAGCCTGTTCACACGCAAAGACGAAACGCGGCGCTTACTGCAACGCAAAAGAACACAAAGAGCTTTAATGAATGATACCGTCAAGTGAGCAAATAATAGTTGTTAATTACTAGTTGAGCTTGTCACCTCCAGGATGTTCGTCCTGTTGGTGGCAATATTTCTGTAGTGGTGTGTTTAGCAGTCACCGTGCTTGTGCGCACGTGCACGGTCAGGCAGAGGTAATTCAATGTACAGTGAAGCGAACCAAAAAACACCGATTCTGCAGTGTGGGCCCAGTTTTGGTCTACTTTATTGATCACCTGCGGTGACCATAAAAGATGCGATTTTGCCACTGTTGCAGAACCCTGAAAAATTAGGCATGTGTACTTTCCTGAAAAATTATGGTTTTTTTTGTCGCAGCCACTGAAGCACAGAGGCCAGAAAAAATATGCCATATAAATGCTGAAAATATTAATTTTTTTTTGTCGCAGCCACTGCAGCACAGAGGCCAGAAAAAATATGCCATATAAATGCTAACAATATAATTTTTTTTTGTCGCAGCCACTGAAGCACAGAGGCCAGAAACAATATGCCATATAAATGCTGAAAATATTCATTTTTTTTTGTCACAGCCACTGAAGCACAGAGGCCAGAAAAAATATGCCATATAAATGCTAACAATATAAATTTTTTTTTGTCGCAGCCACTGAAGCACAGAGGCCAGAAAAAATATGCCATATAAATGCAAACAATATAAATTTTTTTTGTCGCAGCCACTGAAGCACAGAGGCCAGAAAAAATATGCCATATAAATGCTGAAAATATTAATTTTTTTTTGCCGCAGCCACTGCAACACAGAGGCCAGAAACAATATGCCATATAAATGCTGAAAATATTCATTTTTTTTTGTCACAGCCACTGAAGCACAGAGGCCAGAAACAATATGCCATATAAATGCTGAAAATATTCCTTTTTTTTGTCACAGCCACTGAAGCACAGAGGCCAAAAACAATATGCCATATAAATGCTGAAAATATTCCTTTTTTTTGTCACAGCCACTGAAGCACAGAGGCCAGAAAAAATATGCCATATAAATGCTGAAAATATTCCTTTTTTTTGTCACAGCCACTGAAGCACAGAGGCCAGAAAAAATATGCCATATAAATGCTGAAAATATTCCTTTTTTTTGTCACAGCCACTGAAGCACAGAGGCCAGAAAAAATATGCCATATAAATGCTGAAAAAAATCATTTTTTTTTGTCACAGCCACTGAAGCACAGAGACCAGAAAAAATATGCCATATAAATGCTGAAAAAATTCATTTATTTTTGTCACAGCCACTGAAGCACAGAGGCCAGAAACAATATGCCATATAAATGCTGAAAATATTCATTTTTTTTTTTTGTCACAGCCACTGAAGCACAGAGGCCAGAAAAACTCAGGATTTACCTGGATTCAAATTAAACCAGTAGGGTTTGCACCCTAGTTTGTAACGGTGGTGGAGGGAGGAGGACGCTAAAGGACAGCTGTGTGTGGAGTCATGAGGCGTGCAGAGAAGGACAGCTGCATGGGGAGTCAGAATCAGAAACTCAGAACAAGTCTTCCGGCGTGCAGTAACCCTCCGAGATCCACCCCTCATTCATTTTAATAAAGGTCAGGTAATCCACACTTTTGTGACCTAGGCGAGTTCTCTTCTCAGTTACAATCCCTCCTGCTGCACTGAAGGTCCTTTCTGAGAGGACACTTGAGGCGGGGCAAGACAAGAGGTTCATGGCAAATTGTGACAGCTCTGGCCACAGATCAAGCCTGCGCACCCAGTAGTCCAGGGGTTCATCGCTCCTCAGAGTGTCGATATCTGCAGTTAATGCCAGGTAGTCCGCTACCTGCCGGTCGAGGCATTCTTTGAGGGTGGATCCAGAAGGGTTCTGCCGCTGCCTTGGACTGAAAAACATTTGCATGTCTGACGTTACAGAGTGGCCAAAGTGCTTTGTCCTTGCAGGTGCGCTCGTGGCAGGATTACTGGCACCTCTGCCCCTGGAATGTTGATGAGTTCCTGAAGTGACATCACCCTTAAAAGCATTGTACAACATGTTTTGCAGGCTGGTTTGTAAATGCAGCATCCTTTCGGACTTGTGGTACGTTGGTAACATTTCTGCCACTTTATGCTTGTACCGAGGGTCTAGTAGCGTTGCCACCCAGTACAGGTCCTTCTCCTTAAGCCTCTTGATACGGGGGTCCTTCAACAGGCATGACAGCATGAAAGACCCCATTCTCACAAGGTTGGATGCAGAGGTATCCATCTCCGCTTCCTCGTTATCAAGGACTGCATCATCCACGGTCTCCTCCCCCCAGCCACGTACAAGACCAGGGGTCCCCAAAAGGTCACCACTAGCCCCCTGGGAAGCCTGCTCCTGTTGGTCCTCCTCCTCCACAAAGCCACCTTCCTCCTCTGACTCCACTTCTGACACCTCTCCCTGCGTTGCAGCAGGTGCCTGGGTTCGTTCTGGTGATTCCGACCAGAAATCGTGCACTTCCTGCTCCTCGTCCCGCTGGTCTACAGCCTCATCTGTCACTTCAGGAAGAAAGCAAAGGGTATTAGGTCGCTGATGGTGCCTTCGGTGCGACTGACCATATTTGTAACCTCTTCAAAAGGGCGCATGAGCCTGCAGGCATCGCGCATAAGCACCCAGTAACGGGGTAAAAAAAAATCCCCAGCTCTGCAGATCCAGTCCTACCACCCAGTTCAAACAGGTAATCGTTGACGGCTCTTTGTTGTTGCAGCAGACGTTCCAACATGAGGATCGTTGAATTCCACCGAGTCTGGCTGTCGCAAATCAAACGCCTGACTGGCATGTTGTACCGCTGCTGAATGTCAGCAAGGCGTGCCATGGCTGTGTAGGACCGTCTGAAATGGGCCGACACCTTCCTGGACTGCCTGAGAACGTCCTGGAATCCTGGGTACTTCGAGACAAAACGTTGGACTATTAAATTCAGAACATGTGCCATGCAGGGCACATGTGTTAAATTGCCCAGTCTCAGTGCTGCCAACAGATTGCTTCCGTTGTCACACACCACTTTTCCGATCTTCAGTTGGTGTGGGGTCAGCCACCGATCGGCCTGTGACTGCAGAGATGACAGGAGTACAGATCCGGTATGGTTTCTGCTTTCCAGGCACGTCATCCCCAAGACAGCATTACAACGGCGTACCTGGCACGTCGAATAGCCTAGGGGGAGCTGGGGGTGCACAGGTGTGGAGGAGGAGGACCCAGCAGCAGAGGACGAAGAAGAGGAAGAAGACGAGGTAGAGAGCGAAGGAGGAGTAGAGGTGGTGGCAGAACCGCGTGCAATCCGTGGCGGTGACACCAACTCCACTGTTGTTGTTGAGCCACACATTCCCTGCTTCCCAGCCATTACCAAGTTCACCCAGTGGGCAGTGTAGGTGACATACCTGCCCTGACCATGCTTGGAGGACCATGCGTCAGTAGTCATATGGACCTTTGGCCCAACACTAAGTGACAGAGATGCGGTGACTTGGCTCTGCACATGGTGGTACAGGTGTGGTATTCCCTTTTTTGAAAAAAAATTGCGGCTGGGTACCTTCCACTGCGGTGTCCCAATTGCTACAAATTTGCGGAAGGCCTCAGAGTCCACCAGCTGGTATGGTAAAAGCTGGCGGGCTAAGAGTGCGGACAAGCCAGCTGTCAGACGCCGGGCAAGGGGGTGACTCGCAGACATTGGCTTCTTACGCTCAAACATGGCCCTCACAGAAACTTGGCTGGGGGCAGATGACTGGGAATGGGAACTGGTGGTCAAGGTGGAAGGCGGAGTGGAGGGTGGTTCAGACGGGTCAAGGACAGCAGAGGTAGATCAGTAAGATGCTGGACCAGAAGGAGGGTGGCTTTTAGTTTGCCTGTTGCCTTTGAGGTGTTGCTCCCAAAGTGCTTTGTGCTTGCCGTTCATGTGCCTTCGCATAGAAGTTGTACCTATGTGGCTGTTGGGCTTCCCAAGAATCAGTTTCTGACTGCACTCATTGCAAATTACAACGCTTTTGTCAGAGGCACACACATTAAAAAAATCCCACACTGCTGACCTTTTTGAAGCTGGCAATCTGGCGGTAACAGTAGAAGTTGGCGGCAATGGCGGGTGCGTTGGCCGGCTGACCACAGGTGCCGATACATGTTGTTGCCCTACTGTTCCCTGCGAGCTGTCCTCCCTGCTTCTTCTAAGTCTTATTCTCCTCCTGCCTCTCTGACTCTCCGTCTCTCCATCTGAACTATCCTCCTCTTGCTCTCTTCTACTGGGCACCCACAAAACATCAATCTCCTCATCCTCATTCTCCTCAGATGCATCAATTTCTTCTGACAGCTCACAGAAGGAAGCAGCAGCGGGGACCTCCTCATCACTCATTATGTCCATCTCTGTTGTGTTCTCTGCCAGAATTAAATCTGGTGTAACGTCCTCATCTCCTTCATCTTCTTCTGCCAATAATGGTTGTGCATCATTCAGTTCAAGAAACTCATGTGAAAATAACTCCTCTGACTCCAGTGAAGAAGGGGCGCCGGTGGTGGAGGAAGTGTTACGTGGGGTGCCCATAGCAGTGGAGGATGAGGATGTTGTGGTAAAGTTAGAAACGGTAGAGGATGGGGTGTGCTGTGTAAGCCAGTCAACTACCTCTTCAGCATTTTGGGAGTTCAGGGTCATTGCCTTTTTAAAACTGGGCAATTTCCTAGGGCCACAGGATAGCATAGCAGCACGGCCCCTAGGGCCTCTGCGTGGCGGCCTGCCTTTGCCTGGCATTATTTTTAAAACAACAACTCAGGTGGTGTTTCTGGAGACGGTATTATTATTGATATTTAGACAGAATGTGAACAAGCTCACACAGCTAGATGGCAGTTGTTTGAAAATGAAGAACACACTGGGCAAACAATGCCTACAAGGTCAACGTATACATTACTACAGCAGTGGATACGGAATATATTATTGCTGCTTGAAAAACGTCACTCGGGTGGTGTTTCTAGAGACGGTATTATTATTGATATTTAGACAGAATATGAACAAGCTCACACAGCTAGATGGCAGTTGTTTTAAAATGAAGAACACACTGGGCAAACAATGCCTACAAGGTCAACAGAATGTGAACAAGCTCACACAGCTAGATGGCAGTTGTTTGAAAATGAAGAACACACTGGGCAAACAAATTGAAACAATGCCTGCAAGGTCAACGTATACACTTCTACAGCAGTGGATACGGAATATATTATTGCTGCCTGAAAAACAGCTAGATGGGAGTTGTTTGAAAATGAAGAACACACTGGGCAAACAAGGCCTACAAGGTCAACGTATACACTACTACAGCAGTGGATACGGAATATATTATTGCTGCCTGAAAAACGTCACTCGGGTGGTGTTTCTAGAGACGGTATTATTATTGATATTTAGCTCACACAGCAAATATCAATTATTATTGATATTTAGCTCACACAGCAAATATCAATTATTATTGATATTTAGACAGAATGTGAACAAGCTCACACAGCTAGATGGCAGTTGTTTGAAAATGAAGAACACACTGGGCAAACAAATTGAAACAATGCCTGCAAGGTCAACGTATACACTTCTACAGCAGTGGATACGGAATATATTATTGCTGCCTGAAAAACGTTACTCGGGTGGTGTTTCTGGAGACGGTATTATTATTGATATTTAGACAGAATGTGAACAAGCTCGGAGACGGAGAGTCAGCTAGATGGGAGTTGTTTGAAAATGAAGAACACACTGGGCAAACAAGGCCTACAAGGTCAACGTATACACTACTACAGCAGTGGATTCGGAATATATTATTGCTGCCTGAAAAACGTCACTTGGGTGGTGTTTCTAGAGACGGTATTATTATTGATATTTAGACAGAATGTGAACAAGCTCACACAGCTAGATGGGAGTTGTTTGAAAATGAAGAACACACTGGGCAAACAAGGCCTACAAGGTCAACGTATACACTACTATAGCAGTGGATACGGAATATATTATTGCTGCCTGAAAAACGTCACTCGGGTGGTGTTTCTAGAGACGGTATTATTATTGATATTTAGACAGAATGTGAACAAGCTCACACAGCTAGATGGGAGTTGTTTGAAAATGAAGAACACACTGGGCAGACAAGGCCTACAAGGTCAACGTATACACTACTACAGCAGTGGATACGGAATATATTATTGCTGCCTGAAAAACGTCACTCGGGTGGTGTTTCTAGAGACGGTATTATTATTGATATTTAGACAGAATGTGAACAAGCTCACACAGCTAAATGCCAGTTGTTTGAAAATGAAGAACACACTGGGCAAACAAGGCCTACAAGGTCAACATATACACTACTACAGCAGTGGATACAGAATATATTATTGCTGCCTGAAAAACGTCACTCGGGTGGTGTTTCTAGAGACGGTATTATTATTGATATTTAGACAGAATATGAAAAAGCTCACACAGCTAGATGGGAGTTGTTTGAAAATGAAGAACAAACTGGGCAAACAAGGCCTACAAGGTCAACGTATACACTACTACAGCAGTGGATACGGAATATATTATTGCTGCCTGAAAAACGTCACTCGGGTGGTGTTTCTAGAAACGCTATTATTATTGATATTTAGACAGAATGTGAACAAGCTCACACAGCTAAATGCCAGTTGTTTGAAAATGAAGAACACACTGGGCAAACAAGGCCTACAAGGTCAACGTATACACTACTACAGCAGTGGATTCAGAATATATTATTGCTGCCTGAAAAACGTCACTCGGGTGGTGTTTCTGGAGACGGTATTATTATTGATATTTAGACAGAATGTGAACAAGCTCACACAGCTAGATGGTTGTTGTTTGAAGAACACACTGGGCAAATAATGCCTGCAAGTGCACTACTATTGGTGCACTACTATGAAGAACAGCAACAGCACTGTACACGTTAAAGAACAGTAAGATAAGTAAAAGAAAAAAAAAATATATGTATATTAAAAAAAAAAAAAATTCTCGGGTTGCTGCTGCTGAACTACTAGGAGCAGCACAGCAGCACACCAGTCCCACTCCCCAACACAGCTAGACTAATAGCACTGGGCTGTTATAATAGCAAAGTAAAACAACAAAAAAGAAAATAAAAGCAGTCCTTACAAGGACTATTGGGTTATTACAGCAGTCAGCAGATGAGATCAGAAGAGATCAGTGCCCACAGCAGGCAGCTACATACAGAGCACTGCAGTAGAAGGTAGATTACTAGCCAGCAAAGCTACCTAACCTAAAATGTCCCTCAAATCCCTGCAGACTTCTGTCCCTCCAATACAGAGCAGTATCAAGTAGATTACTAGCCAGCAAACTTACTATCAACTGTCCCTCAAAGAAATCAGTGAAATCAGTAACAGCTCTCTCCCTACACTAGCTCTTGCAAGCACACACAGGCAGAATGAAAAAACGCTGCAGGGCTTCAGTTTATATATGGAAGGGGAGTGGTCCAGGGGGTGTGGGGGTGGTCCAGGAGGGAGAGCTTCCTGATTGGCTGCCATGTATCTGCTGGTCTTGGGTGAGAGGTCAAAAAAAAAGCCAGGTAAGGCGAACCCAAAATGGCGAACGTCGCGCGATGTTCGCGAACATTCGGCGAGCGCGAACAGTCGATGTTCGCGCGAACAAGTTCGCCGGCGAACAGTCCGCGACATCCCTAACCACAATGTCTACAGAATATTATATTTGGTTTCTGTGGGAATCCCTTATAAATAGTTATAAAAATGCCACCCACTCCCGCCCAACTTGCTTCCCCCTTCGTCACCGGTAAGAGAGGGCTGGGAAGGAGGGTTTTTTAAAATTAAAGGAAAACTATACCCCCCAAACAATGTAGGTCTCTATATAAAGATATTGCATAAAACAGCTCATATGTAAAACCCTGCTTCATGTAAATAAACCATTTTCATAATAATATACTTTTCTAGTAGTATGTGCCATTGGGTAATCATAAATAGAAAATTGCCATTTTAAAAAATAAGAGCCGCCTCCTGGGATCGTAGGATTCACTGTAGTCACAAACATACCAACAAACCATACATATTAGGTCACATGAGCCAATTAACAGACAGAGTTGTGTCTTTTGCTTGAACACTTCTTCCTGTTACAGTTAGAGTTGAAGTATTTCTGGTCAGGTGATCTCTGAGGCAGCACACAGACCATCACGAAATGGTGGTTCAAGGCAAGAGATGTAAAAGGGCAATATTTACTTAAATATATATTCCAGTTTGGTAAGATTCTTTAATATGCCACTTAATATGATATGAACTATCTGTTGCTTAAGTGTTCATTTTGGGGGTATAGTTTTCCTTTAACTATAGAGGAAGCAGACCCCACAGTCTGGGCCCCCTGTTCTCCGGGCCCCCCTGCAACTGCGTCCTCTATAGTTATGCCACTGAGTATATAATTGAGGAATGTTTAAATAGCAATGCTAAACTTGCTCTTTGCTATGTTTCTAAAGCTAACTAAATGTTTGCATTTACTTTTTGTTTATATTTATAATAAGAATGTAAAGCTGGCCATAGACCAAAAGAAAAGTTGGCCAAAGATCCGATCATACGAATCGAGTATTCGTATGATTTTCGGACCGTGTGTGGAGTCCCGACATTTTCTGTCCGGCGGAGATCGGTCGTTTGGTTGATCTGACAGGTTAAAAGATTTCTGTCGGCTGCTGATGATATCTCTGCATGTATTGCCGATCATACGATTTTCAGAGGGAGACTGTCACCAGCTTTGTTGGACATAACTTTTGTACGTTTGCTGTCAGGGGCAGAACATCTGCTGATCTGTTCTTTTACTACTTTATTTGATCGGAATGATCTTTGCGTCTATGGCCAGCTTAAGAATGTATTATTTACCATTATTAAACAGGAGGTATATCTTACACTGGATACATATATCTTACCTTATACCAGGCACCCCGGTCTTGTCACCATAAAAAATTTGACGATGATACTTTTGAAAATGGAAATTCCCATCGATATGACTACTGTATCTACTATTCTAATGTTTGTGTTTTGTAAAAAAATAGAGCCAATCAGATGCAACATAGTGGTAGTGAGAGGAATCGTACACAGTATGCTGAAATTCACAATTTTTTCGGTGAAGCAAAATGGTAGAAATTCATCCATCACTGACTAGAAGCATTTATTGGGTTTGTGGGTAACACGGTGTTATTCAAATCACAAAATCTATTCAATTCACTGGTGAATTTCTGGAGGTTAGTGAATTTACCCCACAGTGTTATCCACAAACCCAATAAACACTTGTGATCAAAGAGTACCGCATAATTTTCCTCTCACTACTACTAGGTTGCATTGGATTATATCAATTTGGAGATCAAACACATGGTAGGAGAAAAAGAGAACCTTAACAAATTGTGTGCTACAGTTAACCATTATTTCTCTTTGATAATAGAAACTCTAAACTAAAATATGATTAATCCTTATTGGAAGCAAAACAATCCTATTGGCCTTATTTAAAGTTTACATGATTTTGTAGTAGACTTAAGGTATGAAGATCAAAATTAAATTAAGATCCATTATCCGGAAACCCCTAGGTCTGAGCATTCTGGATAACAGGTCCCATACCTGCACTTGCAATTTAGCTAGAGGTTTCAAACTAACTGGTTTAGAGCTGTGTGCACTTTAAGCAACCCCCCCCCCCCATCTCAACATGTGAAATGCTGCTATTTGTAGCCCACAGAGGTGGAAGGGTTAAGAGCTGATATTGGCAATAATATTTATTAAAGTTTTCTGAAATGGATAGCGGGCCAAGGATCTTCTTTATTGGAGTCAATCAGTCTTAATAAAACTGATATAAAGATGCATCTGTGATAGTATTCATATAAATTATTATATGAATGGTATCTTTATCCATCTTGCAGAAGACACACACAGGCCTCAGGATTCACGGTGCAGCAGAATAAAGGAACAGGTGGGGTAATTATGCACTGTCAGAAACCCCCAGGTATAACAGGGCGACAGGCAGGAAGGAAATTAGAAAACAAATCTGTTATGCTGAGACACACCACAGTAAGGAATTAAAAGGACACTTCCATACATATGTTTAACCTAAAAATGCACAAAAGTGCTTACCAGCATAACACATTTGTGCTGCTGTTTTATGGCAGCAGATCTCTGTTTGGTCTCTGAAGGAGTTAATCTATTTATTTGGACTTCTGTGATAGACTTCTGTATTTAGGCTGTTGGGAGGGTAAATATTTCAGTAAGAATAACAGCTGTTTCATGAGTGCATGACCCATAGCATATAGCAGGAAACAAAAAGTCCCAATGGATTTACATTGGAATAACAATATCTAACTGGATACATTATAGTTCTGAAATGGTTTGGTAGCTTTACCTGGGATTAAGCTAGGTGCCCAGTAAATACAAATTAAAGGAACCCTGTGCCTTTACCCTAGAATAAGAAAGCCACCCTTTAAATACATGGGTATGGAGGGGAACCTTTTGGATGCCTATAGTAATGAAATACCAAGTACATTAAAATATAGTACTAACATATAAATAATATGGGCGGCATGATGCTCAGTGGATATCACTTATTCCTTGCAGCACTAGGGCACTACTCTGGCATTACAGTATCTGCAAGGTGTTTTCTTCCAGAAACACACAGTCAATAGGCAACAGGTTTATAATAAATAAAATGAATAGGAGAGAGAAACAAAAGAGTTATTTAAGAACAGTAGTGTACACTGAGACCCAAGATGCAGCTCATACAATTAAGTAATAGTAGCAATAACTGGTTTAAAAGGAATATAATAACAATATACTCAAATTTCAGTAAGTCGTGTGACAGAAATGACATCAGAACTCACAGTTTAGAACTGATGACATCAGAACTCACCGTTTATAAAGATATAATTTAGAAGATATTCATAGCTTTTGTGTATTTTAACAATATAAAGCATCACTGTAGGGAACATATATTATAATCCTCTTTGTTTTTTTTCCAGTGCTTGAAACTACGAGTAGTCAGTAGGTCTTCCTTTAAAAATCAGACATTAGAATAAAGGTTGGGGCCTTCGGTGAAATGAAGCTGTGTGACAGAATGAATGGGTCAAATTTGGTATGGTTTCTAAGCTATTAAGCAAATAAAAAAGCAAGGGATATCTGAATTCCTATGAAAGAAAAAAAAACATTTTATGACCAGGGTACAAAGATTTGCTTCCAGTTATGCAGCTATCTGCTAATAGTCTAAGTTGGAATAACTATGGCAATGAATCTGGTTGAATGATTCCTGGTTTGAAAAACAGAGGTTTTCAGATGGTTCCCTAGAAATAAATACTTTTATAAAAGTGTAAAGTTGCATTTTTAACCTTATTATGTCTTTCAACTAAATGTAGCAAATTGTAACAGTTCAGAATCTGCACCTGAATAACTGACCTGAAAGACTGCTACAACAGGAGACAGGAACAACTTTTGGAAACCACTAGTCTAAGCTTAAAAATGACAACATCAAAAAGATAAAGCTGTGAGCCTGTGGCTTAATTCTGAAATTCAGAAATATGTTTAATAAGTATCCCAACTTTGACCAACTACAGCTATGGAATCTGTTATCTGGAAACCTGTTATCCAGAAAGCTCTGAATTAGGAAAGGCCATGTCCCTTTTAAACCAAATAATACAATTTTTTTTAAAAATGATTTATTTTCCTCTGTAAAACAGTACCTTGTACTTGATCAAAACTAAGATATAATTATTCCTTATCGGAACCAAAACCAGCTTATTGGTTTTATTTACTGTTTATATGATTTTCTAGTAGGCATAAAGATCCATATTATGGAAAGATCCGTTATGTGTAAAAAAAAAACAGGTTCCAAGCATTCTGGATAAAAGGTCCCATACCTGTACTCCTTTTAATTCCATTATGTGTTTGACATCTCTAGATATATACTCCATATATTTTCTAACTGCATGGTAATCCTATGTTAACCATGGGGTTTGTTATTATAATGATGTATTCATTTACTGTCCTACATGTCCTTATGTTAACTTGGGTGCAAATGTACATTCCATGATCTACACATGTATAACTGTAATTTATACGTATATGTTTTGCTTGATTTACTTACCTTGGATTCACAAGCTCTATCTTTCTTCCTGCTTGAACTGACCTTTGAAGGCCTGCATATTTGTTTAGTGTACCATCAGTAATTGCAATTACAACCACTTAATTAAGGGGTTGAATGTGTCACTCTTGCAAGTGCTGTTTTTAGCTGAATTAGACCATTAGAGCATGTTCTGCTAATTGTTTTAGAGCCACAGAAGATGCTTCAGTACGCTGACTTCAAGTTTCTCCAGATTAACTCAAAGTGTCCAGCACTTATGGATCTCCCTCCCTCCACCTATTTACACAAAGTAATTATAATTGCGAGAAGCTTTTCTGCACTGGCGTTTACTGTCTGTCAGATGCACAGAGCTCTCTTCTAAGGGTAATTTTGCTTTCTAGTTTCTATTCAAAGAGATCTGCTGTCAAATGCATCACCTTTGAAAACCAAAAGAACCCAAGGTTAGCAAGTTCATCTCTTCACCGTGCTGACTTTATTTAAATAAGGGCTAATTTTTGAATTAGGATGCCGCTCATGTTTAACTCATCTTGGTGCCAGGTTATCCTGAGCCGCAATAGGAAAGTGGATGGCCTGAACATTAAACTTACAGGAGAAAGTCACAGATTTCTGCAGCAACAGCAACTACCCCATTTATGTATGTAAGTGTTTATATATATATATATATATATATATATATTTACATATATGTAAGTATATATATATATATATATATATATATATATATATATAGTATCTTTTTCCAACGTTTCGTTCCCTATTGGGACCTTTTTCAAGGAAGAAAAAGGTCCCAACATGGACCAAAATGTTTTTTCACCAAAGGGAGTGCTGGTTTGGAAACTATTGGTGTATGCAAAAATTACCATTCAACCCTCTCTATCCTACATTATTATTTATTGGCAAATAATTATTACCATGACTTATCTTAATACAAGCTATCTTAGTACTTACCTATATCAGTTCTTACAAGCCTGTTACATAAAAGCATAGTGGCGTGGCTACTGATTCATCTGATAGACAACATGGCTTCTTGTTTTTGACGCCGGTGTCCATTTTTGATGCCGGCTTCACTAATTTATTCGCTGGCGACTAATTGCGTCTGGCAAATAAATTCGCAGAAGATTCAATAGAGTAAAGCTTCTGTCAGTCTGCCTTAAACTGCAAAAGCAAGCAACCCCCTCCTCATATAATTTTAAAATGTATGTAAACCTCAAAACAATCCTCATATGCAGAATCTGAAATGCATGCCACACACAACCCTTTCCATCTAACCCCAGTAAAATTCAAGTAGTGACAAAGTATACAGTGAAATAATATTTGCAAGACAATGCAATAAGACCCACATACTTCTATTTGTATATCCTAGAGGTAATAGTCATAGCTGAAGAAATGTTGAGTCAGTGATATTTTTCTAACTGAACAATATATACTTTCAACATTATTTTCAAACAAAGCATCTTATCAGAAGGGCTTTGCCACTGATTATTGTAGGTGTTAAGCATAACGAGCATATAAACCATCTGCCAATCAAAGCAATGGTGCACATGACTTCTATTTGGAGATCTCAGTTTTTACTTACATTCCCTAAGGATGAAAATCGTTGACTGTAAAGCAGAAAGTCATATGAAAGAAACCAGTTCTGAATACTAAAAATTAAAAAATGTTTCATGGAATACCCTGTGGGCTAACACCCACTGGATTTAAAGCACAACTAGGGCCACTTCTTGAAGGTCTAGTACAGACTGTCCTGATCAATCTAACAGTCTAGTTCAGAGTTGTATGATCTACATAAGCAGAGCCAGGGAAGTGGAACCACATGAAAGCACAGATTCCTTCCCAGGATTCCCAATCCATTGTATACCAACGAGCAGTTTGTTGCCTCCCTCATAATACTTTTCACTTGAATATTAACCGTAGAATGTTGCTCAGCTTTGGTCAGATGCTGCCTGCATATCCCTGCATGCTTTACCCCCTGATTAAATGTATAAGGATGCTGTTAAGTGTAGCCCTGCAACATCTAAGGACAAAAATACTCTGAACGTTCCTCTGAACCTTATTAGTTTAGCTCAGTACTTTCCAAATGAACATGTAAAAATGTGTTACAATTCAAGTTAAGGAATGAATCATCTGCATTTTTGCTGGATGATGCATTTTAGATTTATAATACAAAAAAATTAAATCTGCTATTTGAAATCGTCAGTTCAGTTTATCACAGTCCACCCTTTTATTTTGACTTTGTGGCGCAAGGTAGTAGTTACATCAGGACTAGCATGTCATGGTACAAAGCCTTTATAAATTCAAACAAGTGAGTCCTAAAGGTTTCTGCGAGAAGACAAATTGCACAGCACAAATGAACAGGAGATGATCTATGAGAAGAGAGAGTAAGAAGGCTTATTCTTACTAAATTAAAAAAGAAGAAGAAATGCTTGATTCATAGAGCTATAGATTTTCCAGCGAGAGCATGAGGTTTCTACATGTGCAGCATGTATATACACATCTTCTAAAGAGCTTCTGTGAGAGATTAGGAGCCTTGAAAAAGATTTGTCGAGATATTCCCAAAGGAAAAGGCAGTTGTGGCTGCCTCCTTGGCAAACTAATTGGCACAGCACATGGGGAACCCGTCTGCATAATGCAAGACTCAACATCATTAAATGTGCATCTAATTTTATTTTTTTCTAAACCAACCCACCAGTTCCCATCACCCCATAAAAAATCAACAGCCAAGCACAATGTTTTTCTAGGCTACAGATTTCAAACTAAATTGTAAGTGATTGAGGAAATGTATTTTTAGCTGGTTATTGTGTTGAAGACAGCAGCACTCAACACTGAAGCCAAAGGAAGCGGTGTCTATAACCTGTATAAAGCTTAAAACATGAACCGCTGAAACATATTTGGTCATTTTGCTACCACTGTAAAAAAAAGAAGATAACCAAAGCCATAGAAGCTGCAGAAAAGAGCAACAGTGATTCTGGAATAATGGGTTCTGGTGTATTATTTCAAAAGGTAGTCATACCAGGCCAAACCCATATGCTGGGCCAAATTTGTCTGATTCAATAATTGGTCGTAGGGCCACAAATAGGATCACCGATTGGGGCCCTTTGGAGACGTGTTTTTTAAACCTGACAGACTGCTATCCGGATCATTTTCAGACTGGTATCAGATGAGCCACCTTACATGGGCAGATAATGGGTTGTCTTGGTCTGAAGTAGGGATGCATCGAATCCACTATTTTGGATTCGGCCGAACCCCCGAATCCTTCGTGAAAGATTCGGCCGAATACCGAACCGAATCCGAAACCTAATTTGCATATGTTAATTAGGGGTGGGAAGGGGAAAACATTTTTTACTTCCTTGTTTTCTGACAAAAAGTCACTCGTTTTCCCTCCCGCCCCTAATTTGCATATGCAAATTAGAATTCGGATTCGGTTCGGCTGGGCAGAAGGATTCGGCGGAATCCGAATCCTGCTGAAAAAGGCCGAATCCTGGCCGAATCCCGAACCGAATCCTGGATTCGGTGCATCCCTAGTCTGAAGGGCCCTAATCAGCTTCTTAAAGCTGCCTGTGGATGACCAAAGTATCTCTACCCTCAGTACTGCTTTATTCCATATCATTTTCTAAAAAAAAATATTCTTCATTTGTAAAAAGAACCCAGATACATTTTCAAGCTTTCAAAATACTGTGTAGAGGTATTGTAATAACTTCGAAATCTCCACATTCTAGGAAAGATGGGTTTATCCTTATAGAGGAAGGACAACAACATATTGGATCTACAAAGTAATGCAGAATAAGAATACTTATGACTTGAAGAAAATTGATCCTTTCCATGCTTGACCAGCAAATTTGCTCATTACTTTACTTATTAAGCCAGGAAGGCCTATTTATTAAAATTCTAAATTGTATAATGTTATAGGTTAGAACAAACACATTTTTATCAAACTTGAAAGTTTGCTTATTTATTAGAAAAATTGACTATTAAAAATTAGTTTGAATAAAATTGTGAAATATCAAATACCTCTAATTTTCACTTGTATTAAATAGGTGAAAAAATTTGAAAAACTTGCATTGGAAAAACTTTAAAATTTGTACTTCTACATGCAATTGGTAGCTTTCAGATGCTGAAGTTTTACATTCGAATTTTATGAACTTTTTGTACTTAATACTTTTTGTACATACAAGTTTTAGCTACACAAAACCCCAAATTTGCAGCAAAAATTCAAGTTTGAATGTTGATAAGTCACCCTTCTAGACTGTATTTGAAACACATTAAACTATGTAATATTCTAATCCAGTTTTAATTTTACTTTCCCACACCACTTTCTGTAAAGGAATTAAATGTTTCTTTGACTGGTGTATTGCATAAAATAGGCTATATCATTTTGGAAAATGCACAAAAGCATTCAAAGTAAGTAAAATGAAATAGCTAACCAATTGTGCACTATTTAATGCTTCTGAGTGGGTCCAGGTTCTCTGGTGGGCCCTAAAAGGTTTGATCCATCAATTATGGTATTTGACTGCTCAATGGCGACAAGAATTCACCGGCACACAGGTAATGCAAGCAGGTTATACCTTGCTAAGGGTTTATTGCAGCATGCTGCAATAAACACTTAGCAAGGTATAACCTGCTTGTATTACCTGTGTGAAGGTGAATTCTTGTCGCCATTGGATAGTGAGGTTGCCGTTTCCTCCATTTTGCTGTGCACCAGGGGTCTCCACTTTTCGGGAAGGCCAAGGTGTGCGAGTGCTTCTTGGATTGTTCTACTATTTGACTGCTCAAACCACCAACCACATTATGACATTATTTTACTGCTTTGATAAATGTGTAATTGGTTGCATACTTTCTTTACTGTCAGGAAAGGGTATAGTAACTGGAACAAAACTTGAAGTGCTGGGAATCATTCAGGATTACACAGTTTATATTTTGATAAATTTGACCTTAGTCTGCACAAAAAGAACAGTATACCTTCAACTGTTGACTGGTGTCCTGGTGCTATATTTCCAACCCACATCTACACACTCTCCACATGCCCCCACCAAAGTGCATCTAAATGCCATAAATATTGTATGAAAGATAGGGTATAAAAGCAGCTGCAAGTGCTTTTATTTGTCAGACAACATGCGTTAAGAAATGGCTACCAATAAAATGCAATCTTTTTATGCTGAATAAACTCAGTTGTAGCAGTATTTTGCCAACATAATCTATCTCAAGCACAGAACTATTATCTGTAGTGGTTATCTGCTATCATACTCCTTTATTAACTGACATGAACTTGGTGACTAAACCAACATCTTAACTGATGAAAGTATAACTACTATTTCAGTATAAGCTTTGATAATTCAGATGTAATACTGAAAATAACAATACAAAAGCAATACTGAAAATAACATCACAAAAGCCAACATTTCTTTTTATCAGTCAATTTCCAGAGAGCCACCATTAAAGTTAGCTCTTAAGTAACCTTGAAAAACCTATAAAGTCTCCTTTACTGTGTCTGGTTAAAGCATATCATTTGTATCTCCAAGTAGTGCAAAGGTCTATACAAAGTATCTATAACTGTGTCTCTGGATACATACAATCTTTGAATAAAAGTAGAAGTGGAATGTCTGTTTGTGTGTGTGTGCCATAGATATCATTCATATAAAAACATTATCAATGCGAAAAAATGATTCCTTTGCACTAACAATTTTTTTCTATGTTCAAGTTCAATATACAGTAGCTTTACTGACCCCCATCCACTAGTGGACGAAAGAAAGTTTTATAGTCTGCACCAGTGCGCAGTTTATGCAATTAATTATTTTGTTAAAAAAGTTTGTTATTTTTGTGTAAAACAAATAGGACTTAAAGATGTGCTGTGTGTAGTTACATTTTAAGTATTTTATTACATTTATCCCAAAATATTTTCTTCCCTTGTTGTGTAATACTGTATATACACATGTGAATGGTGATTTATAAATACACAGTGTATAACGATTCTTCCTATTAGGTGTTCAAAATTCCAGTTCACTAAAGAACTTTTAATACTGTTACCCAGTTAGAAAAACCTTTGGTTATTACCTCGTAGTTTCTATCTAGTTGCTGTCTGGTAAAGTTCCTGGAGATGGTGCCATTCAACACATCATGCATAGCACTCGCTTGAATTTAACATGAAACTGGTCTCTGTTTAAAAGGACATTGTCAATGACTGGTAGGAAAAGAAAATAAATGGGTGCCTTAATGTGTATTTTTAAACTGCTGGATCAATTTTTTTCAAACGGAAACAAAATCGCATACTGTATAATGAAAATAATCTGAACCAATATTATCCTGCAATGTGTTCTAATTTAAATAAAATAAAAATATGTGCGAAAAAAAAATCTGTATACAGATAATAGTCTTATAAAAAAGACTGAGAGGTCATAATTATTCCTATTGGCATGAATTAAGTTAGGAGATAAATTAACCAGTATTATGGAGGGGCTAGAAAGCAGCACTTCTTGTGCAATAAGTGATCTCAGAACTGAAGTGAAAATGGGTGCTCACATCTTGGAGCCTTTAAGACAAATAATCTCAGGTTTTGACTTAGATTTTTGCTTCTCTGAAATGAACAGTTACATGGATTTTCCCTAGGAAGAAGAAGTGGAGTAAAATACTTTTAAAATGACCTATATCATGAGCAATTATAAGGTCACCAGGAATAAGGACTTTCTTAACCTATAATCAGTCAGTTTCTGGCTGAGCAGTAAATGTGTTGCTGGCATGTGGGCACAAAAGTATAGACTACAGTATTGATTTTTTTTTGTTTTTTTGCACAGTCAGTGCTTAAAAGGTTATCAGGGTGAGATCCAGCTAGGTTTCTTCAGTTAGTTTTTATGCTCATGGTCTGGATCCATCAGACCCTGGGTTAGTTGGCAAAGTATGTATATGGTTTAGGGCAGTGATCAGCAACAGCTACATTAAAAGCCAAACAGCCACAAAGTGCTTTCTGACTGCTAGGAAAAAAACTTGCATATTAAAGGTACGTCTCACCTTTCTAAAAATAGAGTCTGGAAAGAGAAAGATAGGGACATTAGGGTTTATTTACCAATGTCTGATGCAAGCTGTATTCTGTATAGAATTGCAGCCATTGGTTGCAGGTGCAACTCCTGGGTAGGCAGGTTCCTTGTATCAAAAACATGGTTCTTTACACTTGTTTTCTGCAATTTGTACCTGCGCTTAAAGCATTGGTGTAACTACCATACAGTAAACCTAGTGGTCACAGAGGAAAGGGGGCGTATGGGACGGACAAGGAACCATGGATTGCGGGGTCTACTGTATGGTAATTCCCTCTCACAAGCACTTTGTGCATGCTCAGGGCAGACAGCAGTCATCTGTCAGGAACCAGACAGGAATGGGGGCCTGTATGCAAAGATTTTATGCATGGGGTGGGGTCAACATGCTTGAGTTCCGCCAATGTTCTAGATGTGTCATGCATAAAACATAGTGCCATAGTGCCAGTGAAATTGGCTTAAACTTTGAGGCCTTCTTTATAGGAGCAATGTGAAGCTGGTCATAGATGCAAAGATCCGTTTGTTCGAATCCTCGAACAATCGGACTTCCCCATCACCCGACCTGCCACTAACCATTCCAATCAAATAAAGTAAAAGAACAGATCAGCTGATGTTCTGCCCCTGACAGCAATCATACGAATGTTATGTCCGACAAAAGCTAGTGACAGTCTCCCACTGAAAATCGTATGATCGGCAATACATGCAGAGATATTATTGGCAGCCGACAGAAATCTTTTAACCTGGCCGTTCAACCAAACGACCAATCTCTGTGGGACGAAAAATGTCGGGACTCTCCACACACGGTCTGAAATTCGTTTCATATGATCGGATCTTTGCGTCTATGGCCAGCTTAAGACAAGTTCACAAGAGTTCACCTTCTGTACAATCAAACCAATTCTGTGTCAAGTAGCAATATTTGTTTCTTTGTGTGCTTAATCAGTTGGAAAACATCACATTAGTAATCAATAGCCAGACAAAGAAAGCTGATTTTAAAGCTCTTTGAACACAGTAGTAGGAATTTCTGAGCACTACCTCCTTATGAGAAACAAACTGGTGACTGCGCTTGAAATTGCACTTTGTTCACAGCACTTGTAGTTGTGAATAAGTATTTTGCTGTGGCCACCCTCTTTTAAGAGGCTGTGGCCTATAAAAATGTCACTGACAAGCTGCTCATATCACACTTATTCTGCCCTGTGATATCAGTTTCAAATCACCATGAGTCACATGTTCTGAGATTTGATAAGCAGAACTCTGCAATAAAGACTTCTCTATCTCTGCTAAGACATATAAATTGGTTGCTGGCCTTTTAGAGAAGCTCCTTTCCACGATACTTCGTAGAAAAAGTCTCCAATGTGGCCAATTTCTTCCAAGCATGATACTGCTATGTTGTTTTCATCTAAACAAAAGAAAATTTCTCCCTGTTTAATTTCTGGGGTGCAATAAGCAGTATTTTTGTATGTTGAATGTTTCTAGCTTTGGCTAAAAGCATGTTTCTAGCCACCCCCTGCAGTTAATTGCCATTTCCAAGGTGTGTAAGAGTAACAGGCATTGCATTTAAGACACATCACAAAATATATTTATGCAATATTTTTTTTCTTTTTATTCCCTTACTGCCCTTCATTCTCTCATTCAGATGCATGCATTAATCAATTAAGTTACATATTACTTCATTATGACCCTTTACGCAAGAGAAGCATAATGTTGAATAATGGGCAAATTGAACAATTATCTGAATTCTGCAGTGCTCTGAATATTCAATTTAGATGTGGAAGACTCACTGTGATTTGTTTTTATCATTTTGTTTTGATATTTTTCATATTTACAAGCAGTAGATATGGAATGCTGGTTTTTTTAATACGGTGGTGCATGCAAAGGACATTTCATTTCAAATCAGTGCACAGTAGTTAAAAGCAAAGGTTTTTTTTTATTATATCCCTGTTTTCTTTTATGGTTGTAATGCACATAAAATTACAAAATGCTAAATTCATGGACACAATCTCTAAATGTAATGGCTAAAACATCTGGATTAGGCAGTTTGAGAGCATTGCTGCAGTAGACATTCTCTCTCTGAAGCACAAAACTTGATATAAGCAGTTAATGATGAGTACTGGGACATCTTTTGGTTCATGCTGAAAGGGCCTATCAGAAGTGGTAGGGGACAGATACAAGAATAATTTTATACCAAGCTGAGGATGCAGGTTTCCTACTCTTGCTCCCAAGTCATACTGAAACTCAGTGTCACCACCAAACTGGCCCTCTCTGCAAGATTCAACTCTGAGAGATGTTTCCTGTTGGTGGAAAGTGAGAAGTATCTCATATACCTAATGGATGGAATCAAATGTCCCACCCAAAAATAGTTGGATGAAGTTTTTGAACAAGGTTCTCTCTCATTTGAACTACAGGAGCTTGAGGCTTTCATCACAAAGTTATGGAAGCTACTTCAGTGTATGGTAGGCCTTGCCTTCCCATCATATCACAGAAGATACAGACAGTGCAGGTTTAATTTGCTAAGGACTTCCTCCAACAAAGAACTTAGGAATTCCTACATAGGCTATGTAATCCAGTACAAAGCCTTTTGCTAATGTCACACATGTTCTGACAAATCATTATTATCCATTGTAGCTATTGATTGGTTTATTAGACATAACTGTACTGTATTAATGAAAGGACCCTATGGTGCCTATCTTATGTATATAGAGAGCCTGTATCTTGCCTGCTTTGATTACATTCCCATTAGCAAGATCTGTCCTAGTTACTACTCCCCGTAGGAGAAACAATTTGCAGCCAAAGTTAAAATTCTAACTAATTCTAATTCATTTTTCCTTTCTTCACTTGCAGAAATAGATATATAGAAATCAATATATTTATAAAGCATGTATACATACAATATATTTATTTAATATATTTGTGAACTGCCTAATCAGAAAGCCACCTTATATTATTTCACTTCATCATGAAAGCACAAATGAAGGGTTCAGCCTCTGAGGCACAATCTGTTGCCGTCTGTTGTGAGTTGTATTATTTTTATTACGATTTTTTTCCCCATTATTATTATTATTTTATTTTTCCTCTGCAAACTTGGAACTGTTCACTCTTGGATCATAACGCAACAAAACTGCCTTTTTGTCAGCTTAGCTGAGCAACAGCCAATCCAGAGCCAGAGGGTGGGTGGAAGCAGACACAAATGCCTATTCATGATGCAGGCTGCCTCCCCCACAGAATGTAGCATGATTAGCCTAAATGAGGCAATGTGGCTTTTCTGTTACATATGCTTTGTTAGCTATTGTGATTCTAAGTTCAAGCATTTTTTAAAGGGCTGAAGAGTGCTGGATAGCACATGACAGTCTTTTGTTTTTTGTTTTGAAAGGGCTTCCCTCCTGTTCTGCTTTATAGTGTCAGCAGGCTGACTTTCATAGACTGGCAGAAATCCATAGACTGCACTTTAGATTTGCCTGTGAATATAAAAGTTAAAGACAGCATTTTGCTGGTCACTTAATTTTGATGCAGCTGAAATACTTTAACTTTTATTGGAAACCCAATCATGAAGTAGTTGAAAATGACTCCGTTTCTGATGTTATTATTGTAGAGAATGTAGGCATTCTGGATTTAGTCATTGATTCCGCCACACTCACAGTTGAAATCCCACTGCACCAGTCAAAGTTGGTGAAGCTCAAAACTGAATCTATGCACTGTGAGTATCTTCGTTCATGAATATTAACTTACTTGCAGTCAATGGTGAGCTTCCAAGAACAAAATGTAGCTGAAAACACTTAAACGTCATATATACAAGGGGGTTATTTATCAAAGTCCGAATTTATATATTTCTGAAAAAACTCAGACCAAATTTTTTGCAGCAAAAAAACCCGAAACAATCATGAAAAAATACGAATCATATGAATTTTACAGATTTTTCACTCGAAACCTCCAATGTTTTTCTGTTTTTTGCCCAAAAACCCAGAAATCTTCAGGTTATTGCATGCGCACATGAAAAAATATTTGGGATTTCTCTCATTGATTTATATGCAACCTCAGCAGGTCTGTGATGCCAGATTTTTGGATTTATAATAAATACTGAAAAATTTGTGTTTTTTTACCACAAAAGTTCGGATTTTATACTAAAAAAGACAAACTTTTCAGGTAATTTGCAAACAGCATTGACTTGTAGACGCTTTTCTGTTACATATTTTATATAAGATAATAATGTTAAAAAGGTATGAAATTAGTAGGAGATGTAAAGCAGAGTAACAATGAGAAACAAATATAATTGTTATGTGGCCTACAAATTGTATACATCATGTACACTGAGGCAGGCCTGCGCACACGTGAAAAGGCCTGTAATGTGGTATAGTAAAAAGCATGTTTTGGGGCCTCAACTTTAGAGGTGTAATGTTGCTAGGTATTGACAGCACAGTTTCCATATTGCCCATGTCAATGCAGGACTTTTGTGGCCTGCAGAACCTCAGTTGACCTTTAATGGAGAACTAAAGCTTAACAAAGAAATAAGGTAGAAATGTTTTTATTATGTTTTGGGGTTCAGTACCAGACCAAGGCGACCACAGCCCTATAGCACTGAAGGTCTGTGTCTCCGAAAGTGCCCAAAGCAGCTCTTCTTTTCTGAAGATTCCCAGCACACTTTATGTCTTACTGTCAGTTACCTGAGCTTAGGGACTGACAGTATTCTATATCTAAAATATAAAAATCATGATATAAGCTTGATTAGTAATTTATTTATTCAGCTCGGAAACTAGTGCAATTTGAATTGGATCAGCCCTGTAGCATCAGTTTATATTACAGAATAACGTCGTTTTCTGCTTGATGATTTGTGACCATCCCTAAGATTAGCTTTTCAAAAGCTGCTCAGAACACACTGAGCATATGTGTGTCAATGACAAATCCAAAATGGTGCACAACTTGTCTGGATCATTACTGTTATAGAGATGCTGGACTTTCAGGCTGGTGCAGTATGTTCATATATAAAATATAACATTTCTATCCATATTAATTGTTATGGTTTAGTTCATTAATGATGAAAGAGCTAAAAGATGTTGCTGAATAGCCTCTTCGGGGCAAATTTACTTACCTTCGAAGTTGCGTCAGCGTTGACCAGTGTGCCACTAATTCACTAAAATCAGAAGTTGCATTCAGGGAGGCGAAAGGTAGCGAAGTTGCACTAGCGTTAATTCGTCAAGCAAAGTGAAGTTACGCTAGCGATGCCTAATTTGCATAAGGCGACAAGTTAAAGTACAATGGACGTATATGTAGCAGCAAATACACTACACAAGCCTGGGAAACCGTAATAAAATAAAATAGAGTTGTTATATTGCCCTACACATGAGCCCAGTGTATAGTTTATGTGCCATATGTTAGGAAATGTAGGGCGGAAGCTGGTTACCCCAAAAAAATTATGCTCCTTTTCAGCCTATCACCCTGAGAAAGGAAAAGACGCTAGTGTTTTTTGGGACTATTATTGAGGAACTCCTATCTACTCTATTGCACTTCACCTGGTCTGAGGTGGCGAAGGCAAGTCTGGCGCAAGAGGTAACGTTCAGTAAAATCCGCATCTTAGTTAATTTGCGTAGTTACGTCCATTCGGCAGAGCGGAAATTCCCAGGCGTTAGGGAGCAAAGTTCGGCTAGAGTCTATATCCTTTGCTAGCGAAGTTACGCCAGTGACCATTAGTAAATCGTTGAAGTACCAAAATGACGTCCTGCCGCCGATGTTTCGCCCGTGTTAGTCACTTCACCCTTTAGTAAATTTGCCCCTAATACTTTAATATGGCATGTAAACTGCAGTCTGGCAGCTAGAGTCACTGACACATGATAATGGTGTGAGCCATCAGCCTCAGTTCATTATAAAATTCAGTAATTGCCTCACCCTCAAACTCAGTGGACCAAACAAAGGATCCTAGCTCAGAGACACTGTCCAGAGTGAGAGTGCCTTGTACACTTGTATAGTATACCTTGCATTTCTAGGTTATACCCATTGTTGGTATACAGACAAATTTGGAGCAGATGTAATCCTCGCAGTCAACCTTGAACTATATGTTTTTAATCAAATCTTGTTTCCAACATGTTAAATATGGTCAAAAAGATTTGATTGTGCTGTCATTTGGCTAGTTAATCATGTTACTAACATTAGAAGTCCTTATTCTGCAAGGGAAAAAAATGATACATTTCTAAGAAAAAGAAAACAAAGTTCTGGGGCAGAAAATACCCACTCCATCTCTGGACAAACTGTGTGTTCCAAGCATTCTTTGCTTGCCTCCAAGTTCCATGTGTTCAATAACATTCATTTAGACGTGTGTTCCAAACAGAACTGTACGTTCTAAACTATTACAAAAGCACATTAGCACCAACTGTAACAATCTCAAAGCTTAATAGTTGATATAACAAATTCAAAAGCCACAGTAACAAGGCTCATTACACATCTTGATACAATGCCGATTTGTACATAATTCAATTCAGTTCTGTTTAACATCCTTAAGTGACTGCCAGTCAAATGTAAACACAGCTTCAGTTTCACCATTATTATCTTGGATACATTTCATAAAGCCATTATACGGAATCAAAAGATTCTTTCTGTACTTTGAAAATTAACTGTTAAAGAGCCAGGTGTTTCAAGAACCCCATTAAGTGTCAGTGCTCAAATATTTGTGAATCCATATGGTAAATGTTATTAAAAAATTACCTACAGGTGTAGCACTAATGCAGCGAAAAGAACTATTTGTAAGTTAATATGTACATATACAGTGTGAAATATACACTTCAGAGTAATTATAAATTAAATAGTCTTTGCTGGGAGGGGGGAGGGACATATTTTTCTGACACTGGATTGTACCGCAGTGCCAGCATTTTATAAAGAGCAGTTGTTTTAATGTGTTCTTTGAAATAACAGCAAGTAATGTCTTTAGTTGGGCAGTGCCTAATCCAAGATTTCGTTTGGGGTTAAAGCCAAATCCTAAAAGACATTCGGCCAACCTTAACTGAGTCTTGGCTTTGCTCTTATTTTTCTACAATGGATACTAAGGGGGTAGAGTTAGCACTTGTGGGAGCAGAAATATCAACACATCCGCAGACATGCTGAAATTCTGATTTGCAGGTTAAACCCCATATGTAACAAATGGCAGTAAATTTTCCCAGGAGCAGTAGCAACCAATAAGATGTTTGTTTTTAAACAGGTGACCATTAAATTCTACCTGCTGATTGGTTGCTGTGGATTGCTAACTGCCCTGGACAAATTTAGTGCCTTTTATTACATAACCGCCTAAGATTAAAATTTAGTTTGGCATTCGCCAAATCTTTCATGAAGGATTTCCTTGAAAGCCCCAAATCCTAAAATTATTTATCCAAGCATCCATAATCTTTACAGAACCAGCTAAATTGAAATAAACCTAGATTATCTTATTTTTATGTTGGTTGCGTAAATCACTCTAACAGCAGGAACTAATACAATACTACTGGGGGAATGTAATGTGCTTTGTTAGCTCAAAAAACATTCTCAAAAATTGCAAATGTTAGCAACTTTGTTTGCGTCTTTTTTGACCGATTACAGATCGATTAACAAAGTTTGTGACCAAATGGCTTTTGCAAACAGTCGCAGGGAATATAATAAAAGCATATTTGGCTCTGAAATATTTAACGAAACTCCAGAGCAGGTGTTAACGCTAAGCGTTGCTTATTGACGTAATATTCGCTAGTAAATGATTTTACATTGCGAGCAGCACTAAACATTTGCAAAAACGCCATTTTAAACATCTCTTGTGATTTTTAATTACACTCCCCGTTACGCCTTCAAAGACTACTATAATATGTAAAAAACATATAGATGTATAGAAGATAGCTAGATAGTAGTGATGAGTGAAATTTTTCAGCAAGTTTTACCACAAAAATGACACCCATAGACTTCAATGGGTTAAAAAAATTGGTGTGCGTCAAAAAAAAATTTGACGCACCATATGGAACAATTAAAAAAAATTGATGCCCATAGACTTTAATGCATTTTGGCGAATTTTCCCCATTTCACTAATTTTTGGCAAAAAGAAATGGGTCAGATTCGCCCATCACTAATAGATAGATGGTCTCTCATCTCATTGATAGATATGTAGAATCCAAAAAGGCAGTACATTCACCCATAAGAAAGGCAAAAAAGCACAGGTGCTGCTGCAAAAGTACTATCAGCATGAAGGAGCACTCATGGAACTTCATTTATGTGTAAAAAATTCAATGGTGTAAGTCGATGTCTTGGTCCTACACAGAGGACCTTTCTCAAGACATCATGCTTGTGAATGAAGTGTTTATTAGTAACACAGCATTGTATCCGACGTTTCGGTGACATTTTGTGCATCCTGAGCATAGGACTGGCCAGATATGGGATGACTTTGACGTAGTTGGCCAGCTTAAATATATGGCAATATATGGACAAACAATCCCTGTTTTGTTTAAAGGGTAAGGCATTTTTCAGTAGCAGTATGCACAAAATGTCCCTGTCTTAAATATATTGGTAATGGGTTGAGTGCAGAGGACTCTTGTATTTGTCTATATGTATTTTGTGTAGGGATGTACCGAATCCAGGATTCGGTTCGGGATTCGGCCTTTTTCAGCAGGATTCGGATTTGGCCGAATCCTTCTGCCTGGCCGAACCGAATCCGAATCCTAATTTGCATATGCAAATTAGGGACGGGAAGAAAATTGTGTTCATTTTTGTCAGAAAACAAGGAAGTAGAAAATGTGTTTCCCTTCCCACCACTAATTTGCATATGCAAATTAGGATTCGGATTCGGTTCGGTATTCGGCCGAATCTTTCGCGAGGGATTCGGGGGTTCGGCCGAATCTTTCACAAGGTATTCGGGGGTTCGGCCGAATCCAAAAAAGTGGATTTGGTGCATCCCTAATTTTGTGGTCACAGCCTCATTGCACCCCCGCCTAATGTTTTTAAAAATTTGTGGTGAGCACAACTTTCCCTTCTTTATATTTATATATATATATATATATACATATATATATATATATATATATATATATATATATATATATATATATAATTTTTTTTTTTTTTTTGGCCAGTCCTCTGAGTGTCAACCCATCGCCGGTGCATCACCTCCCTGAATGAATGGAGAATTAAATATTTTGGCCTTAATGTTACCTGTTAAAAAATGCACTGGAGTCAATGGTTAATTATTTGCCACATTTGTTCTTTCCCCAAATGCATTGAAGTCAATGGGGGTTGTTTCTTGTGCCAAATGTATTAGAGTCAATTGCCCTTTTTTTTTGTTTTTCTTTTTGGTTAAACAAAACATTGCAAAGATCTGCAAACTTGGCTTTACTGGGCCTTTGTGTACCCAGTCTCCCTGGAAATATCCAGATGGGTCAGACACCAGGAGCCAAAGAGGAAGATCCACCCCTTCTCACTCACTATACCAGAGTGTGACAGGATGTGGTCACTGCACCTCCTGGCCTATAACTGTGATATGTAAATTACAACTAGCTACACGGGCATCTGCCCAGCAACTAGAGAGATCAGGTGTAGGGATTTAAAGCCATAGGGGCACATTAAAATCTATGGGTCCCTACACCTGCTTAATGTTACCCACTAGTATTAAGTGTGGTTACAAATATAATCATATCCCATAAAGCTTTGACAAGCTAGAGCAGATAAAGTTATGCATTTAATAAATAGCAAATATAAACTCAAATTACTAATAATAACGCTAGTGAATAAGAAAGAGAAAATAGTCTAAATGTAGGGGGACTGTAGAAAGGCTCCACTGAAAGTAAGTGCACGAAAGTATTGAATCAGTAGGGGAGCATGAATGGCTTGAATCATGAAGGCTGATAATGGGCTAACCTTGAATGAATCTAGTGAATAGAGCTATTCCTATAAATGATTGAAATTACGGCATTGAGACTTACACAAACACAAATATGGAATATCTCAAAAGGCTTGGGAAAATGGGTCTTTAACTAGGAGTAACTCTGGAACTGGCCTATAAACCATTGGAAGTATTGGATGCGAAAAATATAAATTTGTATAGCAAAGATAGAATCAGAGCTAGAAGGCACTGTTGTGAAAAGGGAGTTAGGAAACAGTATCCAGGGTTAGAGACACAAACAACTGGAAATAGTGTGGTATACAGCAATTATTTAAAAAAATGTAAGTACAGGTATGGTTTACATTTTCCTGAGACCCATTATCCAGAATTACAGTAAGGACATCTCCCATAAACTCCATTTTAATGATACATCAGATAATGAAAATGATTTTCTTTTTCTCTGTAATAATAAAACAGTACTTTGTACTTGATCGTTATTTAGATATAATTAATATTTAAGCTGTGGAGATACAAATTAAGGAGCAACCGCTTATCTGTAAACTCCCAGGTCCCGAGCATTCTGGATAAAAGGTCCCATACTTGTACTAACGTTAAGGGCCAGACTTAAACCCATTTCTTTGCCAGCTAATACATTTCCCACACTTTCTACCTGACATCATTTTTGTTGACGCCTCCTAGACCTCAGCGTGAAAAATACTATCATTGCAGAGTATGCATTCAATTAAGCCTATTTAGGATTTTGTTTTTATTTCTGTACCTGTATATAGACTTTGCCTCCCAAGAATTTTAACGCAGAACACTTAACTTCCATTAAAGGAGCTAAAGGTCACTTACAGACAGAAATGTTCAAAAAACCTCAGTGGACTCTAAAGAGAGCATAACTGTTTTTCTTGATACATTTACTTCAAGATGCACCATGCACAAATTAACAAATCTCCAGTATACTGATACATACAGGGACGAGAGAGAGGGGTTCTATTTATTTTAACAGATGAACTCTTCTAATACAGGCTCTGGGATTTCTGTCTCATTTCCATGACACATGAGCATTACTATAGGGTAAGAAAGTAATATAACATGATATAATATCTCTGTACCTCATCAAACTCTCTGCACCCACCTCTTTTCCCCCTGATTTACAGTTAAGATCACCCGCTCCTATCAGACGGTGATGTCAGGAGAAGTGATTATTTTTCTCTTGCCATAAAAAATGTTAAGGAGCCAGAAGGGAAAAAAAATCAATTTAAAGGGAATTTTAGTAGGTGAATAATTTTTGCACAAACAGCATCTCAGATAAGGATGGCCACTGGTTGGTGAAATGAGTTAATTCTGTCTTCTCTCCATGGGAAGTTAACTGTTTGGGCATAGCATGTTTTTCAGATATGATGTACAGGACATGAGGTGTAAGCACAGAGTTAAAATTCTACTTGATCTAAGATAATATAATAGCAATTAAACAAAATGATTAATGGGTAACAACCCAGGGCAAGTTTTTTTTAATTAAATATTTGCTTAAAACTCTTTTAAGAAGATTTCCTCAAAATGTAAAAGTAGTTCTTTGTGCAAAAATGCAACAAATATACCCTTCTGTGATACTGTGGGGCTAAAGGGGCAAACTGCTTAGTTTTACCAGCACAGTTACTCATAGCAATCAGAATTCTGCTTTAATTTTCTAATTTGTAGTAGACTGATCAAAGCGGATTAACAATTGGCTGCTATTGGTAACTGTAGTGGTGCGATTTAACAAAGCAGCCATACTATTTGCTAATTTAGATATGTATATCCAATCAGATGGTTTTGAAAGGTTGGTCTGTATGTTGTTTTTTAATGTTAGTGCTAGACAAGGCTGCTTTTTGCTACAAATTATGGGAAGGTCATCTCCCATAGACTCCATTTGAAACAATTCTAATTTTTAGAAATTATTTTCTTTTTCCCTGTTATAATAAAATATTACCTTGTACTCGAGCCAGAAAACAAATTTAAGAGAGATCCCTTATCCAGAAAACCCAAGGCCCTGAGTATTCTGGATAAAAGGTCCTATACCTGTATAATCCTGTTAATGCTCTGGAATGCCTAGCTGGCTGTAACTAATCAAGGAGAATAGTAACTTTCTGGCAAATTGTAGTAACCTCTTTATGCCTTGCAAGCTATAATTATATAATCTGAATGACAGTCATGGTGTGGGGGTCCTTAGTTGCCATGATCACAACCCATGGATAGTTATGCCCATATCATTTTCAAGTTCTGCCCTTTCCCCTTACTGGCAGAATTTGAGGCAATATGCTCCCAACTAAAGAAAATATAAACTTATAAAAAGTTAGATGACAAAGGTCTCTGAATCTTCCCCTTGGTTGTCCGACCCAGCAATCCTCGTTTCTCCTCGAGTGCAAACCAACAGTCCAAAATTTTCTTTAAAGGTCAGCACTAATTGAAAGCTCAAGGGGAAAGTATGATGAAAAAAAGGAAAAACAATGAATTTTTTATACTGTAGTATTTTACTGGGAGTTGTAGTTCCACAACCAAAAAAACTATTTGGTGCAGTTACCCTTTAAAATTCACCACAGGTGGCTATTGGATGGGTACTTACAAACGTTTAAATTTAGCATGTGCACATCACGATTACTGGAGAATAAAATTGTAGGGTAATTCTTCTGAGCTGGAAGAGGTTAAAAATGCGCAAAAATAGTGTAAAACCCTTTTTATTAAATATCTTAAAAAACCAACTGGTTACACTCACATTTTAGTAGTTAAAACCAGGCATATAGTCACTTATCCGTGGAAGTCCGTACTGCTGCAAGTCTTTTCCAGCGGTTACTGTTGGGGTCCCGACCAGCGTTTCCTCCACGATCCGCTTGCTGCTTGTTTGCTTTCTGGACGCTTGGATGTGACGTCAGCCAGCTATGCCTTACGCGTTTCGTCGCTTAACGACTTCATCAGAGGCTTCCGTACGTGTAGTCCCCGCTATGCCTCTTAAAAGGATTTGGTTGTCATAGTTACGCGTCCACTCCATACTAATATCTGAACTTCCTTCTTGTGGACGCGTCTCCACGGCAACCCTGCGCTAACCTCTGATACATTCTTCCGATTCCGCCACATATGTTTCTAACTGCTTATTTAACTGCTTCTTTATACATCACAAATTACATACCTACAACTTTTAGTCAAATACATGTTCCATGAATTCGTTGCTAAGCCATTGCTCCCATTACTTTATGGATACAGGATATAATAATTAAATTTAATATGTTTTAGTCAATTAATTAAATTAATTAATTTAATTTCTAAATCAATTCAAATTGTTATTAAAATAATTTTTAAAAGGTTTTTTAAAAAAGTTTTTTAATTAATTTTAAATAAATCCATGAATTTCTCAGTTATCTTAGTTTCTATTTTTTAAAAAGCTTTAACTTTGTTCCTTCCAAATTTCTATAGACTAATCAAATTATATTGTGATTTAGTATACTACATAGCTTATTTGTTCAAAATATGGGACACTTTGGCAAAGCTCACTATTCATCTTTACATAGTCTTAACATCTCATTTACTTTTGAACATGTGGAATTTGTGATACTAAATGAGATGTTAATACTATGTAAAGATGAATAGTGAGCTTTGCCAAAGTGTCCCACAGTAACCGCTGGAAAAGACTTAAGATATTTAATAAAAAGGGTTTTACACTATTTTTGCACATTTTTAACCTCTTCCAGCTCAGAAGAATTACCCTACAATTTTATTCTCCAGTAATCGTGATGTGCACATGCTAAATTTAAACGTTTGTAAGTACCCATCCAATAGCCACCTGTGGTGAATTTTAAAGGGTAACTGCGCCAAATAGTTTTTTCGGTTGTGGAACTAAAACTCCCAGTAAAATACTACACTATAAAAAATTCATCGTTTTTCCTTTTTTTCATCATACTTTCCCCTTGAGCTTTCAATTAGTGCTGACCTTTAAAGAAAATTTTGGACTGTTAATATGCTCCCAACTGCCTAGTGCAAAGTTTTGCACCTACGAACAGCTTGTGCATTTATGCTGGGACTCGGGAATAGGATGCATTATATTCAGTACAAAAAACGTGATACAATCTGTTTGTACTGTCTTTGTAAATGAGCACTGCAATCTCTCCTAGTGGAGGTGTATAACTATCCATTAAAAATCCTCAGGGACCAGATCAGTTTAGAGAGGCTTTCTCGTACAGTATCAGCTTTCATAAATTGCAGAAGAAAAATATATCTGTAAATCAAGATTGACAAATAGGTTAATGTGTTAAAGAGAGAATTAAGGGCAAAAAAGGAGTACATTATTTTATTATAGAGCTAAATATGGTAATGTTTAACTAAAAATATATATTGGAATCTTATTTAGAGGTAAGGAACTATTTGACAGTTTTGAACTTTCAGGATGATGGGTTTCCAGATAACGGATCCAATACCTGTAAATGTGGAATCGAAATATGTATTGTGCATGTATGTAATGAACAACCAATTGGTTGAACTTTTGGACACATTGAGAGACTGTATATAACTGCAGAGCGTATCAGGCATTAAATACCAGGGACTGGGGGGGGCAAATACCATCCACTTATGGAAAGACTGCCCCTCTTTGTCCCTCATAAAACTCAGGAGTAAATTATAGTGCTCCTTGTGGCTAGTGATGGGCGAATATATTCGGCAGGCAGGAATTTGAGGAGAATTTCCACGTTTTGGCTGCAGCGAATAAATTTGCAAAACTTTGGCGAAAATTCTGCCGCAACAAAAAAAAATTGGCGCGAGTCATGCACATACAATTGTTGCGCATCAAAATTATTCGGACGCCTATTGACTTTAATGTATTTGAACAAAAAAGTTGCACGTATAAAAATTGTTGCGCATCAAAATTATTTTGACACCCATTTGCTTCGATCAGTTTTGCAGATTTTTGCCGTTTCACTAATTTTGCTGTAAATTTGGAATTTTTCAGCAAAACGCCCCTGATTTGACTGTCACTACTTGTGGCACTCATCTGCCAGGTTACCAATCTGTGTTTGATGGGACACATTTTCATAACTTACCAACAAATTGCTCTTCTTTTCATACATTCATATTTTAGTTTTTTTTCTGTGACATGGTCAGCTAGGATATTGTTACAAAAAGTGAAACAAAGTTCTATATCCTGAAACATTCCTAAAGCCACAGTCTGTGTACCCTCCCCCTGTATGCCTACCAGAATTACACAGATGAGCTAGATAAATGCACATTCTGTATGGTCCTAATAAGAAATTATTAAGTCTGCATGATAATTTAGATCTGTCTATATCCATCAACTTAGAAAGCTTAGCAAATAATGGTGGTATTGAAGTATAAAACAATACACATCGTTATAACTAATAAAAACTATTTTATAAGCTTTATTTTTCCTTTACCTGTTTGTTTCTAGTTACAATATATATACGAAATGCCTCCCGGGTTATATCCCTTTAGTTTATTATTTTTGTTTAGGTGATATAATAAAAAATGCCCTGCAGGTTATATAGTTTATTCCAGGAAAACATCGTTTAGCAGGACAATTGGCTCTTAGAACCTCAGGTTATAAATATCTTGTAGTGTTGACTTCTTGCCTTTCGTTATAGTAGTTTTTCCAAGAGCTATATTCTCTTCCGAGCTTGAAATTGTTAGTGTAACAGGAGGAAGTTTACATTGGTTCTTCCAGCATAAGTTATTTATAAGTTCCAAGCTGTCTCTTCTGATCATTTTATATTCCAGCTGACACCTTCAGTGTTTTGGCGGTGAGACAGCAGTGGCTTCTGGCCGAGGAAACTTCTCTAACTGAGCCTCATTCTGCTAAACATGCTGTGCGTTTATTCGGAAGGAGCAACATATTGACTGGAGAAGATGCTGATTTTAACACAGAATTGTATAGTAGATAATAACCACTTGTTCCACTCTGCCTGGCCTTTTCCGCTCTTCTGTAAATACATTGATTTATTGTTAAATTCCCTTTCAAAGCTGTATAGCCTGGAAATCTGATCTACTTTTTATATATTCTAGTTTCATTTTGCCATGACATTTTCTTAACTGTTCCAATGAGCTGACTTTTAATAGTGGGAAACAATGTAACAGTTTATTTACATATAATACACAAGAGCCATGAATATCCTGTAAATTATATCCTTATAAATGGTACTTAGTGATGTCATTGGTTATAATCGGAGTTAGTAATGTAATTTTTGTCACATGACTCACTGAAATGTGTGTATTATAATAAATAAAGTACCCCCTGTTGCAAAATATGAGAATATTAGAGGTCACCTTGGAGTTCCATGAACTCCTTTGGCCTTGTGCTTTTATATCGTTGTGGAACTACTTGGTAACTTATAATATCTTATAATATTTGAGCTCTTCCTTCCACTCTCCCTTCCCGCAGCCTTTCTCTGCAGACGGTAGCGTCTATTTATAGGCGTGTGCCTCCCACCCTCTTTTGTGACATCAGAGATGGGCGGGTCGGTCATGGGCCAGTAAATAAAAGTTTCAGACGGGTTCAGGTCGGGTGTGGATTGGGAGCGTGCGGGTAAGGGTTGGGTGCAGATCTACTTTTTGTTGACCCAGCCATTACTAATTGCTAGATACAGTATTGTTTCTCAGTTCAACAAATTTGCATCAACACATATGGCCAGCACATACAAATAGAGCAAGATCCTAAATATTTTCATGGTTTGGTCAATTATTTTGAGCTACCGAAATATGACAGCTGTGAAATTAGGAGTTTCTGTTACAGGCACAACGCCAACTGTTGTACTCAGGTCTACACTGGGGAGCTAGAACCCTACTGCTAGCTAACAGATGCACCTTTTTAGGGTAACCTTTGTAGCCTCTGTGGCTGTACCCCAAAAGCGATGGACTGTCACTATTGCTGTGCTCAAAATATTAAAGCAACAGTTAAGTGTTAAAATAAAAACTGGGCAATTAGAAAGGCTGTGCAAAATAAAAAATGTTAGTTAGCCAAAAATATAATCTATAAAGGCTGGAGTGATAACATTTCTTTTATCATGTACAACTCATTATGATGCAAATTATGAATTAAGCCCTATTCAGTGTTTTAGTTTACCTATGTAATAACATCACAAATCGTGATGGGCAAATAAATTTGCGGACAAATTCGTGGGAAATTTCCGCTTTACGGCGCAAGCAAATTAATTTGCGAAACTGCAGCAACAATTCACAAGCTAAAAATCCAGTGTGTGCTGCAAAATTTGCGACACGTATAAAAATTGTCGCGCATCAAAATTATTTTGACGCCCATTGACTTCAATGTGTTTCACGAATTTTTCACCCATCACAAAATGTCTTTTCATGTAATATATAAAGGAGACATATAGATTTGGGAAAATAACAATAAAAAATGGTGAGACATTTAAACTAACCAGGTGGAGCCAGTAAACAATTCAAGAACTGCACACTCTGCCAGTTTTACTATGGTTCCAAACACTAACCCTAAAGCTGGCCACATATAGGGAAAGTTGTCATTAGATGGGTGTATACACAAAACAACGCTTAGGCCATTTTTCTGAAAGTGTTTAAACTAGCTGTGCACATCATAATTTGTAATATCTCTAAATCTCATCTTAAATCTCAACAGATTGAAATTAATCAGCAGGGGCTCACCATACTTATTTGGCCAATGTTATGGCATCATAAAATGAACATGACTGCCCCTTAAACAGAAACATAATATAATAGGTACAGCTAATAAAAGATTATTTACAGCAGTGCTGTCTAGCTTCTGTGGTACTGAGGGCCAATATTTTACTGGCCTATGAGGTGGAGGGCCGATAAAAGAAGTCAGTGTTGACCACTCTCCTTTTAAGCCACACTCACTGTAAACCACACCCACGTTACCACAATAACTTTTAAGATCGTATCCACATTAACGGTGGTAGCACACCAATAAACCAAATGGTTGGTGCTCACTGCTGGGAAATCCCTCATCACTCATATGTGAAAAATTTAAGTCATGTTAAAACATACCCTTAAATCCATAGACCTCATCCTCCCCTGTGGATAATACAATAACCCCCCAACACACGAATAAATACCTTAGGGGCCCTTAACAACAATTTCCAAATACTGACAAACCCCAAGAACAAACCCCTAACAGACTTACATTCCACAGGTAGCGTAGGGCAAGCAGAGAATGGCACACACAAGCAGCACTGGGCAAGCAGAAAATGGCACACACAAGCAGCACTGGGCAAGCAGAGAATGGCACACCCAAGCAGCACTGGGCAAGCAGAGAAAGGCAGAACAGAGCAGGAGACAGGGAAACCTATCATTCTAATATGTACTATATACAGTGACACAGTGCTGGTGCCCCATTAGCATTTTGAACAGGGATGGTAGAATTTGACCCGTTTCGTTTCGCCAAAAATTCACCGCCGGCGAAATGTCTATGGGCGTCAACAAAAACTTTGTCGCGCGGTGAAATAATTTTGTCGCATGTCTTTTTTTTTTGACGCACGTCTCCATACAAGTCTATGGGCGTCATTTTTTCGGCGAAATGAGACGAAAAAATTCGCCCATCCCTAATTTTGAATAAGGTGTGAACAAGTGAACAATGTGGTAAATTTCAGTCTGGGTCTCAGGTGTGAACAGTACAGACCTTTAGCATATAAACAATAGAGGTGCCACAAGTGAGAACAATGCAGGCTGATCCCAGGTGTGAACAATACAGGGGATTAGTCTGAATTTGAGGTTTAAACAATGCAGGGGCCAGTTAATCTCTGTAGTGATTATTTAAAATTTACATATGGTAATCAGACACAGCATGTGAGGGGCCACAGAAGGGGGGGGGTTGAGGGCGAATGCGGCTCGCGGGCCGTCAATTGGACAGCCCTGATTTATAGGATTAACATGCCAAAAAATAAAGAATAAGCATTCCTCATTTCACCCCATGACTAAGTGCCCCTCTGAGGCAGAAAACGTACAAGGCCTTTTCTTTATTTTTTGTTAGTCCAGTAAATAAACTTTTATTAGCTGCACCTGTTATATTATGGTCCGGAATGGATAGGTTAGCTAGCTATAGTGACCTGTGAGGCTCACTCTAAGTGGTAAGAGACAGAGTGTAAGGTTTACAACGGGGAACCGCTGTAACCGAGGATAGCCACTCCATGGGTAGTGGATATGGTGGAAGCCCAGGGGTATAGCCATAGGTGATTGGAGGAAAAGACATGATGAAAGTAAATTGTAAATTTAATGGCAGCCAGAACACAGAAAATAAAAAGGCAGGAACAGGCAAAACAAGGCTAATCAGGATATCTGCAAGGTGAGGGAAAAAATGGGAAACACAAGAACAAATGGTACTCACTCAGGAACAAAGTACAAGGTATTCAAAGACAAGGTTTCCAAGAATGAAGGTTTCCAGGTTTCAGATAACAAGGTTTTCAGGTAACAAGATTCAGGTAACAGGATTCAGGTCGGCAGGTCAATAACAAACAAATTACATTCAATGTAACAGGAAGGTGATTAGGAATGGGAGACACATGAGGGTAAGTGAGGTGGGTGGAAAACAGGGAGGAAACATACAGTGAACAGGCAGATAAACAAAAACATCAAACACAAGAGTTCATGGTCAGTCCCAAGAGCACCCAGTGGCTCATGAGGTAAATGCCGCAAGTGTTCAGAACAGCACAACAAGAGTTCAAATACCGGGTGGAACCTGACACAGAGGTAGTCCAGCTAAAGACACTAGTAAGGAAGAGGAAAGTGGACAGAAATTACTTTGCCAGACAGAAACCCAGTGAAGAGGGAAACTAGGACTAGATAGGCCCTAGTTTCTGGAAACACATATAGCAGACTTTTCTAACATTTGTTTGGAAGGAGAAAATTTGGTTCACTATACATCAGTAATCAACTCAAAAATAGTCTGTAATATAGAAGAATAAAATTATATGATATTCCCAAGTCTTTGCATTGAGAACTGTTCAGATCAAAAATGATGTGTAACTGCCATCAGATTTAACATATGGGCGTTTTTAAATATTCCAAAATAGGTGGAATATATGGTTCACAAGCAAGAACACCTTCAAACAAATATTTCTAAAACTGTTCAGTTCAAATGATAATCGCTGTTTATATTTAGTTAAGCTGCATTTTCTCTACGGCTTCATGTGGCCTTACGGAATAATGTCATGAATGTTTTAAAGACAAAATTGTTTCCAGCAAAGTTGTATTCTTTTAAAAACATATTTTATATATTATGCAAGAACTGGGTAAACAACAACATGAAATTGAGTGCTTTCTTGGCTCTCACATTATTACGATAAAACTTTTTTTGTGTTTATTAATTTTTGGGATTTAACGTAGTTCATGATGTGTTATTTTAATTTTCCCTAGGCATCGATTTTAGCTGAATCCTAACAAAGAAATGTATTTATGCATATTAGAAACAGGAGGCTAAATAAGCTAACTATACTTCAATTAAATTAGTTTTATCTATAAGAAAAAGGAAGTGGTGCCATTCCCATATAGTCCCAGGTAGGAGCAATCATGTAACACTTGGGGGGTGGATGATAACTGTCACAAAGTCTGTTGTGACTGTCTGATAGGATGTTGTGTAAAGAATACTTTAAACAGCTTACTTTTAGAAAAAAGACAAATAATAAACATAATATACAGTTTGCACGATGACATGCGTTTTATTTCATTTTTTGTATCTGTAGAGGTTATTTGTCAGGGAGCATTATTTAACTGCATGTTTATAGTAAAAGGGACACACGATTGGATTAGAAAAGAAACAGTGGTTTCTAAAAAAAAAATTATTGCTTTACTGACCAAAACAATTGACCTGGGAATTACTCGTACATATTAATACCTTTACACACCTTGGACCAGGTGTAGGCAATAAAAAGGGGTATTTGCTTGGCACCCCACTTTCGTTGCGCCCTAGGCACTATTATACCACATGAATTCAATGAATGGGGCTTGGGCTGAACATAGTTTTTGCCTTCTTTGTTTTTATCAGAAAAAATCTATGGTTTTAGTTTTTGAGCTAAACACTGCAAGGTAGATATCTGCGAGATAGATAATTATGTTAGCAGTACACAGATATTCTCCCTACATAATATACTATTGTAACAAAAGAGTCTCAAGGGTGCAGGGAGGGGGTTGTGTAGTGGTAGTTTAATTATCTACCTTGCAAGGACTAAGCATGGAGTAGCTCTAGTTTCCTGTTTGTTCCTAGGGAGCAAATGGTATTTTCAGCACAAGCCATGTTCATTGAACAATAACGTATACTGCCTCCTTTTTTAATGTGGTTTTCTTAGTGAGAAGAAAAGCAATGGAGAAAATGGCACTGGCACACAATAGGCAACACATTTATTGAAGAAGAAATAGGTATGAGGGATCACCAATGTGAATGCCATTAAATATTTCTGGAAACAAGCTACAAAAAATGCATCTTAATTTTGCTGTTTGCTATTTCTTTTCTACATCCATGTCTATGTAGGTTTTGTGTCCACCTTCATATAATGGAAAATGCACTACCTACTGCAGAGGCCAGTTGGTGTTGGGCAAGGATTGTTTTAGAACAAGCAATGTAAGTTTGCAGTAGTTAGATATAGCAAAGGAGGCCGGTTAGCAGAGTTGAATGTAAATTAGATAATCTGAAGTTTTTCTGGTCTAGGAAAATGGGAGTTGTGCCACAGAACAATTATTGTCTTTGGTATCACAGAATGCTACAATGTGTATGTTGTATATCTTAGAAATAAGTTATAGCTAAAAGAATTCCCGTATAGAGGAGGGGTATTTATTGTTTTATTTCAAGGAGAGTGACAGGAAGAATGCCAGCAGATGGATGCGAGGATTGATTTAAAGATGAAGTATAAAATAATGTAGGGGATGCAAAGGGACCAGGTAGTTACATGCAATTGCTGTAAATGAATTGCACAAAAAAAAAAAACAAAGTCGTCCCTATAAACATAGAACAGTAAGAAATGTACAATGATAGCATGCTGTGTAGAGGAACTGGTTAATGTGTGACAGAGGGAGGTGTGAAATGAGCCTAAAAGCACAGTTCTGTTAGGAAAGAATGGCACTTTGAAACAAACAGACATGCGCAATGAGACTCACAGAAATGCTGAGAGGTTTACGATGGAATCAAAGAGGCTTGCTTTGGACCTACCTGCAGCAATATCTTGGTACCTTTCAGACTTCTGTACCTAAGTGAATATGCAGTCAAGAAATCTGAACTGGATCTGAACATGATAACTCCAGTTACAGAAAAGCATGATTGGAAGAAGAACTGTACTGTCGTACAGTCTAGATGACACCAAACATGTGCATTCTGTTTTCAGGGCAACCTAAACGCACCAAGTTGCTTAGTTAGTATGAAGGGAATTGTAGTTGTAGCACCTGTTATCTCCTGACTGACCCTGCCTTGTTTATTCTGCAGACAGAGAGCAGGGGTTGGGGTTGTAATCCACTCACTGACTTCTAAGAAAGTAAAATAAGTCTAGAATAAGTTTAGCAATCCAGGAAAGATTTTCACTTTTTTCCCCTAAACATCAGACTGAGGAAAAAAGGGGCCTAGATGAACATTACAATTAAAGCAAAAGGAAATCGGCCTCTAACATACTGTATTTGATATATTAACTCATGACTATAGTGAGCACAGCAATGTATGGGGAAGAAGTCCTTCATCACATTATCTGCTTTAGGGTTAATGTCTTCATGACTACGGTTTCATTACAAAGCTACCCTGTGTCCTTGTGCAGCTAGCCCCAAGCAATGTTGGTTATAGCGGTAGTGTTCCTGTGCAATGGCAGCCTAATGATTTATTGCTCTGTTTAAGTAAAGGCCACATCGACTCTCAGCACAGCCATTTGTCTACTTCTCATCTCTTAAAGGCGCACGTTTCTCTTTGCATCAAATATTAGAGAAGCAAAGTATGGAAAGCACTAGGTTGCATACTATGAACATTTATCTTTGGAACATGAGCCGGGTAAATAATGCATTGTCAGAACGTTCAAGAGCAGCGGTAGGAGGTTTCATTTGTTTCAAACAAGTAGAGAAAATAATAACAGCAGAACGATTCTATAAAACCACAACTCCCTTCACCCTTAGCAAACTTTTTTTGAGGATGTTGTTGTTTGTATATATCAGGAGCAAGGTGATTCAAAACAGTGAGACTTGTTTATGAAGGGGAACATCACTAAATTTGAGGTAGCAATAAAGGGGTAGACAGTAGTGAATATAGTGTGGGTCAGGTAAATCAACCCACACCCGACCCTAACCTGTAAAACCTTAACCTGTATCCTACCCTTACCCGAAAAATGTTGCCATTGTAAGACCCCCACCTGACCCATACTTGTTCCTTCTCCCTCTGTACATAATATCTGTGCATGCCCCTGGTTCCAAAACAGGGAATCTTTGGGAGCAGTGGAGGAGCCTACAACTCCAGTCTGACTAGCACCCAAACCTAACCCACAATGGACAAATTAAAACCATTGTTGAGGGTTTCAGCTCAGTCCACACATCACTAGAAGACAGTTGTACATGCAAGGTGTCCCATGCTAGACTGACCCAAGAGATCTGAGTGTCTGAGAATATGATGTTGGACAATCATCACAAATCTGATGATTCAAATGAGAACTTTTGCAAAGTTTCTTTTTTCAGTGGTTTCTGAGATATTTGTTGTTTAAAGTGGACCTGTCACTCATTTAAAAATCCTAGCTGTCAATCAAATATTAGGCGTAGAAGCAGGGCAGTCAATTACTTTCACTTTGCATTCAGCACTTCCTAGTTGTCACTGCTCTCCACACATACCCCCTCTCTCTTCACCATTTAATTGTGTAGCCAGGGCATGGGGATGGACATCGGGTCCTTCATTCTGATGCACAAACAAGATTCTGAGATGATGCAAGGGTTGCCTTAATAACAGCTCCTGCCTGCTTGCTATAATTATGAATACTCAGACCGAAGGAAACAATATTCAAATAATTTATACAGTGTAATTAAAGTTTATTTTCCTTGACTAACATGATAAAATAGGATTTGTAATCATTTTTTTGGGTGACGGTCTCCTTTAAGACTGTTTTTACAAGGCTTTTGGCTCAACAGCTCTTATTCAGGGTTACTGTATAGGTGGTGCTAGGGTTAACTAAGGGGGCTAATGCAAATAGATTCTTCTCTGTACATTGCTTTGGATATTAACCTCACATATTTTTAAGTACCCCAGTAACATAATATCAGGTCTTCTCAGTGACTGAAAAGGGAGGTCCAGATTCCTGGATTATGTATTGCCATACAAAAAGTGAGGGTGCATGCCAATACATTTATCCAGGAATCTGTATGTGTTATATGGGATAACCTGAGATCTGTATATATTATATTGAGAATTGTGAAATGTTCCTCTTCATGTTCCTCTTATGTGCTTATCTCTCTATATAAATCGAATGTGGTACAGGTATGGGACTGTTGTCCAGAATGCTCGGGCCCTGGGGTTTTTACGGATAATGGATCTTTCTGTAATTTGGATCTTCATTCCTTAAAGTGATACTGTCGTTGGAAAAATGAATCAGTTAATAGTGCTGCTCCAGCAGAATTCTGCACTGAAATCCATTTCTCAAAAGAGTAAACAGATTTTTTAATATTCAATTTTGAAATCCGACATGGGGCTAGACATATTGTCAACTTCCCAGCTGCCGCAAGTCATGCGACTTGTGCTCTGATAAACTTCAATCACTCTTTACTGCTGTACTGCAAGTTGGAGTGATATCACCCCTCCCTCCCCCACCCCCCATCAGCCAAACAAAAGAACAATGGGAAGGTAACCAGATAACAGCTCCCTAACACAAGATAACAGCTGCCTGGTAGATCTAAGAACAACACCCAATAGTAAAAACCCATGTCCCACTGAGACACATTCAGTTACATTGAGAAGGAAAAACAGCAGCCTGCCAGAAAGCATTTCTCTCCTAAAGTGCAGGCAAAAGTCACATGACCAGGGGCAGCTGGGAAATTGACAAAATGTCTAGCCCCATGTCATATTTCAAAATTGAATATAAAAAAATCTGTTTGCCCTTTTGAGAAATGGATTTCAGTGCAGAATTCTTCTGGAGCAGCACTATTAACTGATTCACTGGTGTCTAGGTGAGACGGCCTTTCCGTAATTCGGAGCTTTCTGGATAACAGATCCCATACCTGTATATGTTCTTTATTATGTTGCTTGTTGCTTGATAAAGAGGTGTGAACTTCGAAACACATTGCATTGGGTATATGGTATAAAGTAAAGTCATTTTTTTCTGTATTATATAGTCTGGGCCTTTTTACCTGTTATATAATTTGTCTGTGATTGCAGATTAGGGGGCAAATTCACTAAAGGGCGAATTTTTGCCTGGCCCAAATTCGTTACCACTACACGAATTCATTAAAATGCGAAGTTGAGTCTCAGCAGCCGAACGCTGGTAAAGTTTCGATATCGTTAATTCTTCAGTGCAAGCATTTCTTAGTGATCTTTCGCTACCATTCAATTCTGCCTTGCAAACTTCATTATAGTAATAGGGTGGGTACATTTAGGTCGCATAAACATCTTTATTAGATGTCTATGCTTATTATTATTTATTTGTTGGTTAAAAGCACAGTAAAATGTGCCTTAAGCAACATAGATGTAGATTTATCTATTTTATCATTCACTTTTTCAACATCAGAAGGAATACCTGCAAAAATTCTGTTAAATGTGTGAAATGCATGAAATAACAAGATATGTGGCCAGGAACTCGAGCAGAGATAACACAGCAGTCTTGACTTGAACTATTTATTTATCAGTGCAGGAGTAGTAAACTCACAGTCCCATTGGCAGCTAGTTTCCCCACAGAGGAATGCACCATTGCATCCGTCTGAGTGTTTTTTAAGTTAGCTGTCTGTGACCTTAACTCTGCCAACTTTGCCAATAAAACATCTTACCCTACAGCTCACTGCTTTAGTGAGGTACTGGCCTCATCTCTTCCTCTGTCTTTTGTAGAGATACCCAGATGTCCGACCCAGGGAGGATAAAGATTGCCTTTCCTTAAGGGCAAATTGATTAAACAGTACTAATCTATAACTGAATATGCAATTCCATGAAGAAGATCAATATATGCTCCTAAATGTTATACTTACACTTCACCACTCGTCAGTTGCTCTTAGCACAACCTTGTCTACTGCTGCTCCCTACTCTCTGTACCAATAGAGGACATAAAATAATGGGCTATTGCCCTGAATATGAAATTCACCAGCTAAAGGAGCATACATTTTAGAGGTTTCCTTCCTCAGATGGAACTGATGAAACTGGAAGGGAATATCTTGCAGCACTTGCTGCTGAATAAAATATGTAGGCTGGTAGCTAATAAGTACATTTGTGTGCCCTGTACTTTGTTGAACACATTAACATTCATTTTATCAGAATATAAAGGCAATAATGTAGACTGTAAATAGTAGCAATCAACCTTACTGGCCGATTTATCCATTTTGAAGTTTTCACAAAACATGATCATGAAAAAAAATGTGATATTTGTAAAATGCAAAATTATATAGAGTAGAGTATTTAACTTGTGGATTAGAGTATGCTTGGAGATGTAGTCTGCACTTGCACATAAATGGATTTGACACCTTACAGGGCAATCTCCAAGAATGTGAAAAAGCATTCAATCAAGTAATGGTACAAAACACCCAAAAGTTGTTTTTTTTGTTAGATTCCAACCATTAACTAATTTGTTTAACTTACATTTGCATGTAAAACATCTATTGTTTTTTTCCCAAAAAGGAAAACAATCCAGCATTTTAAATAATATTGGCTGGTTTTCATTCATTTCTAAAGGAGTTAATAAGTTCAGCGAGGTAGCAGATATGTTAATGGTGATAAGATGTGTCAGTTTGGGGCCAGGTGAGTCTCCAGTGTTGTGTCTTGATCTCAGGCTGGCTTCTAGCAATGAAGTAGGTCTCTGTATGAGTTGGTGTCAGATCTAATCTTAGTTACAAAGGGAACTGAATTCATTATCCAGCTTCTTCTGTTCATGACTGCACCTGTGCTGACCCCTCTATTTCCTTGGGTCAAATGGCAGGATGCTTTGATGCCTTTCATTCCAGTCTGTGGGCATTCACCAAAGCTGCTTTCAACTGCTCAGCCAGTGGCTCAAGGTCTCTGAGGAAGCAACAGCAAAGTTTAAGGCTGAATCATTCACTAGAAGTGGAGAAATCTACAGCTTTGCTAATCAGGATGGCTTGTAGGTAAACCTATTTTTCAAGTTATGGTAATGGCACGAAAATGCCATGCTCAGAGCAACCAAAAAATGGTTTGGCCAATGACAGTGCATATGCTTGTCCTTTCTCAACTAAATGATTGGCTATTCGTGGCAAATGACCACCCAGGACAAGAAATTGAATTGTAAAGCAGTATTGTATTCTCTATTCATGGCCCATAAGGCCCATACATAGAATATACCATGTCTTAGAGTTAGATGGATTATTTTGCAATAAGTCTCTGTTGAAAAAAGACAAACCCAATTTAATTATCCTTTTAAAAAAAAACCTTTGACATTCAAAGTGACTAATTGGAATACAAAGTTCATATATAATGCAATCTTTCCCTAGGCATATTTTAGCATGGGTACAAGCTACTGTATTACATTGCTTGCCTTCAATAAGGAACTACACCAAATTTACTACCAAACCATATTTCTTGCCAGGCATAGACAGCCTTTTTCACTATGCATGGAGGTCATCTCTTACAGTTGTAGTTCTTCAAATTGTGCCACCCACTAGAGTGGAAACATTTTTTTTAGCAATCCTTAACTCAGTTTTTATTCCAGTTCCATGAGGAACTGTGTTTTAGCAAGAGTGGGCAGCATTGCATTGGCATGCCAAAAGCTTTGCAGTTCATTTACCACCCTATCATAGAGGTTATTATATGATAGACTATGGGTCTTTACTTTTGGGTAATCAAACAATGGACAAATCAGAATATTTATTGTTAGTTTTAAAATAAAAATTTTTCTAACTTATGATTAATATTACATTATCCTATTAAGGTTAAGGTTTATGTGCTATTGTAGTTTTCATATTCTTAAAAAGCTATAGTATTTGCCTTTGAATCAGCACTGACCAGTAAAAGACAGGTAAACGTAATTTGTTATGCAGTACTGTTTTCAGGATGAACAGGTTTACACAAAGTTCTTTACTGTCAATTGTATATATTTTATATGTGTATATATATATATATATATATATATATATATATATATATATATATATATTTATTTATATATATACGGAATGTACCTCCCAAATGTTTGTTTTTGTAGGACACCATAAGACATCCAAGGTATGCTCTAATCGTCTATGTTTTACAGTAATTGTGTATTTCTGTGCATTGTTTGTCAACTTTTATTCTGGGAACCTCACTGATGGAGAACTAACCTCCATCTGATGAAAACTAGAGTAACTGGGAGGTTCTTTGGTTACTGTAGTTTGGAAACACAGACTGTTTTGATGTATTTATTAATGCACATTAGATATTTATTAAAATACATGAAAAACCATTTGTATATTAACTTAGAATGTTGTAAAAACTAAGTATAACTAAGTGTCACGGTCGGCACCCAACACCAGAACAAACACCAGGCACCCTGGTCTCGGCTCGTGCTTCACCAGTAGTGTGACCGCCTTTGGGCCTCGGGAGGAGCCCTCGGCTTACTTAGATGCCACCTGGACTTAAACGAGAGGTGCAAGATGAGGGTTCTGGATAGGCAGAGGGGCACGACAGTAAAGCAAAGTCTTTGGACAGAAGATCGCAGTACAAGGCGTTTAGGCAAAGGAGTAGTCAGATCAGGCTGGGTCGAGGCAGGCAGAGAATAAACGTTATCAGACAGGCAAGGGTCAAACCAGGGAGTCAATCAGAGGGTTAATCAGAGGCGGTAGTCAGTAATCAGGCAAGGGTCAGAATCCAGAAGTCAGAGTAGTCAAATAGCCAGGCAGGGGTCAAAAACAGGAATCAAACAGGTTTCAGAATTTAGCACAAGGCTCAGAAGCACCAGGAACAAAATCCTATCACGGGCAAGGTCCCACAGCCCTAATAGGCTTTAAATAGTGTTTGAATTTCGCACCACTGCGCCTTAAACTTACCCAAGAGCGCGCCGCGCGCGCCTAAGATGCCGGCGCCTGCGGCCTAACCAAAGCCGTTCGTTGCGGCGGGCGTCCCCGCCGAGGGGGCGGCAAGCGTCCTTGCCGTCCCCCCACTAGACCACCAGGTAAGTTCCTCACATTAAGATATGCAAGATATTCAGTTGTATAACAAAGATATTCAAAGATGAATAGGAGAGGGACACATATTGGACACATATTCGATCTTTCCAGATGACACCATGAAAGGAGGTTTCATGGTAGGGTGTGGAAAAGTGGAATTAATTCCAAAAAGCGGTTGTGCTTGCATTTAAGAAATCTTGTTAAGCAGGCTATAAGCGAGGGTTAAATCAAACGGATATGGGGGTTTATGGAGAAGACCACATCAACATGTAATGTAGTTCTCGCCCAATGGTATTTTCTAGTCTTCCCATTAAATATCAGTTTAATTTTTGGACATATATCTTTTTGGCAGGGCAAGTGACCCACCTTTTTAGTTACAAAAAGGTTTTTGTTATTTACATATGCTAACAGCCATTTTTTAGACTGGATAGAATGTCCCCCCTTTGCAGGAAACTGAAGATCGTTTCAGATGATTATTTTTGCTGGGCTGACAACTGCTCTTGCTTATTTAACCTGCTGGACTGACCCTGGGTCCTTATGTCAGTGCATGTAGACAGTTCAATGCAACACACCTATTTGTTTTGGCTCGTGCAAATTTTAGGCAGGTAGGGTTTTACCAGTGTTTAGGGATGTAGCGAACGTCGGAAAAAATGTTCGCGAACACATTCGCGAACTTGCGTCAAAAATGCGAATGGTTCGCGAACGTCGCGAACCCCATAGACTTCAATGGGAAAGCGAATTTTAAAAGCTAGAAAAGACATTTCTGGCCAGAAAAATTATTTTAAAGTTGTTTAAAGGGTGCAACGACCTGGACAGTGGCATGCCAGAGGGGGATCAAGGGCAAAAATGTATCTGAAAAATACATTGTTGACACAGCACTGCGTTTTGTGCTGTAAAGGGCAGAAATCACACTACGTCACTCAGGTGATGTTTCTGGACACAGAATGTGAAAAAGCTCACACAGCTAGGTGGCACTTGGTTAAAGACTGGGCAAACAATGCCTGCAAGGGCAACGTATACAGTAGTGGATACGGAATATATTATTGCTGCTGTAAAAACATCACTCAGGTGATGTTTACGGACACGGAATTATTATTGTTATTTAGACAGAATGTGAAAAAGCTCACACAGCTAGGTGGCACTTGCATACCTCCCAACTGTCCCTCTTTTGACCACTCAACCCCCTGTCCCTCTTTTGTACTGGAAAGTCCCTCTTTTCTCTGCACTGAACAGCCAGAAAAAAAACAGTTTCTAACTTAATTGGCTTTTGGCAGAGAGCTCAGAACAGCTAACAGGTGCAAATAAGATACTTTGTAACAATTTTGACTCTGGTTGGTGCTGGTAGTGGTGAACTACTAGGAGGAGCAGCACACCAGTCCCACTCCTCAACACAGCTAGACTAATAGCACTGGGCTCTTACAGTAGCAAAGTAAAAAAAAACAAAAAAGAAAATAAAAGCAGTCCTTACAAGGACTATTGGGTTATTACAGCAGTCAGCACTCAGCAGATGAGATCAGAAGCAGTGCCCACAGCAGCTACATACAGAGCACTGCAGTAGAAGGTAGATTACTAGTCAGCAAAGCTAACTAACCTAAACTCACTGTCCCTCAAATCCCTGCAGAGTTCTGTCCCTACAATACAGAGCAGTATCAAGTAGATTACTAGCCAGCAAAGTTACTATCAACTGTCCCTCAAATCACTAACAGCTCTCTCCCTACACTAGCTCTTCCAAGCACACACAGGCAGAATGAAAAAACGCTGCAGGGCTTCAGTTTATATATGGAAGGGGAGTGGTCCAGGGGGTGTGGGGGTGGTCCAGGAGGGAGAGCTTCCTGATTGGCTGCCATGTATCTGCTGGTCTGGGGTGAGAGGTAAAAAATAAGCGCCAGCTAAGGCAAACCCAAATTGGCGAAAGTTGCGCGACGTTCGCGAACATTCGGCGGACGCGAACGGTCGATGTTCGTGCGAACTAGTTCGCGGGCGAACAGTCCGCGACATCCCTACCAGTGTTTAGCAGTGGACACGAACTTCACAGACTTCTTGGGAATTGTTAAATTTGACGATGCGTCAGGTCTTTGTTACTTTATGTGAAATAAAGCATAGTTTAATTTTACCAGTCCAAGAAGTTTGTGAAGTGCGCGTCCACAGTCGAACATTGGTAAAATGCTCTCTCCCCCTGCTACAGGTTCGGGGCGCAGCACCCAGACTACCATTGGAGAGTGGTGAGCGACCCTGTTTTTGAAACTGCGCGTAAGATTTAATAAGCAGAGGGTTCAGATTCAAATTCACCCAAACCATCTAACTTATTTGGTGAGCATCTAAAGGAATATTATAGCCATTTAAGTATTGTATATTAATGATTTGAAAGAGGCTAGAGGAAACATTTGAGTTTTGAGCACCTGTAATCATTTTTAGGTAGGGTTTAATGCCTGTATAGTAGCTTATGAATATGGCAAAGAAAAAAATGCTCCAAGTTAAAAAAAAACCTGCAAATAAAAAATGCTTACTATGTATAATGCACTGTATTAATACTTACACTTAAGCTACTTGTTTAAAGTTTCCACACCCAACACATATTTTCAACAGTAGCACTCCCTCGGGGTAATTAAATGATTACCTCAGTTGCTGTCAACATATTTCCATTTTAATTTCAAGAATCTATTAATATATTCCTTTTTCCACTTGATTTTATTTGCACTTGTGTGGAGAAGGTTGTATTTCTAAAAATATGTATGAATTCTTTATTTTAGGTGCCATAAATGAAAGCTACAACATGTAGAAATAGTACAGGTAGCTAAACAGTGTTTATTGTGTATACTTATACAAATGCAGATATTTTATGTGCCTATACACTATATATAACATAATAATACTTATTGATATAATCTTGTTGCATGCAAAGCTCTAAATAATCAGGAAGAAACAGAAATGGCACAGAGAGACAGTTTAAAAGAAGTACCCCTCCCAATTTTTTGCTGCACCTATAGGGGAAATTGGCAAGGTATATCTGTAGAGCTTTTTTGAGTTGTAGTCCCACTGCTGTGATTCAAAGTCTGGTTAGGCTCCTCTTGACAACGATAAACATATATAAAAACAGTTTTGTATAAGTAAATATGCTACCAATAAAACAGTAAATAAGTGTCCCCAACAAAACAAAGGACCTTCTGACAGAACTTTCAGGAGCATTTATGAGCAAATTAAAATTCTCATCAAATCTTCCCCTAATTGATCCTCAGGCTTACCTATAAATACTCCTGGACATCCCCATTTTGTCTCAGTGGCAACAGTATTATCACTGGGCACATCATGCACAATTTTGTTAACCCGGCTTTGTCCAGGACGTTGCAATTATTTTTCTTATTTTTTTTTTGTTGCTCAACAAAATATGTGAGACAAAAAAGTTTCGCGAATTTGAGCCATTTTCTGAATTTTAAATTTTTTAGCAAAATGAAACAGGACAGATTCGCTGATCACTAGTTGCTAGACTAGCCCTGCAGCAAACTTGCCACAATTTATTCCACTTTAAACTCCAGCAAAATATATTCATGTGTTTGTTGCTTTTAACATCATCAAGATATATATGCACTAAAGCCAAACTATCTGGACACATGCCTGTCCAACATCTTATTCCCAAATAATATGGACTTGGTCTGCCCTTTACTGTAATTAACAGCTTTTATGATGTTGTTAAAGGGGATGTATTGTCAAAAAGTAAAATCCCCCTTTGTCCTTGGGGAACTGATATAAGCCTTTTTCTAATTGCAATCAATTGTTTTTTATTAGCCGTCTCTGCTGTTTGACCCGCCTGCCTCTTCTGCTGTTCCCGCCCACCTACCAATGAAGAATGAGTAGGCAGTCTTGTTTGCAGAATGTCACCGTTACTGGACTGGCCAATTGATTTTCATTGGTAGGTGGGCCGGGAACAGCAGAAGAGATGGGCGGGTCGAACAGCAGAGACGGCCACGGGCCGTAAAGGTTTTGCTCGCAGCTGAAAGAGCAGGTATGTGGGGGAACAGACTGCGCTCAACTTTAAAATGAAGCACAAATGAAAACCGCTAATAAAAAACAATTGATTGCAATTAGAAAAAGGCTTATATCGGTTCCCCAAAGGCAAATGGGGATTTTAATTTTTGACAATGCATACCCTTTAAAGGAGGTTTTCTGATAGGTCACCAGAAACAAATTCTTTCAATTACTTTCTTGTTTCTATTTGTGACCATTTTTCTAATATTGAAATTTAACATTTCATTATATTTTATAATACTATGCCATTGTATCGATTAGAACTTGTCTTTCTTCATCTGCATAATATTTGCTGTCATACTGTTATCATTTGTTTAACATGAAAATCAAAAAAATATTTTCAAAATGAAATCATTATATTTTATATTGAGAATTGCTGTAGTGCGTATTCCATTATTTTCAATAGGGCTTCATTTTGTGCGTATTTACCCTCGGCTGTACGTTTTTAAAAAAAGCAACGTAACAATGCTACATGACTTTGCTCCTTAACCTTCGTATGTCTTTCTGAAGCAGCTTTTTTTTTGGAGGGGGGGGCATCACCAAGCCTGTAAACTGTTCTAAATTGATACATGAGTTTTATTAAAGGCAGTTGTTATAACTGATACAATAGTTGCTAATAGTCCACAGATGCTGATGTGTAATGTATCAACTAATATAGAAAGTTGTAATAGTTTAGAATGTGCACCTGCATCATTGAGTTGCCAGGCTAAAACATCAGAGACAGAAACATTCATCTTTTTTATGAATTTGGAAATACAGTCAAAAATAAAACATAGGAAACAATTTAAAAAGTCTTCTGAAAACAACTGAACTGAAAAAAAGTGTTTGAAAGGTGAACAACTCTTCCACTTTCATTATGATGAACCACAAAAACATTGAGTGAGATTGTGAGCGTTATGGGGCAAGAACCAATTTCCTTTTTAACACTAGCACTTAATTTGGAAAGTTATTGCATTTTGTATTTATTTATATCCTATCATTGTATTGATTCAGGTCTTTTCTATTACATTGTTTACATTTACATGGTTACATAAATAAATATATGCATATATACCGTACTCTTGGGGATCAGCCTAGCTCACATGCCCCTGAATTCCAATTTCTCCCAAGCTTCTTCGGCCACCCACCACCTGCTCATATGTGAAGGACGTCAAAGTTTAATCTGCAGAAGGAGCTTGGGAGGAGGACTACCACAGTGCAGACCCTGTACTCTGGGCCCCTCTGTCCCCGAGACCCCCTTGCTAGGTCAACTATCCAGTACTTACACCACTGCATCTCAGCAAACCCATTCTGTATGCCATAATTTGGAGGCATTATTGAGATTAAACAGTATAAAGTAACCCTAAACTCTTACCAAAAAGTAGGAAGAAAGGATTTCTCATAAATGTCATTGTATTGTGTAGCCTTGAGTTTTTCTTTCAAATAGAACATGTGACCATAGCCCAGACCAGGTAAACATTACTCATCTACCAAGCTTTATAGTCAGCACTATGGCAGTAATGTTCAGGCATTTTCTTAACCCAGACTGACAGATGATGAAATGCTATTTTGCTATTACCAAATTTCCACTGCTTCATATTCCAGTGGCACCTTGGCATTTCACATGGTGATGTTAGGGATTGTTCACCTATAAATTAACTTTTAGTATGATGTAGAGAGTGATATTCAGAGACAATTTGCAATTGGTTTTCATTTTTATTATTTGTGTTATTTAGCTTTTTATTCAGCAGCTCCCCAGTTTGCAATTACCCTAGCAACCATGCACTGATTTGAATGAGAGAGATTTGAATAAGAGACTAATATATATAGAACAGGAGAGGCCTGAATATAAGGATGAGAAATGAATGTGTCGACTTAAAGAGAATTTGTGTTTAAATGTGGTCACTGACCCCAAGTTGGAAAGAGCCAGAAGAAGAAGGCATATAAAAAAAAAGAAAACATGTGAAAAGTTGCTTAGCATTAGCCATACAATAACATACTAAAAGTTAACTTAAAGGTGAACCTCCCCTTTAAGTTTGCCTTTGATGATCATAATCATGTGACACAAGTACATTCTGGTCCTAATTTACCTACATCATACATCACAATATTTAAATTTCAATCCCCCAAAAACAAGCCCAGGGTAAAATACCTATTTGCTCTGTTCCCAGGAAGCCAAATTCCATGATTTTCTCATTTATAAAATTGCTATGGCTGCATCCTTGTGATTCACTTTCTTTCACTTCTCTTACACTTCCCAGGAGAATTTAATTTTAAGTGTCATAATATTCCTTGCATTAATCTTACACTTGCACTTTGAAGTGCTAAGTGTGATGATCTAATTGCACATAGCATTTGGTGTCATAATTCTCCATTACTCTAACACCTGGACTTGATGTCTAACACATATATTAAGATTTCTGCCATTTTTTACCTGGATGACTCATTTCTAAAAATGTTCTTTTTCTTTAAAGACACAATCCACATGTAATAGAACAGATCAGGGCTGTAGAATAATCTACAAGTGTAACATGTTGTATGTATATGGAATAATAATGTGGCTTTGGGGGTGAGGTCTCAGCTTTTAAATATGTGAATACGGCGGGCTTTTTTTTTACCCTCTCTGTTAAACATACTAAATACAGAATGTATTATTAAATCACACTTCGTTAACAAATACAAATTTATTATTATTCTTCTCTTCTTTGTGGGCTCTTTACCTGATTTTCTTTCTAAAAGGTATCTGTTCCTAAACCGCAAAAGGACTGCAGCTTTAGCTCAAGGCAACCTATTACATTGACGTAACTTTCCTGCAGTTTCTGTAGCTGAATGTGTTAACAGTAGCACAAGTGTATTCTAATTTTTTATTTACTGTACATGCACGTGTAATTCAAAATTGTAATGGATACTATTTTCTCAGCTCGATATAGCAATTTCAAAAATGTGCTTTCCCTTTTTTTCATCTTTTTATGACAAAAGTGAGTAGTAATGGAATAAACTAAAGAGGAGAAACTGCTCTCAGTGCTTCTGAATTAGGCGGGTAGGTCATTAAAAAGAACAATTAACATGTGTCAGAATAGAACAATAATTATATGCCATTTGCAATCATTTCCCAAAAGATAGTTTGTTAGTAGTAATAATATTATACAGCAAAACCAACTAAATTAGTAAAGGCATAGAATCCATTTTCTGGTAACCCGGGATCCAGAAAGCTCCAAATTATGGAAAAGCCATCTCCCATAGACTCAATTTTATCCAAATAATCCAAATATTTAATAATTATTTCCATTTCCATAAACTAACATATAATTAATCCTTATTGGAAGCAAAACCAGCCTATTGGATTTATTTAATGATTTTCTAGTAGACTTAAGGTGTGAAGATCCAAGTTATGGAAAGATCTGTCCTGAGCTTTCTGGATAACAGGTTCCACACCTGTATATACAGTAACACCAACTATTGAACCATGGCACCCTTTTGTGCCTGTAAACCACTTGTGGTTCATTTTGTATAAATATACCATTTGATAACAGGACAAGAAGTAACTTCAGAAATGTTCTGCATTGTCTGTTCCTCCATGATGTCATGATGTATAATGAGTTCAAACAACACTAGGGGACAAAATATTTAGTGAAAGTAACTGGTCAATGGTCAAATAAAAGGCAAAACACATAAATAAGGTCTTATTTATGGATGCATTAAATCTAGTATTTTAAGATTCACAGATGATTCAAAAAAAGATTCATCTGAACACCAAACTGAATCTGAATCCTATTTTGCATATGCAAATGAGTGGCAAAAAAGAGCTGTGCACTAGTGATGTGCAGGCCGACCAGATACCCACGGGACCCGCGGATTTACCCGCGGGTGGGGTGTGTTCAGGTTGACCTCGCACTGCTTTTCGCGGGTGGCGAGCGCGTGTGGGTTGAGCTCTTCTCCTGCTCTCCCCGCCCGCCACCTTCAAATGCCGGCATTCGACTTCTGGGTTCCGGTTTTATAGTCTCGCGTCCGGGGTCTATAAAAGGATCCCGGAAGCGTGGGTGCGGGCAGGCGCGGGCTGCAGCAGGGCAGGTTAGGGTCGGGTGTGGGTCAGGAAAATCCTGACCCGCACATCACTACTGTGCACTGCTTCCTTGTTCATGTGATAAAAAGTCACATGATTTGTAGGATTCGGATTCAGTTTGGCCAGGCACTGGCTGAACCAATTGTTGGATTCGGTGCATTCATAGTCTTATTCAGTGATGGGCGTATTTATTCTCCAGCCGCGAATTTGCAAATTTGCTGCGAATTTTCGACGAAGTCAACGTTTTTTTGATGCCATAAACAATAGACGCCATCGGCAATTCCGACGCCCGGCTACAATTAAACGCATGCCCATTGCCTTTAATGCGGATAAAATTGTTGCTGGCCCCGATTTTGACGCTCGTGAATTAACTCCAGTGTCAAACTATGCGTTTCTCAAATTCTTCACTGTTTCGCAAATTTCTAATTTTTCGGTGAAGCGGGACAAATTCACCCATCAATACCCTTCAATCAATTGCCTCAATCTTTGCTATGTGTTTATCTTAGTCTTTAGGCATACTTCTAATTACTTTTCCAAATGTTTTGTAGAATATTTGGTCAACTTCATCTATAATCTTTTCGGCTGAGTAAAGTATTTACAAATTACTGTTCAACAAATTGATGAAATGAATCAGTCGGTTTTTGCAAGCATGATAACCACCTTGTGAATTGAGGGAAAGTCTTCAATATGGAATGGTTTCTATAAGTGTATTCTACATATTCAATGGACATGGAGCTGTTTGGAATGGGGGAAGTATGTCAAGTTTGCACTGGCTAAGTGGTTCATATCTACTGTCAGACTGTATATGAAATGTGAGTGACTTCTTATTAGGAATTACAATGTCACTACATCAAGAGAATGTAATGAAAACCTCAGAGTATGCACCAGACATCCCTGTCACGGGAACATTAATGCAGGTCTTTTACAGATAAGCGACTGATGATTACCAGCATAAAAAAGCAAGTCCTTTTATAATTATGGATGTTCGGCTGACAGCTTTGCATGCTTCTCTCTTTCGTCTTTCCCTCGTACTCTTGCTCTCTCAGTCATTCACTTGATGCAGCCACGCAGGGGGTAATGGCCTGTCCTTTGGTTCAGATGACCTTTTAAGCTACAGTGTGACAAAGGTTAATGGCTCGCCTCATGTATTACACATTGTTTGGCTCATATTCAGCCTTAGTAAAGGTTATCCATCAGCATTATGGAGATGCTGACAAAATATTTTTGAAGCTCGGTTTAGAAGTCATGAAGACTATCAGGCAGACTTTATAATAAGATAGGGTGAGATCTGTAGCTTTACATTTATTGAAATGCTAATATAAAAACATGTCATACTCTGTGGAGGTGTGAATACAGGTGCATTAACCATTTCACAATGGAATCAAATCTTGAGGCTCCCTTCCTGTGTATGGTAAAGAAATGCTGCTTAAAGCATAACTGTGAAACCCAGCATTTCATATGTACTGTGCCACTAATAACCACTAATAATGATCATGAAGACAGGTTTCATTAAAGCCATATTTTATGTACCGGGTTTGTATACAAATGACCATATTGCCATAAATGCTTTTAACAAACTCACGACTCAGTGGGGCAAATTCACTACCGGCCGCTTCGCACACATTGCACCACCAGGCGCAAATTCGCTACCACTACGCTAATTCACTAAAATGCGAAGTTGCGCCTTGAGCGCCGAATGCTGGTGACTTTTCGCTAGCTGTACTTTCAGTGTGAGCATTTCATAGCGAAGATGAGCTAACTTCATTTGTGCCTAGCGAAAGTGATCTTGTGCTTAGGTCAATTTGCATACGGCGGGTAATTTAAAGTGGTATGGAGGTCTTTATTATAAATGTTGGTGCAAATGCTTGAAGTTACCACTTTATTAAATACATGTCCAGGGAACCTTAATAAAGACAAGATAGTTAATATAATGCCCTACACATGAGCCCACTGTAAAATATATGTTATGAAATGTCTGGAGAAAATTGGTTACCCAAAAAAAGTTTGTCAGGACTTTTGCAGGCAATCCCGCTTCAAATAAGGAAAACTTTAATGCATTTTCGGCACACAGGATATGATGTCAGTGACAGAAGATTGAGGAAGATGTAGCTTCTTTTTACTACTTTGCCTGGTCTGAGGTGGCAAAGTCAAATCTGGAGAAAGAGGTAATGTTCAGTAAAATCCGCACTGAATTTGCAGAATAATGACTTTTCGCCAGAGTGAAAAGTCATCTGGCGATAGGGTGAGAATGAACGCTAGCAATAGTCTTTTTTGCTAGAGAATTGACGCATGCGCCTGAATGGTGATGTCGTTGCGGATGGTAACATTGGCGAAAAGTCGCTAGTGTTAGCCCCTTCACCCTTTAATGAATCTGCCCCAGTAAGTGAAGACAAACAATCAGGCATATAGACAAGGTTTCATTTTTTAATAACCGAAACCTCATTTGAATAGGCGGAAGGTGATTTGTTTGCACAATGTTGATACATTATGTGGCCTGCATTAATGGCAACCCTGATACTTGCCCAAATATACATTCACTCTCAACTACAATGGAGGCTATAAAGAAGTGCAGGTGGGAGTGCCTTTTTTCAAAAGTTTCTTTTGGTTTTACCAGCATTAGAATCAATGCATTCCTGGTAAGCACTCACTGAGCACTAACTGACAGGCAGACTGGTAGTGTACCTTCTCAAGCACATTAAAACAATAATAGAAATTGGTATTAGTGCCATTTACCTGTTATACCAAGAAAGTAGTGGGTTCTAAACCCCAAACACATTATATAAAATGGAAGGCTGTGGATACTGACAGCCCAACTACATAACATACAGTGGGAGGCAGTGCTTACATCATATGCAGTGGCATAGCAACATAGTAATTTAGGTTGAGAAAATATGCTAAATTAAACCTACTCAACTGCTAGTTGATTCAAAGGATACACAGAGAATGCTTGGTCTATTAGAACAGGGCATTCTAGACTGCCGGGCACTACAGGGCAGAGCACAAGGACAATCTGGGCCATTCTGTTACCTCAACCACGAGTAAGCCTCAGATATTGGTGAAATATTTGTACTCAACAGTGTCTATTCTTCTGTCATGCAATGCAGTCCTAAACATACAAGTTTTCCATTTATCCACATTACTTGACAAACAGGGTTTACACCTGTCCAGTTTTCACGCAGACAGCCCAGTTTTTGGAAGGGCTGTCTGGGTGAAAAGTGCCTGTCTGGATAACCAAATTAAGAAATCACGATCGCTACATCGTAATCCCATGCCCTGATGGCATACCTCACCTCAACATCTACCCTGACACAAAGCAATGGGAACTGCTCAAATCCCTCTCAAGCTGCAAAAGGTGGCATGCATATTTAGAAACATTTCTCGAGTCAACAAACTCTAGCCTAAAAGGCTGATAAGCTGTATCCCCTATATGTAATAAAAGGCATTAATGAGCATATTTACTAAAGTGCAAAGTGGCTAACGATAGCAACATTTCACCAGAAATCCCATCTGCAGGGACATCGCCAATTTACTAACAGGTGTAGGCGACAATTTACAAGTGAATGTGACTGTCGCTAGCATTCGCACTCTTTCGCCAGGCGAATTTTACTGAAAGTTTCCTCTTACGCCAGGGTTGACTTTGCCACCTCAGACCAGGCAAAGTGCTAAAACGAAGCTGCATCTTCCGGAATCTTATGTCAGTTGCATCATATCCTGTCTGCCAGAAATGTATTTAAGTTGTAAAAACGCTGGTGACTTGTCCTTTTTTTAAGCAGGATTACCTGCAAAAGTCCTAACTATTAAACTTTTTGGCTTAACATTTTTCCCCACACAATTGAAGGGCATGGAACATTCAATTTTATGGTGGGCTCATGTGTAGGGAATTATTTGTAATAAAAAGTGGCCACTTAAAGCATTTGCACCAAAATCTCTAATAAAGATGTCCATATGAATTTAATGTACAAATTCAAATTGACCTAAGCGCAAGAGGACTAATGATGTTTCACTAGGCAGAAGGAATCGCTAGCGCCATTTTTCTTTGAAACACTCCCACTGTCGAAATAACGCTAGAGAAAAATTGCCAGCATTCGACAGTTTAGTGAATTAGCGCAGGCGTGTGGCGAAGCGTTTGCTGGCGACAATAAACCCTTTAGTGAATCTGCCTCTAAGTTTGAACGGGTGAAGTAACTTATAGTAACCAATAAGATGCTTGCTTTTAAACAGGCGACCAGTAAATGCTACCAGATGATTGGTTGCTATGGGTGATAAGACCAGTAGCAAACTTTGCACCTTTTATTACATTTCCCCCTTAGGTTTTTAACAATCCTATTTATTGATTTATAATAACATATACGTAATAACCACACAGTATTGCCAGTGACAGACAGTGTTTTGCATACATGGCTGGAACATTTTATTAATCATAACAAATAATCCACAACTATTACTAACTAGAAAATACCTAAAATACACCTTTTCTTGACAAAGGCAGTACGAATCTCAGGGAGCCAAGCTCCTCTATATGCATTCAAGCAAATGACGCATGGGGGAAAACGGGTCAGTGGTCGTTTCCACAGTAAGCTCTTGTGTGAGCCCTGGGAATATGAAGCAGCACATATTGTCAGCCTATTTAGGTGTTGCATTTGCAGCCTTCTCCTCAGATAGACAATGAATTCCAAACGTTAGCACTTATCATTGTTCATGATGAAAGCGAGATTTAACCCTTTTTTGGTCTAGCAATTATTTTTATAATCCCAACTATGTTTTATATACAGTAGGAATATTCATTCTACCAAAAGGCTCACCTGCTTTCTTTTATGAAACATTGTGAACTAGACCAATTGCAATAAACCGTAATTTATGCAGACTGACCAGTTGAAAGGGTACTTAAGACATAGGACATGTTTTTAGTGTGGAATTAGTGTCCAGAGCTGCTTTATAACTACACAAATACAGCAATCCAAAGCAATAAATAATAAGGATCCGAATACCATTCCCAGAGGCCAATGTCTGTGCTCCTATGATTAAATGACTTTCTTCATAAATAATTTTTGTAACCAACATTGGTCACATTTAAAGGTAAAATATATCCCCTACAATAGTACCATAACATTTTATTTGCCATTTATTCATCATTTCCGTAGACCACTGGTATTTTTCCCATTTTAACTTTTAACCCTGGAAATGACCAGAGCTGATAGTCTTCAAAAAGATATTTCAATTATGCAATCATTTAAAATCAGAAAAAAATAAGCCCATAAGCTCCATTCAGGTCAGACTGGTGGGCCTGGGGCCCACCAGGGCTACTGCCCCAGGGCCCCCCATGACGCACGGGGGAGCTGTGCGCGTTTGTGCGCATGCTTGCAGCAACTAATATGCACAACTTTTTTTTGCTGCAAAAAAACAAAGGGAGGTCACAGCATTAAGAACCAGATCTGGGTGCTGATCTGAACAAAATACAGTTTGGAAAGCGCACACCCAAAAAGAAATGCTGAGGTGCTAATGCCTGAGGGGGCCACCCAAAAGAAGCCTCCTAACATTTACAAACTCAAAAAAAATAAGGATTGCACACTCAGTCTTAAATGAAGATACAACAATTATTTTATTAAACACTTACATAATAGCAGGTTGCCCTACGTGTTTCGACCACATAGGTGGTCTTCATCAGGGGCCAAATATTATACAAATACAAAGGGTATAAAAAGGAAGAACGATTGTAAGCAGTTGACAGTTTAAATACCTTTGAGAACTAGCATCTGCCCCACAACCACATGTATTTTGGTGTGTGACGTCATTTCCGCCTAGTATAGGTTAATGACGAGAAGTATGCGTCTCCATAACCATCCAGATTCGGCGCATGCGCACACCATTCCCCATCGTCCAAAAGCACTGGCAACTGTCAGACATCAATATAAGGGGAATGGAGCCTTATCTGTGCCGAAAAAAGCGAGTGGGACTCGCTTCCTATGCCAAATTTCTTAATATATCCCTCTAGAATCTTAGAACAATGTACATATCTTATGTCTAATTCACCCTGTTCATATTTAAAGGTATACTATTCTATTGACAAAGGACAAAAGAAGCAATCCCATATTAGTGAGAAGCTGATTGGACAATAATGCTTGTGTGTGTAATCCTGTATGTCCAGCATATTATCTGAAAGAAAAACAGAAAAATATAGAAAAAAAAGAAAAAAAAGAGAAATTATTTTTTATATAGAAGAACAAAAAAACAAAAAAGACAAAAAAAATAAACCTTAACCAAACCCCACAGTTGTGAGCCATATGTATCTCAAAGACTCGGTACAGAAATCCATGTCCTAATCCAGAGAACAGACATAGCTAACCCAGGAAGTCCCAAAATTGTATATAAAGAATCAAATTCAAATATGCAGAAGCCGAGCAAGGACCCAAATTGTAATAGTGATCTGCTCTGTAAGAAACAGGACAAATGTAATAAATCATTCAGGCCAGAGGGAGTCACAGTGTTTAAACAAAAAATCCACTCTGCCTCCCTACGTAATAACAGCGTATTTTTATCCAACCCTCCGGTTGAACTTGTAATCTGGTCAATGCCCATGATACCAGATACCCATAATGTAACGACGATACATTATGATTGTGTTCCCTGCAATGTTGAAACAAAGGTGTAGATTCTTTCCCTAATCTGATCACACTTTTATGTTTGATAAATCTGTCTTTTAACTTTTGTATTGTCTTGCCTACATAATACAGGCCACATGGACAGACCAATACATACACCACATATGTGGATTGGCAAGTGATCCTATGTTTAATCTGAAACCTTTGTAAGGTTCTAGGATGGGCAAACGAAGTGCCCTGAATCATGCTATTGCAAATAGAACAATTGTAACACTTGTAATTGCCAGGTTGTGAATTCAGTAGGAAATGAGCAGTGGAATAATGTGCTTTATTGTTAGCCTTGACTAACATGTCCCAAAGGTTTCTTCCCCTTTTGTAGGCCAACATGGGAGTCTCATTACATGATTGGCTAATAATGGCATCAGTTTGAATATGATGCCAATGTTTCTTAACCAAATGGGTAATGTATCGACTAGCCGTTGTGTACTTAGTGACAAAAACCTTTCTATCACCGTCTTTTTTATTCTGTCTAATTACATTCGAATTTACCTTGACAATGGTCTGGTTCAAAATATCGTCTCCATAGCCCCGATCACGAAATCTTTCCGCCAGACGAAACGCGTGGTCAAAACGCGTAGCGCGACCTGCTATTATGTAAGTGTTTCAAAAAAAGATTTTTGTATCTTCATTTAAGATTGAGTGTGCAATCCCAGTGAGCCGGGGGCTGTCTTTTTTCCCGGTGTCCCGTCGGCCCATTTAGATCCTGAAAATATTAATCCACATTGAAAGCACAAAAATTCAATATTTTATTTAACTTATTTAATGTTTACATGTTTTTTTTAATAGAGTTAATGTAGGGCGATCCAAATTGCAGAAAAATCCCTAATCTGGAATATCCCAGACTAAGGGTATTCCAGATTAGGGAATAGCCCAATACAATTGTATTGTTCAATTGTTCTTTTAAATAAAATTAACACAAAATAAATATAAGCATTTCTACAGACTTTATTAATCAAACAAATGATATATATTCATGGGTGTCCGCAGAAAATTTTCCAGGGTGGGGCAAGGAGGCATCTGTGGGCGGGCCTGTGAGATAGGTGGGTGTGTCACTGCCATCAGGGGGTGGAGCTATGCCACGGCGATCAGCCGATCGCCCGATCGCCGGGTCAATCAAGGGAATCCTGCACAGTTTCCCTAATTTGAAAAACCATCCAGGAAGTTTTGACCCGGGCAACCCTTCAAAATACCGGTTGTCTGACAAGTGGCAACCCTAGTTCACACAAAGATGGCAAAGTGGCAAGTTCATGTATAAATACCCCCAGAACTCACAAACAGATGGTACAGTGGCAAATACATGCATAAATACCCCCAGAACTCACAAACAGATGGCACAGGGGCAAGTACATGTATAAATACCCCCAAAACTCACAAACAGATGGCACAGGGGCAAGTACATCCATAAATACCCCCAGAACTCACAAACAGATGGCACAGTGGCAAGTACATGCATAAATACCCCCAGAACTCACAAACAGATGGCACAGTGGCAAGTACATGCATAAATACCCCCAGAACTCACAAACAGATGGCACAGGGGCAAGTACATCCATAAATACCCCCAGAACTCACAAACAGATGGCACAGGGGCAAATACATGTATAAATACCCCCAGAACACACAAACAGATGGCACAGGGGCAAGTAATTGTATAAATAGCCCCAGAACTCACAAACAGATGGTACAGGGGCAAGTACATGTATAAATACCCCCAGAACTCACAAACAGATGGTACAGGGGGCAAGTAATTGTATAAATACCCTCAGAACTCAGAAGTACAAGGCTGCAGACTGCAATAGATAGGGCTTTCCTTCCTTCGTTTTCTCCCGCGCTGCAATCTGTGCTACAGGCCAATCAGATGCTCCCTGGCTGCTCTCTCTCTCTCTCTCTGTCACAGCTGAAGTAATACGATCCGGCAGCACCGTGACAAGGGAGGGGGGAGCGAGCACCTAGGGAAGGAGCTAAAAGAAAACTCTGCTGCACAGAAGAAAAATCTTCGAGGGATCGCGACAGAAACCACAGTAAGCTGGGGCCAATGCATGAACAGGTGGAAACTTATGTGCACAGTCCCAGGGGGGGGGGCACTGCCCCCTCTTGCCCCCCTCTGTGGACGCCCATGTATATATTATTGTTTTATTATTAGAGGGTTATACTGTATGTATGCATTAATTATACCGTACATGTTGTTTTATTATTAGAAGGTTATATGTATGCATTACAAGCAAACATGATAAAACAAATCTTAATTTATTAATCCAAGTGCACTTGCTAAACCAACAGAAACCAACAGAAAAAAGAGATACAATTTCCATACCAGCACATAAAAAAGTAAGTTATAATAATAAAAAATGAGGCATAATAGGTGTGGTTAGCGGTTTTTGTCACTGTTTTATTTTTCACATTCCATCTTTTTTCATTTTTAATCTTATTTTTCTAGTTAGTAGTTGCTGAATTTCTCATATGCAGAGAGAAAGAGCTGATTCAAAAATAATTTTTTATGAACTCTGGCTTTGTTGGGTGCCAGTGCAATACTCACTGTTGGAACCTTCCTCAATTTTATTACATCAAGCCCAAAGTTCACTGTGCTCTATTAGTGGGAATATAACAACCTGCTGTAAGGTCTGTATTTCACTCTATGTGAGGCAAATTATTTGAGACAAATGTAATTTGTGCTATTGAGGTCATTTTATGAGGGAATGCAGTGTCGATCCAGGCGTCTGTTAAATACTTAGGCAGTACTGCTATTTATTAACACAATCCTCTTTGTTTTGGCATTTGCTCGGTTTTCTTTTTTAGCAGATGTCTGAAGAAAGGTTGAAATCTGTGATACTGAAGACAGGCAAAGTGGTATAATAATGCAAAATACACACAACTGTACCAGCCCTGTACTTTGTTCTAGCGACTGGCTAAATTAATTATTCCATTAAAACAGTATTTTGCTAACCACAGAGATATTAGAACTTAATTACTAAACTGGCTATTTGCTGTGTTTTTTTTATCTACATTGCAAAATTTCCAATATTTTTTTTTGTGCCTGCTTCATCAACATGGGAACAAAGGTATTCTATCTATATAGTTGTTTATGTGGGTTTCGCATTAGTAACACTTGTATGCAATACTGAACTAATATGAGTAGGAGTACCTGTACCTCGGCACTACATGCCAAGTCAACCCTTAAATTACTGGCTGCTGAATGCAGGGCTCCCTTGTCTTATTATGAAAACAGGCTCAACTATAAAGGTATAAATTAGGTTAAGCATTTTGAACAGCATTTTCATTGTCACAGTTATATGACCATTTTTGCTCCTAACGCCATGCCTTTTAATTGTGTGAGCCCTATTGCCTGAAGATGGCCTGATTAACAGTACCTCCAAGTTTAAAGGAGAAGGAAAGGCAAAACATAAATACTTTTCTACATTAAGACTGGTGTACAGATAACTCACTGCAGGTTTCGAAAGTTGTCTGCCTGCTGGTATGTGGAAGCATGAGCGCTCTGCGTAGACTGGCGTGTGTGACTCGGGTGACGTCACTGAATCTGCAGGTGTCTTCCTCCCTGCTGCCAGAGGCAGCCTTGAGGCGCGTAGAGCAAAATTTGTGTTCTTTGCGCATGTCTTAGGGCTCTGCTTTTTCCCTATGTTGATGACGCGCATGCAAATTCGGCTATGCGTGTGTCATCACTGACCCCAAACACCACGCCCCCCAGCCCATCAGATCATTAGCGTCTCAGTACTAAGTAGACGCAGAGGCATAAATTACTGCAGTATACTGGGGACAGCAAGCAAGGATTTTCGGTGCGCAGCGAGGGGACAATATATATAATAAAAAGCTTGTGGTGCGCAGCGCTGGGAAAATATTCGCTCCTGGGGTCAAGGCTGTTTTTTTCCTGCACATGCGCAACAAGGAGAGAGAGGCAGAGGGAAGCTTCCTGTACTTTACAAACATGGCGCCTGTGTTATTACAAATGTGACCAGAACAACAAGACGGATTTCAAACGATAGGATTGGCCTGGGTGAGTTAAAACTTTAGCAATTCAGGAGATATTGAGGAGTACATTAGAGGTAGATAGGTGATGTTTTTTGCCTTTCCTTCTCCTTTAAAGACCAGAGAGAGTTGTGAAAAATGATGACCCTTGTTTTTCTTTACAGTTTTTTAATGGGGTCGTTCACCTTTAAATGAACAGTTAGTATGATGTAGAGAGTGATATTCTGAGACCATTTGCAACTGGTTTTAATTTTTATTATTTATGGTTTATGAGTTATTTAACTTTTTTATACAGCAATTTCAACAATCTGGCTTCTAGGGCCAAATTACCTTAGTAACCATGCACTGATTTGAATGAAAGACTGGAATATGAATAGAAAACGGCCTGAATAGAAAGATGAGTAATAACAAGTAGCAATAACTATAAATTTGTTGTTAGATGGGGTCAATGACCCCCATTTGAAAGCTGGAAACAGAAGAAGAAAAAAACCTGAAAATTTAAATTTTACTTAAAATGAGCCATTCTAGAGCATACTAAAAGTTAACAAATGAAGATTTTCTTCATAGTCTTCTTAATCTTTTCTGCTGCAACCCTTTCTTTGTAACCCACTGCAATTTACTAAAAGTTTTTCCTCTAATTAGGCTTTAATAAATGTTATTGATATAGCCTTTGAGTAGTATGCTGGCACCACCATAACCACTATCACGCAACATAATTTAATCATTGAGGCCCTGCATGATTTTATTTAGCCTCTGTACTTTTCTAGGCAGGTGTTATTTATCAGGGACCATCTCCTTTCTGAACAGTACATCTCTCAGTAATGTCATCATCTTGGGACTTCAGGGCCACTGCCCTTGTCTTCATGTCCACAGCCTTTTGTTAACAAGATGGAAACATGATTTAATTTGTTGACCTGTGATTTGCCCCTTATTGCCACAACCTGTGCATTAGATAGCCAGTTCTGATTTAAAGGAGGTGCTTGTAACTTAATCATCACTTACATTTAATATACAACACAGAAATTAAAACAAGTGTTGGTGTCTGATGCGATTTCTAATATTCAGGTATGGGACCTGTTATCTAGAATGCTTGGGACCTGGTGTCTCTGAATAACAGATCTTTTTGTAATTTGGATCTCCATACCTTAAGTCTACTAGAAAATCCCCAATAGTCTTCCAATAAGGATTGATCATATCTTAGTTTGGATCAAGTACAAGATACTATTACAGATAGGGTCGCCATCTTTTCTAAAAGTTTTTACCGGCCGAGGGGGCGGGAACAGAAGGGGTGTTACTCAATGCAAAAGGGGGCAGAGCCAAGCAAGTTGCCACAAAAGGGGAAGAGCCACGTTGCGCGATGCCCAGGAGGCCGAAAAAAGTAAATTGAGGGTGAGCCAAGGGCTTTTTTTTAAGGGTATTACAAATTTACCAGCAACTACATTTGTAATACCGGACCCTGCCTTGGCAGGTGTTTTACTGGCTAGGCCGGTAAAATACCAGCCGGGTGGCAACCCTAATTACAGAGAAAAGGGAAATCATTTTTAAAAATGAGGATTATTTGGATAAAATGAAGTCTATGGGATACAGCCTTTCCGTAATTTGTAACTTTTTCGATATTTTGTAACTTTTAGGATAATGGATTTAATACCTGTCCCAACCTTATCTGGATTAAAAACGTTGTTGTCAATATAACTTTGTACATGTGTAGTGTACAAGCAAATATCTGGTGGGTGGCTGATCATTTATTTTGACAATTACATTTTATTTAATTAAATGGCTTATGTACTTGCTAAACTAAGCATGTTTTCCTACTGCAAACAGTCCAAACATGCTGTCTACCACTTGCGTGTTGCAAAATTACTGTCTAGAGCTAGAATCAACCAGTTAGAGTCAATTAAAAAATTCTGGAGCTTAAGGTGGCCATAGACGCACAGATAATATTGTACGAAACAAATCTTTGTACGATATTTGGTGAGTGTATGGTGGGAAACAACCCAACCGATATCGGCAGAAGGATATTGGTTGGCTCGTTGATTGGGCTGGTCAGCAAATTTTGATTGGGTGACTTTGAAGGGACCCAAACATCGGCCATTGTTAGTGCTGAATCATCAGATACAGGCAGAATTCTATTGTTTCTACCTGTATATCTACCTGTATATCTGACGATTCAGCTCTATATGTGTGTTTTGAAATGAAGGATCTTTCTTGGAAAGATCTTTTCCAAGAAAGATCGTAATTGCTACATCTATGGCCACCTATAGTTTCTGCATCAACATATCTGCTTTTCCACAACTAACAGAATATATGAATGGTCAATTTACACGGGTCATAAAGTTTTGTGGACAGGTCCTGAAGAGAGTTAATTAGGAATGTGGCCCTTCATTAAAATCAGCTATTCAGACAATGTAAAATCTGTCAGTTATTCAAAACATGAGTTAGATTGTTGTAGTTGGAATAAAAGTTTAGGTTGAGGAATCCACTTGTTACAAATAAGGATTTGTTGAACAACAGTTTACTGAATTTGTTATACTAGCAGTGGTTCCCCTTTCAACACAGAGTAGAATGTAAAGATAAGTTGTAACCTATGGAAAAAGCTCCAAACATGCAGAGCACACTCTTTCCCTGGAATCCCTGAAACAAACGGCTACATGCTGGTATAAGGTGACCTCTCAACTGAGATTAGACCCTAGCAAGTCCCCCCTGATCTCACTACTACTCAATCCTGACTTCCTTCTGGGAATGTCAATAATTACCAGAGAAACTCTAAAATCAGCCAACTTGACAAACCTCCAGAGCATGTTCAAAAAATCGGATGCTCCTATGGAGACATTAAAGAGACTGCAAACACAAACAAAATTTCCCATTTCCTATATTTGCAGCTGAGACATTATGCTTGATCAATCTCCCACCAAACCATCCCCTAATTGAACTACGCAAACAATCAAGCACTCAGCGGGGATTGATCCCTGGATGGCACAAAATTATCAATGAGATAGACCCTATTCAACACCCACATAAGTAATATGAGGAATATGAGATACTGGGAGAAGATGTTAGGGGAAAAAATACTACTCTCAACCTGGGAGAAGATATGGGAGAACGCCAGGAAAACTGTAATCTGTGCCACAATTAAAGAGAACATATACAAGGTGATAATGGAATGGTATCACACACCTCAACTTTTGCATAAGCTATTTCCAGATGCAGCAGCTTTGGTGTGCTGGAGATGTGAGGAACAGGAGGGTTCACTTCTACATATGTTCTGGAGTTGCCAAAAACGTAAGAGATTCTGGAAAATGGTGAGGGGGCTAATAGAAAGAGTGACAATGCTAACACTAGGGCTAGATCCCTTAATCTTTGTACTAGGTAACAAAATCCTCAACTTAAAAAACCCAGTACAGAAAATGGTCAACTGTATTCTCACAGCAGCTAGAGGTTTAATAATAAAAAAACTGGAAATCAACAATACCCCCTCAGAAAGTAAGTTACTGGAGAGAATAAGATATGTAGGCAGAATGGACTACTACAGCCCTAAAACACGATAATGTTGACTTATTCGACAAAGTCTGGGGCAACTGGGAAGCAATAGAGGCTATCTAACATGTCAGAAATGCTGGAGGACATCAGGATTAATGGGATAGGGTGCAAATAGAGGGTCCTAGATTTAGTTCAAATGCTTTTACCACAGATAAATGAGAATGATATCCTGTATATTTGAAAAGCTAAAGAATATGTTATGTTGGTTTATGCATAGTATATAACTACTGTATCTGACAAAAACTGTTGTAATGATTCTTTTATATAAATGGAAAATGTCATGGCCCTTGAGGGCAATCTGTTTGATGTTTATCCGAAAATAAAAACATTTAAAGAGATAAGATAAGTTGTAGCCATTAACAGTAGCAAATGTACATAAAGTAAAGTTAGTATAAGGTTTCTGAACATCATACACCGGATATACATGTAATTTAGCCAAACTTTCTCATATCCTGATATTTGTTACAAATAGAATGGGAGGCAAAGATGCTACAGATGCAATTCCTAAATCTGTTACATATGACAAACTACTGTACATGAAAAATGTGCCTATTAAAGATATTTGGCGGATGAAATGTGCTCATGCCATGTTTGATTATGTAGTCGCTCTGACAGATTTGGAACTTTGTGAATTCACAGGAGATAAAACAGAGTCACTGGAAACACTTGAGGAATCCTCTTTGAGAGAAGTTAACCTACAGCAGGAGATAGAGAACTTAGAAAAAGATATTAAATATACTACAGTTAAAGGTGTGCCTAACGGTATGCATTTTTCTTTGTTTTTTTATTCACATTTATTTTCTTCTATGACAATAGACTTTATTAAAGACTTGAACTAATTATTCTAGCTCACTACTCACTGAAGCTTTAAAATCTGACTGCTAATTTCCAATGGAAGCAATATGATTCAATACAACTTGTTATTGACGGTTCATATAAGAACCTAATTCTGAATTTGGCCTGATAAAAAGCTCTGTAATATCAAACTCATATGATTTCACTATGATATTTGCTTAGACCAGAGTTTCTATATCTTTATCCTCAGTGGAGTGTAGACCCAATTAAGTTTGGAAGTTACTGTAGCTTTTTGACCCAATAATTGTCTCAGTATGAATTATACACCCCATACTAATAATAATTAATAATTAAACTGTATCAGGGAGATGCACTATAAAAAAAACATGGAAGCATGGAAATCCAGTTTTGAGTCCAACACATATGCTAAGTACTAATGGTTTTGGCAACACAAGGTCCCTACTCCTACTGGTTGTTGCTCCTTCTGTTTAAAGTTCCGAAGATACGAAATGGAAGATTTCTGTATATAAACAAATTTCCATGCTCACAGTTTCATGTGGGTGCAGAACAGTCACGCCGCTGCATTCTTATGCAGAGATTTCTTTCTCACTTAGTAAATGTTTCTCCTGGGACCACTTATCACTCCTTTATAAAACAAAACTAAATTTGCGCAAAAGACAAGTGCAATTACATTTATAGAAAATTCAGATGATCCTAATAGTATAGTAATGCTTAAAGACAAAGAGCTTAGGCAAGGCATCTTGGGAAAATTCAGGAGCAGATTTATGACTGCTGGAGAAATTCAGGTTGAGCAATCTTGAAGGAAACCCCATGTATGAGAAGAAAATCATGCAAGGTTTTGGCCAAAACCCTGGGTGAGTTCCTCGCATGATTTCCTCTGTGATTGCTTGAGCCAAAAGGCTAAATCAGCCCCCATTTGTAAAGGGATTTTCATTGGATATAAGTGATATGATTTAAGACATTAAGGGGCAGATTTTAGCAAGGTTCGAATTTCGAGGTGATGGGAGTTTTTAAAAAGAAATTCAATAAAAAAGGACCAAATGAAATTTATTAAAAATAAAAATCAAATTTTTTAACTTCGAGTGATTACATTTTTCAAATCGACCCTTGTTAAATCTGCCCCTAAGAGTAAGATTTAGCAAAGTGTGAAGTTAGAGCTAACCACCGTAAAATCCCACCACTCTCTATTCATTCCAACAGGATTTTTGGAGCTGTATTTATAAGTGGAAAATAGGGATGGGCCAATTTTTTTGCCTTGTTTCGCCGAAAAAATTACGCCCATAGACTTGTATGGCATTATGCGTCAAAATAAAAAAAAAAAATGACGCCCATAGACTTTAATGGGCGTCGGCAACATTTCATTGGCGGCAAATTTTTGGTGAAACTAAACTAGGATCCCTAGTGGAAATTTTATCCTTTGACAAATACACCTCTAAAATGCCGTAGGAATGAATACAGATTGGTTGACTTTTAACGTTGCGAGCTCTAATCATAATTCATAAATTGCTAAATCTGCCATGAAGGAACAGTACACTCATGTATCAAATATGTAATAAAGATGTGTAATGCTATTCCATTGCTAGAAACATTGGGTCATGAAAAAGGCCAAAGTGGGCACTCCTAGGCTAGCTGCAATCCACGCCAACTGACTAGCAACCCATCAATCTCCAAATTTCCCTACACACAACCCCATGCCTAGCTTGTTCTTACTGCGAGAGCACTGGAGCATAAACCATTTAAACAACTGTCAGCCAGGTAACACCCCATTTCTACATTTACACTGCCCTAGGCCCTGGCCTTTGTAACCTTCCTACACATCCAGGCCTTGTCACCATTAGGTTATATTAACCTGTTAGAATACCAGTGAATATCCTGGTGGACCAAGGCCCAAATTCACTAAGATTCGAAGTTGCGCCAGGCGCAACTTCGCCGCGCTTTGCCGCACTTCGCCGCACTTCGCCAGGCGTAGTTTTGCCAGCGCTCCGCAAATTCACTAAAATCCGAAGTTGAGCACAGGGGTAGCGTAAGTTTGCGAAGTTGCGCTATCGTTGTTTCGCCAAGCGAAGCAAAGTTTCGCTAGCGATGGTTCATTTGCATACGGCGCCAAATTCAAATTTCAATGGAGGAATACGTATCACCACTACAAATGCCTAGAAAACCTTCAAAACATCAAATAAAATTTTTATTTTGCCCTACACATGTGCCCACTGTATAAGTAAGTTGCCATGAGTCAGGAAATGTAGGGGGGAAGGAGGGGAGCCCCAAAAATATTTTCGATCTTTTTCAGCCTATCACCCATCATGTAGAAAACACGCCAGCGTTTTTTGGGACTTAGAAAAAAATGTGACTTTTTTTGAAACAATCCCTATCTACTCTATTGCGCTTCGCCAGGTCTGAGGTGGTGAAGGAAGTCTAGCGTAAAAGGTAGCGTTCAGTACACTGCGCAAGTTAGTGAATTTGCGTAGTTACGTCGCTAGTGAAAATTCGCCTGGCGTAAGGGTGCGAAGTAACACTAGCGAAACTACGCCAGCGTTCGTTAGTGAATTTGCGCAGTAACGAAAAATGCCAAACACTAGAGAATTAACGCTAGCGTTCGGCGCTTTGGCGCTTAGTGAATTTGCGCCCAAGTCTCTACCTTGCCATTGTAATTGAATAGATGAATATGAATGTTTGTTGCTACAGAAAACTGTGCACTCTAACGCACTAGTTATATATCTGTATATCTTTCAGTAACTGACATAATTGTAATATGGCCACCAGTGACCACCAGTCCTTTATAACCTATTATATTTACACATGCTCCCCCTTCCCAATCCCGTCTAGGACTGCAACCTTTTCTGAAAAAGAATAGCAGTCTTCACATATATCCTGCCTCTCATACCTATTAATAACATCAGCATCAAGTATTACCAATAGGCAGGAAACACCGGCCAGGTCCCCCCAGCCCCAAAATAGTTGAAACCCCTAAAACAGATGCAGGCCTGCATAACATTAGGGATATGACAGGGAGATGCAGCTTTTACTTAAGGTTAAATGTTTCCAAGCATTTGTACTTTGGAGATTTCAGTATTCTTCTGAATTTTACCATTTAACGACAGTATCCAAGTGATACAGATTTAATAATTTAATTTCTTGTTTTTTTTCCTGTTGTGTTTTTGTTTGTGTCAGCTGTATTTCTTCTCCTTTTATATGTGGTGTTAGGCTGCACTTCAGTACCTGTTATATCATTTATTGACACCATAATTTTATTAGTAACAAGGTGCAGATATCATGGCAATGGGCAAATGAATTTCTTGTTTCTCTTTTCATCACCTCTTTTTGCTTCTGGCTCATACACTGATGTTTCTGCAGTCTCCCTCTTACACCTTTACAGTGTTGCTTTTATGTGATATTGGTATTCATGTGTATATTTTTTTTAAATAAATAAAACTTACTAATCATTAAATTTATGTAAACCATATGTGCAGTAATCCATAGCGACCCAGTGCTTCCTTCAGAAATGATGGGGCCATATATGGAGCATGTCTTTTTTACCCCTATTATGCTACAATATGCTGTAACCTAATCTAAACTCTAACTATTTCTTGACAACCAAGCTACATTTGCAGCAATTCAGGGTCCTAGCACCAAAACCAGGCCACTGACAAGACTCATGCCTGTCCCACCAAAATAGTGTTGCAATAAATCAATTAGCTTTCATTGGTTTGATGCCATTATAATAATATAAGCCTGTGACAGATTTCTGCATGTCATTGTTTGCAGATCATGGGTCATTTAGACTCCTAAAACTTCTAATGCTCCTAAAACATCTCTCCTTCACAGTAGATTCTCAGTAGATTGTGGGAGCTGTAATTCAACAATAGGTTGCAAGTTGGACCCTCATATTGTGTGTTACAGGTGCAATCCTTTAATACTTAATCAGTAAATCTGTTGAGTGCAATGGATACATACTCATGAAAGAGTGGAAGAGTTTCTCCTTACCGCTGTCCCGCACCTACCCCGACAGCTCTTGTTTCACATAATTCCTTGGCTTTTTCTGTCTCTGTGACAGGTAAATACAGAGATTGATGTTTGTTGTTTATACTGTAAGTCTACTTTGTATTATTGTATAATACCCTTATAACAGATGTCCTGTTATTTATTAACAAAGAAGAAAAAAAAAACGGTTTAATTGCTTAGATAACTGAGATAAGTTTTAAGCATAATTTATACAACATTCTATTCTTGCTGTTAATATATGTACATGATATATTAATATAGTTTCATACTGGGTGCAGTAGAGTCTCTTGTGCCGAACATGCTGCATATCCATGGAACAGTCATTCAGCAAATGCCTCCGTGACAGAATATTAAGGTAACATGAATATGAAGTAAGGGAATAAAATCATTTGACTTTACAGAAGGTAAAAAGTACGTACTGGGCAGAGCAAATAGCTTTTGCATGGTGTATACAAGTGTTTCAAGGCATACATATTCAATTATATTGAGGTTTCAGTCTATCTAATGGTTGCATGAATTATTAAGGTGAAATATACACAACTTACACACTCATTTATTTATTTATTTATTTTTTAAATCTTTGAAATATGTTAAAATGCACTTATAAAAATGTATGTCTATGTATTCACTACAAACTGCCCAAAAATATCCAGACCCTAGAAAATTAGCTTAAATCTGAGCAATTTGGGGTAATTCAATAACGAGCAAATTTTCACCAACGACCGCTTCACCACACTCCGGGCCACTTCGCCAGGTGCAAATTCGTTACCCCTACGCTAATTCACTACAATGCAAAGTTGCATCTCAGCAGCCAAATGCTGGCAAATTTTCATGTTAGTGCAAATGTTTCAAGTGGCCACTTTTTCAAACAAATGTCCAATGAGCCTAAAGACAGAAGAGATCATCTAATGCCCTAGAAATGAGCCCATCCATATATAAATGTGGCATGTCCCTCAAATTATTTAAAAAAATTGTTCACACATACATCTTTACTAGTTCGGAGTTTTGAAGGCAATCCCACTTTAAAAAAAGGAAAAGAGTGTAAAGTCGCCTGACGATAGAGTATGAATGAACAATATCGATGGTCTCATTTGCTAGAGAATTGTCCTCTACACTTGTTAGTGAAGTGGCAATGTCCCCACGGATGTGATTTCTGGCAAATTTTCTCTAGCTATGGCCACTTTGCCCTTTAGTGAAACTGCCCCTTTGCGTTCAGTTTCTATTTTTAGCTGGGGTATTTGCAGATTTAGTCAGGTTTCTTTTGCTTGGCAGGCTTTATCTCACCAGCTCTTTTTAAAGGCCTAGGGGGCCAATAAACCTATGACCTTGCTTTCCACTTTCTGGATTCAGTTAACCCTTGGGTTACTGACTCTAAAGCTGGCCACACACTCTTTGTCAAGGTGGGAGACAGACTGTATGTGTGATAGTTATTTTAAAGTTATAAGCACCCTGCAAAAAACCTATTAATCCTTCCTCAGAGTTGTGTGCTGTAAGAGGCATTACAGCATCAGTCTGTCCAGAGCCTGGGCAGAGCCACGCCATTTAAAGTTGAACCTACTCTCTTATATAATGGAGACAGAGGACTCCTGTAGAACCACAAACAAGATATCTGTACAGGAGTTCCTTCAGTACCATGGCTGCACAGGTTAAAGGAGAAGGAAAGGTTAAAACTAAGTAAGCCTTATCAGAAAAGTCCACCTAAATATACCAGTAAATCCTCGAAGTAATGCTGCTCTGAGTCCTCTGTCAAAAGAAACACTGCATTTCTTTCCTTCTATCGTGTACACATGGGCTTCTGTATCAGACTTCCTGCCTTCAGCTTAAACCTCCTTGCCCTGGGCGTGAGCATGCTCAGTTTGTTCCTCTTCCCCCCCACCTTCTCTACTGTAATCTGAGCCCAGAGCTATAAGTGAGCAGGGAGAGACTCAAGCAGGAAATGATGTTACACCAAGCTAATACTGCAGCTCCTAACCTAAACAAACAGAGAGCTTCTAGAGATTTTTACTCAGGTACAGTAAAACATTCTAGAGAAAAAATATAATATTCTAGATTGCACTATTGCAGCTAATCTATTGGCAATAAAATGCCTCCGTAGCTTTTCTTCTCCTTTAAATAAGGCCCTTGATTTAAATGAGAGAATGCTACTGTGCACAAAGCAAGGTCCATACAGAATTGATTTGCTGAGATGGGAGTAAAAGAACTTAACTGGTATGTAAAGAGTCATGAACCCAACCCAAATAAATGCCTACCAGCCAGGGCTGATCAGTGCACTTACTAATGCTGTTGTGGGGAAATGGAGGCAAATCCCACCATGATCTATTGGAAATCCTTGCTAGAACAGCAGAGGCTCTTAACAACTAATGGAAGAATAGCGTCATATTAATACCCTGGTTTGAGAGTGAGATATTGGGAAGGTTAGCGTCTGAATGCTATCATTAATATAGTGTATATTAGTGATGTGCAGGCTGAAAAAACCCGTGACTCACGGGTAAAAAAAGGTTGGGGATCCTTGGACTAGAGTGTGCCAACTCTATTGGCACACTCTATTGGTCAAGGTCAGACATAGGCTCTTTGCTGCTGTTGAAGGATTGTCTGAGTTTTTGTTCCTTGGTATCATATTTGGCAAGTAAAGGAGGAATGTGACCTGCTGTCACGCTTGCATAGTTACCTCAATGTTGAAGGGTAACTACTGTTTCGCATATAGTGGAAACGGCACCACCCAGACTTAATAATATTCTCCTCTGGGCAGATATGAGGGCTCATTTAGCAAAGGGCAATTTTGAGCATTATCAACATGCTTTTTTCCACAATGCAGTTCTTTCCCCAAAATTCTGACAACATTGTGCACACAATGGAGTGATTGGCTTGGCACAACTGACCTGAGCCTACTGCAGTTGTTGACAATTCTTCACAATAGACGTAACTTTATGTGCAATTGTGCTGCGCCTATTGAGTGCAAAGGGAACCCTTGGAGCTACCACCTGGTCATGAATGAGTAAGTTGTACTGAGTGCAAATATATGGAATTGTGAAGAACTTATTTTGATACAGGTACCTAATTACCTATTAAAGTGTTTTTAGGAGCAACTAACTGTAGGGTTAAGTGCAAGTTGCGCACTAAACTTGTGGATGTAAATGAGCCCTACAGCGTCTTACAGCTGTTGAGATTTTCTAGAGGAAATTCCCATGAAACAGATTTGACTTTAACTTTTGGCACCAGAAACATATGATTGTGAGAGAAAGATGCAGATTTCCTGCTTGCTGCTTATAAGTAACAATAAACTGCTTTCACCACAGGTGATAGCATCTGAATTGTGCTGAACACTTTTGTATACATTAATATTTTTTAAGAAACGCAGATTGACAAGAATCAAAACGCTGTCTTTTTATAATTTTTTTGATTACAAATGCCTGATGGAGGTAAAGACAAAGCAATCTAAAGATTAGTAAATTAACCAGTTTCTCTAGGCCATGGCCTAAAGGTGGCCATAAACGTAGAGATCCACTCGTTTGGCGATATCGGGCTGATCCGATCGTGGGCCCATAGATGCACAAATGCGGCCGTGATCCGATGGGATTAACCTGCCCATTTGAGATCTGGCCGACTTTCTGCCAGATATCGATCGATCAATGGCCCCACACACAGGCCAATACGCTGCTGGCTCTGTCTGTCGGCAGCTTTTATCGCCCGTGTATGGGGGCCTTAAGAATTCTGTTGCCTGTAGGGCCATTCCACTTTTCCTAAGAAGCAAAGGGTTTTCTAACATAAGTCATAGGTTGCTTTGTCCTGGCATAATTATGTAAGTAAGCTTCATTATTTGTTGAATACTTGGGTACAATTCCATTTGAAAGACAAAACCTGCAGCTAATTAATTTAAAGATTCCCCAACATGAAGGCAGCAGTAGATTCTGTCAATGAATGAAAGATTGGCCTTTCAATCACCATATTAGTTTCATTATAGTTTTCTCTATGGTCTCATCAATATGCAATGGCAGAAAGTCTTGTTTTAAAAGTGAACCTATATCTTATTTCTTTTCTGAAATCTGAAATCAGATTTTTTGTTAGTTTTACACAATTACATTTGGTAATTTCTCGTAGAAAACATAGTGGAGATTGATAAGAGTGCAGTTACACCTTATTGTATATAGACCTGTATATGGAGATATTTTGGCATTGATATAATTTATCTATCATAACAGAAGCTTTAAAATCTCGAGTTATTGGTAAAAAATAATAGATTATTTGTGTATACAGTATATTGGTAATTCTGGCTGGAATTTACAGATCAAAGGCTAATATACATTTATTCCAGTAATACGATAGGATTTGCAATTAACTGCCTCCTAGCTGTAAAGTTGCCAGTTGTCACCTTTCTTTAATATGATTATAACTACAGAGGAAATAGCTCTCTCCTGGCTAGGATAGCAGAAATGGATTTAGTGCAGAGTACATTACCTACAAGAACTGCGCTCTCTGGTTCAGAGCTAATTAAGTTTCTGTTAGCCAACTGCCACCCAAAGGTTGATGGAATGAGTTGTTGTTAATTAAATTAAACAATTAACACAGAAATCTAGCTGCTACTTTGTCATGGCCTTGATATACAGGAAGCTGGGTTCTCAAGTACGCAGATTTTAAAGATTATTACTCTTGTTTCATGGTCCTGTAATTTAAATCTTCCAATGTAATTATTAAATATGTAACTTAGCCCCGTAATAGGGAATACTTGATCTGTGCTTGAAATTGACTTGTTCAGGTGATAGTTAAGTAAATGTAATTAGATGGTGACATCTTCCATAACATTTATAAAGCCCTGCAGAATATGTTTGCCCTATATAAATAATGGACAATAATAATAATTTGGGAAATGTGAATATTTTCATTGCTAAATGTTTTAATGAAATTAGAACCATTTTAAAGGAACAGTTCAGTTTAAAATAAAAAACGTTTCCAATATATTTAATTAGCCAAAAATGTAATCTAAAAAGGCTGGAGTGACTGGATGTGTAACAAAATAAAACAGAACCCAACTTCCAGCTATTCAGATCTGGTTATGTTAGACATCCAGTCACTCCAGTCTTTATAGATTACATTTCATATATATATATATATATATATATATATATATATATATATATATATATATATATATATACATATCTATATTGAAAACATTATTTGTTTTGCACATCCTATCTATTTAACCAGTTTTTATTTTTATACTGAACTCCTTTAATGCAGTGGGGAAAAACGACCACCGTGTACAGACTTCAGTAAATATGTAGGTTAACGGGCACCTGTCAACTGAAATAGACTCTCCCACTAGAGGTGCAGGCTAATAGAGCCTGCACTCCAGTTGGGGGAAACAATAATCTTTTTTTTTTTAATTATTTGTTCCTGGCAGCGATATGCTGCCCCCGCACTGAGAGGGAGCTCTGGGTGCAGGCGCCATGTAGGGGCACACAAATATGCATTTGCTGCATATCGCTAATTATTAGCATGTGTGTGACATCAGATTGTGAGGCACTGACATTAGATGCCCAAGTATGCGCATGCATGATAAACAACATGGCAGTTCACACTGGGAGCTCCTGGTGCTGGTGGCCTAGCGCTAGTGGGGGAGAATTTTTAAACAAAGACTTTTTTCCCCCAACCTGAGTGCGTGCCTATTAGCCTGTTTTTATACCAAACTGCTTATATGGAGAGAATAAATTTAAATCTAAAAAAATCACAGATTTTTCGGAATTAATTAAACCCCGAGGATAGTCTGAAGTCTGAATCAGAAAAGCCGGCATCTCAGACCTTTCGAGGTTGCATATAAGTCAATGGGAGAAGTCTCAATGATTTTTTGATGTGCTCTGGGTTTTGTGCAATACCCCAAAGTTTTCAGGCAAAAAGCACAAGGAATCTGAGTTTTCGGGTGAAAAATCCGAATAAATCATGAAAATCCGATTTTTCCGGCAAAGCAAATTTTCGGGAAAATGTTATGATAATTAACCGGAGCGGATTTGATTGGAGTTTGCAGCTGAAAATGTTGAGATAAAATTGGACTTTGATAAATAACCCCCTATACACCAATGTATGTTTATGTATGTTTTCTGCCCAAGCATTAACATTTATCAATAACAGCTGATAAACTATGAAAATAGTTCTTTGCCATTTAGGGCTTGGTCATTGGAGCGTGTTAAGATGCATACCACATTGGGGCTCATACCAACATTGGGCAAATTTTTGCCTGTGGTCAGTAACTTATGTCAACAAAAAAACAAAACAAATATAAGCTAATCTCTGATTGGTTGCTATTGTTACTGTCCAAGTGCAAATGTGCCTAGTGAGCCAAACTGTGGCTCTATAGCAATGATTCCCAAGCTATTGAACTGTCCCCTTGGAGTCCTAGAGAAGTGGCTTGGAAGCCCAGTCTGAAGACCAGCTTTGGTGAGATCTGAGAAGAATGTCTATTTGCTTTCCTACTAACACCTGAAAGCCCAGATTGAAGGTCAAATAGGGTAAAAAACGTATTTGCTGCCCTAGCTATTCTTGGATATATGGCTCAGTGAATGAAACACTGATGTTTCTATCTATTTGTAACCTTGTTATGGGCTAAGGGGTGTGTGACCAAAGTTTGCTCCCCCAAGGGGGGACAATCACTGTTTTATGGCACTTAGATTACTAGGCTCCTAGCAACATTCTCACATAGCAGTACAAAAAAGTATTCACTTTATTGATTCCACACCTGCTCCTATGACCTAAAGTTTGTGACAAGCACAAACAACAGCTTCTGAATCACAAATCCAACATATAATAGATGAGAGCAATGAGCGATTAAAAAACTGGTGTTCACTAGTGACATAAGCATTTATGGATGATAAGGCAGGCTGCGGCCCTGATAGGTTATTACTTTGATCATATTGCTGTTTTACCTGACACTGGTCAGTGTTATCATTATACAGAAATCTTTATACTTCCATAATGCATATTTAAAGGAAAGACTCGGGGGTCATTTATCAACACTGGGCAAATTTGCTAGTGGGCAGTAACCCATGACAGCCAATCAAATTGTTGTGTTCATTGTTCTACCTGCAGCTTGCTGAGAAAAACCAATCACTAATTGCTTGCTATGGTTACTGCCCACAGGCAAATTTGACCAGTGTTGATAAATGAACCCAACTAGGAACTCTTCAAGAATTTCATTTTAAAAATAAACATTAAGGTTACTGCCTTTGCAAAACTTTTACATACATTTTGCAGAATGATTTATTCCCATGTGTCTACTTAGACCGACACCACTTGACCTTGAGCATCATTTGCTACAGTCCCTGCCACACCCCACCTCTTTTCTGATTACTAATTCCCTTTATATGAAGAGATGGGATGCATGTATGTTAAAAAACCTGGTGGAAAACAAATTGTTTTCGATCTTCCAATGCCAAACAAGATGACTATTGATAACATTCTGTTATAAATAGGAACATGGGTCAATATTGTGGCTCAACATCTCCAGACACAGTTTTATCTTCATCAGTATGTTTTATTATTTTGAGACACATCTCATTAATTGTCTAGTGAACTATGTTATTTACAGACTGAAATGAATCCAATATTAACTCTCTGCTTTCTAGACAGGAGTAGGGCTTTTTGTTTAACCAAGTTTAAAAATGTGAATAGTATTTTTAATCTGAGACAAAGAGCTTTTAAGTTGTTATACATGCATTTTGTAATTTTTTTGTTGCCATATTTTCATAGTACAATATGATAGCTCTGGTCTATACTCTCCTGGAGACATCTTGCTTTAAAAACAGGTCATTTTTGGCACCCAAAACGACCTAAGGGGTGTACTATATGAGATTATGGGTTAAACAGATTTGTCTAATCCTTGCCATGATTCTCTTGCATACATAAACCCACACTCCCTCTGTCACACAGCACTAAATTAGATCCCTGTCGAGTGATGTCTGCTTCTTGATGTACAAACAAGTTCAACTCTTTTTATGTTCCCTCCTGAAAATGTTTTCTTATAGTACCTCCTGCCAGGAGAAAAAAGACTGTTTTCTTAAGCTATATATTTCTTTTATATACCTTCTATACTTCCAGGGGTAGAATATGAATGTGAAGCCAAAATACTGCAATATATAATTTTGTATACTTGCCAGTATTTGTATGTGTGCTTGTGTGTGCACGGTTCTGTTGTGAACACAGAATAAAACTATTCTTCAGTAATGTTATGTGTTTGCTGTGTATTAAATATAAACAGTCATAATAACCAATTTGTACTACAATTTTTTTATTATATGCGGTTTTTAAGTTATTTAGCTTTTTATTCAGCAGCTCTCCAGTTTGCAATTTGGTTTATAAGGCCAAAATTACCCTAGCAACCTTGCACTGATATTAATGAGAGGTTGTAATATGAATAGGAGAGGGCATTAATAGAAAGATGAGTAATAAAGAAAAACAATAACAATACATTTGTAGCCTTACAGAGCATTTATTTAGATGGAGTCAGTGACCCCTTCCCGTTTGAAAGCTGGAAAGAGACAGGAGAAGAAGGCAAATAATTCAAAAATATAGTTTCTTAATTATTTGCCTTCTACTGTTCTGATCCTTTCCAGCTTTCAAATTGGGGGGAGGGGTCACTAACCCCATCAAAAAAAGAAAAAGATAAAATGAAGGCCAATTGAACGTTGCTTACAATTAGGTTATTCTATAACATATTAAAAGAAAGTGATACCGACATGAAAACATTTCTTTTGAAAATATTAATCTACATTAAAAGTTACCTATCCGTCATGTTGATCCTTTTTCCCTGATAGTTCTGCTTTTGTAAGTAATTGTTATTTGAAGTTCCTAAAACTGACTGTTTTTCCAATCTGACTGTCCTTTCTAGGGATGTCGCGGACTGTTTGCCTGCGAACTTGTTTGCGCGAACATCGACTGTTCGCGTTCGCCGAATGTTCGCGAACGTCTCGCGACGTTCGCCAATTTGGGTTCGCCTTAGCTGGCGCTTTTTTTTGCCATTTCTCCCCCAGACCAGCAGATACATGGCAGCCAATCAGGAAGCTCTCCCTCCTGGACCACCCCCACACCCCCTGGACCACTCCCCTTCCATATATAAACTGAAGCCCTGCAGCGTTTTTTCATTCTGCCTGTGTGTGCTTGGAAGAGCTAGTGTAGGGAGAGAGCTGTTAGTGATTTGAGGGACAGTTGATAGTAACTTTGCTGGCTAGTAATCTACTTGATACTGCTCTGTATTGTAGGGACAGAACTCTGCAGGGATTTGAGGGACAGTGAGTTTAGGTTAGGTAGCTTTGCTGGCTAGTAATCTACCTTCTACTGCAGTGCTCTGTATGTAGCTGCTGTGGGCACTGATCTCTTCTGATCTCATCTGCTGACTGCTGTAATAACCCAATAGTCCTTGTAAGGACTGCTTTTATTTTCTTTTTTGTTTTTTTACTTTGCTACTATAAGAGCCCAGTGCTATTAGTCTAGCTGTGTTGGGGAGTGGGACTGGTGTGCTACTGTGCTGCTCCTAGTAGTTCAGCACCAACCAGAGTAATTTTTTTTTTTTAATATACATATATATATTTTTTTTATTTTTCTTATCTTACTGTTCTTTAATGTGTCCAGTGCTGTTTGACCTTGCAGGCATTGTTTCAATTTGTTTGCCCTGTCTTTAACCAAGTGCCACCTAGCTGTGTGAGCTTTTTCACATTCCGTGTCCAGAAACATCACCTGAGTGACGTAGTGTGATTTCTGCCCTTTACAGCACAAAACGCAGCGCTGTGTCAACAATGTATTTTTCAGATACATTTTTGCCCTTGATCCCCCTCTGGCATGCCACTGTCCAGGTCGTTGCACCCTTTAAACAACTTTAAAATCATTTTTCTGGCCAGAAATGTCTTTTCTAGCTTTTAAAATTCGCCTTCCCATTGAAGTCTATGGGGTTTGCGACGTTCGCGAACCTTTCGCATTTTTGACGCAAGTTCGCGAACTTTTTTTCCGACGTTCGCTACATCCCTAGTCCTTTCTTAACCTGTCGGTTAGAGTTTATAATGCTAACAGACTACTGCTGCACAAATATGGCAGCCCCCTCATAGAGGAACCTGGGGGTAAGAAAGGTAATGTAAAAGCATCAGGCAAATACTTTTATGGCAAAATTTTAAATAGCATTCAAAGACAATGTTATGATAGATAATAAAAAAAGGTTATATGTGTATATCCACATTAGAAAATGGTATCTCTTTGTAATAAATTACAGTTTATGGCCAAGGTGCCGGAGACATTCTGTTAAAAGGAAAATACAGAAACATGGCTGTCACTTTGAGATTTGGATTATTGTGTAATTTATAATGCAGAATATAGGATGGTAGACTGGAGCTTGGAATGTATAAATGTAGAATGTAAGGTGTGGGGCAGTTAGTCACTTAAATTAAACTCATATCATTCCCTAATTAATCATCAATCAGGAGTCTCTAGAAATACAAAGAAGGACTGAGCCCATCAGTTTCAGTTTCAGAATAATATCATATTATATTTTAAAGCAGTGGTCCTACTATTCTAAAGATAATTTTTTTGGTTTAGACTAGAGCCAGGATTTAGTCTAGAAAAATGCACCCCACAGTTTAACATTTTATATTTCAAATTGCTACGGACCAAGAAAATGTAATATTTTTAACATATGCAAGGAGTGATATCAGTGGTATTTATTCATGGATCGTCAGCCATATTTGACATGATTCATGTTATGAAAAGAAATCAGCATGGCTTCATTGAACCAAATTTCATTGTGAATGATCCCCTTATTAACACTTGAACCATCTCATATATACCAAGTAGCTATAATATAAACCATCTTTCAAAAAAGGCAGTTAATATTTCAACATGTTCTCCAAGAGATTCCCCTTAAATAAGGAAGTTTTCATGGCTGAGAATCATTTAATGCTTGTCGAGAAACACACAAAAGATTTTTAAGCAAAGCAGAAATCCCTTATTAGAAGCAGCTTTAAACGACAGCGTCTGTATCACTTGGCTGCACCCCAACATCACCTTGGCTATGAAATGCTCATTTCACACGCCTTGTGACCTATAAAGCCTGGGGGATAGAAGGTGGCAATCCCAGGTCTCCATCAGCAGATGGCAGCCACCTCGTCAGCAGAATGTCGGATTTCCATCATTAGCAAACAGCAGTGGTACAATGTCAGCTCCAGAAGGCAGAACAACGTGTAACATTAAATATTATTAATCAAGCACTTAGCAAGATGCAAGAACATTTCTACATGGCAATGCAACATTTATTTTTGAGGGCTTCATACAGGTAATGAGCAGGTAAATGGTACAGTAAATCCACTGTTTAATCTGCTATGCAGCCAGTATTGGTGAAGGGTTAAACAAACCAACAATGCTTGTTTACCCGTGGTCTTTCAATTATGTTCTTTTGTGTGTGTATATTAAATTTGCTGCAAACATGGTAACTCATGGCATGTGTAACAAGTATACTGAGTGAAAGAGCACTTTACTTCGATTATTCTACAGAGGGGAGCACACTGGTATAGAGGTGGCTCCGAATCCTTGCCTTTGAATCAATTTTCATGGCACTGTGTGTTCCTTCTTGGTTGGAGGAGCACATCTTTTGTTTGGTTTTTGTTTCTTTGCATTTGGGATATGTGCAATTGCAACAACAGCAGATATGAATGCAGAATACAAGTATTCAGCTACTAAACATTATTGTGCATGGATGTATGCTTTGATTTGGGTTCATAAAATTATCTTCCATACCTGGAGGAAAAGAAACGACATCTATATGCAAAAGAAATCTCCTTTCTGTCATAAATATATTAATCATTTGAACCATATAACATGCAACTGTCCCTTTTTCTTGATTTGTAAATTATAAGATCATTTGGAGGATTTGTTCTGTTCATTTTAGTCTTCCATTTCACGTTTCTAATACGAAGGTTTGACTCAGTTCAGCATTAGTTGGGTGACTGGTCCACACCACACTGCACACATTTAGACTATATCAAACAGAAGTGACACAGCTAATTGCTATAAGCTATAGCAATATATAGCTATATATATATACAAACCAAACAGATCTGCACTCCTCCAATTAACTCCTTAATTATTATTATTATTATTAAAGAATTATATACAAGTCCTTGGAGTGCGCTACTAATCCTTTTTTCGTCTCTATATATATATATATATATATATATATATATATATATATATATATATATATATATAAATGTATATATATGACCCTTTGGAGGTGTATTGTTTTACTCTACATATAATTATATTCCCTCTTCAAAAGCCCCTAGTTTACAGTCCAATATTTGTACAGACTAAACCTATTCATTCTTACAGATATACACAATGTTAACATCCACTCAGCTGCTCATAGCACATTAAATCACAAAACATCAAAATCCTCAGTCTTTACATATGCATATAAATTATCCTTAGGACCTTTTAATTAAATGGTTTAATCAGTAGGGACCCAACTTCGCCCAACCCCCAATGTTGTCATGGGTTGATGCATGTATTACATTCCCCATCTCTTAGGGATATACCATGAAGAGAAAATTACTGAGAGAATCTGTAGTTTCCCTAAACCTATCCCTTTGGGTAACTGGTGTTGATACACTACATATATGCTTTCAAGGACAGTTTGGTAAATCTTTCTTTTTCTAATTAAAAAAGTTAGCTCATGTGACCTAACATGTATATTTTGTTTGTGTGCACCGTGAATCCTAGGATCCCAAGGGGCGGCCCTTATTTTTTAAAATGCCAATTTTCTATTTATGATTACCCAATGGCACATACTACTTAAAAATTATATTATTATGAAAATGGTTTATTTACATGAAGCAGAGTTTTACATATGAGCTGTTTTATCCAATATATTTATATAGAAACCTACATTGTTCGGGGGGGTATAGTTTTCCTTTAAGCCTTGCTGGCTTTATAGGCCATAAATAGGCACTGTGTACTGTACCATCAAATAGGTTCTGATTTAAATAGACAAGGGAGCAAAACTATGGTCTCTGTTAGTATTCTTCCTGTGAGAAAAATGTGCTGTATGTGAGTTCTAACTCAACAGTCTTCAGAATGAAAATGCCTCATCTATAGCGATGAACTCTAAGTGAGTATGTGAATGAGAATTGAACTATAAATACTTTTACTGTTCTTCTAAACACAATTTGCAGCTAGCATATAGAGTTATTAAAAACAATGTACTTGTGTCTATCTTTAAACAAAGAACAGGGCACAAGAACAAGTGCATTTGTTGAAAACTCACCAAATACAAACATGGTCCAGGTGCACAGTCTCAGACCCTAAACTCAAGTAATCCTTCAAAGGCCCCAAAAATATAGTAAAAATAAACATTTTTTTATAATTTACAACACCAACTCTGAAGCATTACATGCTTTTTGACCAAGAGGCCTTTAATCACAGACACAAAATTTGTAAGGCTTCATAGATGATGTTTTAAATTAAAAACTTTTCATTTTACTATTTTTTTGTGGCCATTCTTCATGATTATTACCAACTATTTAATATTACAGTAGGCCTTGAATAATTCTCCACTGCTAACCCTTGCAGGCATGAATCTCGCCATCACATAACTCTATACGTAAACCCTCAAACTATGGGCAGTCAATCAGTCTCTCATGGCAAAATAAATACAGGAATAGTATAGTTGGAACAGCACCACCACCAAGTTATTTTCACTTAAAATGCCTTTATTGCATACTTAGGGCATTACTGCAGTAATTCCAGAAGTATGCAATAAAGGCAAATTAAGTTGAAATAACTTGTGATGCTGTTCCAATGATCCTGTCCATGGTGTGTCAGTGGAAAGTTGCCACTACTCTGAAAAGAACGTTCTGACCATAGAGAGACAACAATAACGGAACTACATACCAAGTTCAGCATTTGTACTACTACTTTTTTTTATACCTAAAAATTTACTAGGGCAGAACTGAATCTTGACAGAGCCTGGCTACACATAACTCCATTTATTAGAAATATTGTTGAACTGAAATGTATTTGCAACTATAATGTAAATCTTTTCCAAAGCTTTTTTCTTATTGCTTCCCATTTTTCCATTTAAAATGCTGAATTAAAGCCATCTAGGAATCAAACATGCTGTCAGTTACTATGCACGGCAAATTTTAGCTCTGTTCAGCACACTGGTTCTTCAAGCCCCAGATCTCACTAACAATTCTGTTTTTTAGGTTATTCTCACAGAAGCAGAGGTGGATCTGTCAGAAATTCCCACCCACCTCATGTCCAACCTGTGCTGCTGTGAGTATTCAAGTCGTTGACTAATATTTTACATAATATATATATATATATATATATATATATATATATATATATATATATGAGCTTAAAAAGCTCAATAACTAAAGTAAGAATTGAAACATACAAAAAAATGAGAGCTGTAATAGGGTATTTTCAATTAACAAAAAACATTTTACAGTATGGCAATGGTTAACTAAGGCAGGTAATCAAGCTAATCATACAGATAACATGTTGCTCCTATAAAGAAAAGAAAAAGGTAATCAAGTGATTCTTACTAATGGCATGTGTTGCTGAAATGAAGGGATATAAAATATTCAGAATTTTAGAATGTGTATATAATCTACATTGCTTTCTTTTAATTAAGATTACTCAGCATAGCTTTTCAGTGTTACATACAAAGTGGCTAGCACGAAAGCAGCTAGTGGAGAAAGCAAACGATCTGCATATTAATTTAATATGTAGGAGGTCAGTATGTAAGGCTTGCTGAGGCAGCAGAATCTGTTGCCCCTAAAGGAATTGTGATGTATTTGTTAGGGGAGAAGGACCCATTTAAACTGCTCTCAAGACACAGCTCCCAGCAAAACTACAGTCAACAGCAATTCTGTTTTTCTGCTTGATTGGACCTATCATGGACTCTGACCACTGGGGTAATTTGGTGTGTGGGATTTTGCTCGGAAGCATTCATTCCGCAAGTAATTGACCAAAAAATTAATTTTATTCAGGAGATCCAAACTCACTCGGAAAATAAGCAACCTTAGGGCGACATAAATAAAATAAATAAAGTACCGTTTAATTCCAAATCCACATTTTCTAAGTCAGTCTTGCTACACAAAGCAGGGATGAAAGTCAGAGCTGGGAATCATTTATAATGCCCTTATATAGCACTAAGCACACTGTTCCTTTTGAACAAAATTGTGTAAAGGTTTGCACCCTCTTCCAAGATGCTGATTCTTTAGTAAAATTTACTTTATATGGGGAAGATGGAATCAGAGGTAGAACTACCAGAATGAGGCAAGTAAGCATGGGCCCATTCACTTTAAACTATCCCCTTAAAAATATAAACATAGGGCAACGTTTAGCATTTCCCTGTAATGAGGTCAGAAGTATCTGGCCATGCTCTAACAATGATGCACCGCAAGCAGGTGCTAACATCAGAGCACCGTGCACATGCACTACTGATGCGGCACAAGATCTCCAGGTGGTAGCCGATCGGGGGAGCAGGTCTGGGCCAGCGGGGGCCCTTGAGGGCTGGCTTTTTTTCCAATGTCCTGCTGGCCCAGTCAGACCCTGCTCAGCATACATTTTCAGCTTTTCCACTGCTGCACTACAGTTCAAAGTGCCTGCACCAGAATACATTGCCTCAGCTCAGGTGCAGACAGACTTGGCGGATTTTGTCGCCCAAATGTGAGATTTTTCAATTCTTGCCGAAATTAACCATATCTGCCTGGCCCCGAGCCTAGGCAATGTATTTGGGTGCAGGCACATCGAACTGTAGAGATCCGCAACATCTGGCCCTAGCCTCAGTGTTGAAAGGGTGGGATTATCTGTAAGAGGAGAAAATAGTACTTCTTATTTATTTGCATTTTGCAAAAGTGTAGGCAATGTGATGGATGTGACAATGGTAGAGAACTAGACAGAGAGTCATCTTCAATAGAACTAACATGCAGACTACTACACTTTGTGTAGAAATCATAACTCAGATACACACACATTCCAACAACTGGAACAGGCTGAAAGAGTACTACTAGGGCCAAACATACTTCATGACCAAGGTATCCCTCAAAGTCTTCTGCTCATCCAACAAAAGTGTTATCTGACCATGTCTCAATGCAGAACGTTCTGGTGAACTGCACTCCTCACATATTTTATACATTCTGTAAAATACACTTGGGGTGGTGTATAGATTCCCTCCTAATGGGTACAAGATATTAAATGTAGTCCTGCTCAATCCATATTTGGATAGGACAAACAAGCAAACAAGTTTTGTACATGTGCGAGATCAGACTTTGCAGGACCCACTGATAAGAAGCTTTCTGGATGGCTAAGGACAAAAACTCCTGGGGTATCATGCCATCTGCTGCATCCAAGCACTGTCCTTTTGTTATTTAAATGTAGTTTGTACAGTGCTGCTCCAGACAACCAGCTGCCAGAGGCCAGGGCTGGCGTGATAATGAATGTCGATAGGTAAAGAGGGTCACGTGTAACTGAATTCATATCACTTAATGCACATTTGTTAAGGAACTATACACGCCAATAAGTGATTGTGATGGCGGTATAAAGAAGGAGCACTGTGTATAGCCTGGATCACTTAAAATCTACTGGTACCTGCAATATTAGTGGGTGTCTATCTGTGTAACTCTTTCAGCAAATGTAATTTTGCATTGTTGGGGACTTGATTTCTCAAAGTCTTATACTTTACCCTGGCTTTTTTTTTTATCTCAATGTTTAATGTTTAATAGAAGTTGGACTGCATTTAAGAAAACTCACAAGTGCTGAGTTTGACTTTTACACTACGAGTGGCGATCAGCCAGTCTGTTTTGCTATTATGAGAAGCTCTAATTGACCATATGAGACTTGAGCCTGGCCTCTGTGAATCTCTCAAATTAAAGACGAATCGTTGATGGGCTGAGGGAGACGGAGCGTCTGAATTTCCGAGACAGCAAAGGGGAATTGGCTCATGTCGCAGCTGTGGACCTAAAAGTCATTTTACTTTTTTACAAAATTAATTAATTTAATGCTAGCAAAAAACATAGTTTACTTTTTTTATTTATAACCTACAATGGACATCAAGACGGTCAGTCACTTTTAAGAATCCAAATCAGCAAGAAGACATGTTTAATCATTTGGAAACCTGATTTAGCCACAAAACAGTTGCAGAAAACAAACCAACAAAAACCCTTGAACCAACCATGATTTATGTTTGCTGCATGCCATTTTCTAGGTTCTAGCATCCTCAAAGCCTCATAATGCATAACCTAGAACTAGTCTCATTGAGATCAATAGAAATGTTGACTGTTTGTGTGTGTGATGCTGCAGCTTTACTGAAAGTAAAAATATGTGGCACAGCATGCATATACTGAAAGGGATTTGTGTTAATACATAATACATAGATTGCTATTGCTTATACTAATCTGTTTGAAATATGGGATCTACAGTATTATCCGAAATGCCTGGGACCTGAGGTTTTCCCAATAAAGATTTTTGTAATTTGGATCATCAAACCTTTAGTCTAATAAAAACATTTAAACATTTTATAAACAGAATTGTTTTGCCACAAATATCGATTTATGCAGGATAGCTGAGATCAAGTACAAGATTTTATTATAATTGATAAAAAAGGAAATCGTTTAAAAAATTTTAATAATTTGCTTAAAATTGACTCTTTGGGGGATGGTCTCCCCTGTAATATGGGGCTTTCTAGATAATGTGTTTCTGAATAAGAGATCCCATACCTGTCCTTGCACTTCATCCTTACCAAATACCATACTTACCTTACAGGCTTATCCATCTTACCACATGGAGACACAGTGAAATGGGTCATTAAATGAAATCACAGAAATAAACGGTACATCACATCTCCTTATAATCATTTTTTTTTCATTCCCAGTATGATTCAGTAATAAAAAAACTTACATCTTGGGGATGAAAACCATATGGAAAGGGAGCTGCATATCGAATATATACCTGTCATCACATTATGGGAAGTATGTTCAATGAAGAAAACATATTAAAGGGCTAATATTTAACATTTTACATGTTGTGACTAGTGATGAGTGAATCTGCCCTGTTTCGCTTTGCTGAAAAATCAGCAAAACAGCAAAAAATTTGCAAAAAGCATTTAAGTCTATGGGAGACTTTTTTGTAGCTAATTATATTAGAGTCTATGGGCAAAATACTGTATATTATAGTCCATAGTCTACTTTTTTTTCCCCCTCACGCTATTTGCATTCTTAAAGTCAGTGGGCATTTTTTTTTCATGTTTTTTCTCACTCCAATTGCATTGAAGTGAATGTGTTTTTCTTGTGCTTTTTCGAGTCCAAAAAAATTGGACAGAAAACCTTTGTTGCAGTTTTGCGAAAAAATCCATTAATGACGAAATGGCATTTTACTAGGAAAACATAAGTGGCAAAAAAATTCACTCATCGCTAGATGCAGGGCCTGATTTCAGCGTCCCGTGCCCCAAGGCAGTGAGGTCCTATCGCCGGGTCTCGCAGACCTAGTGCTCGCCCTCCACACCGCTCTAGCGTGAGCAGGTGCGACAGAGCAATTGAGAGCTGCGTGTCCCCAGTGCTCCTCAGCAAGCGACTGGGCGGCACGCCGTCCCTACTAAATTGTGACCTCGCCACAAATCCAGGCCTAACTAGATGTGAAATATACTAGCATTTGTATAATATGTTCCCCAAATACCCACCTCTAGGGGGGTTATTTACTAAACTCTGAATGCAAAAATCACGAAAAATTTGTTAATTTTTTTAAAGTAAATCTGACTTTTAAAAAATCACAAATTTTTCGGAATTTATTAAACCCAGAGGATGGAAAAGTCAGAATCTGAAAATATGGCATCTCAGACCTGTTGAGTTTGTATATAAGTCAATGGGAGAAATCACAATGATTTTCTGATGTGCGCTGAGTTGCAGGCAATACCCTGAAGTTTTCAGAGTTTTTGGTTGCAAATTATGAAAAAATATGGAAAATCGGGTGAAAAAGTCAGAAAAATTCATGAAAATCAGATTTTTTTCCCACAAAGCAAATTTTCTGGAAAATGTAATAATAAATAAGCGTAAAAAACCTGAGAGGATTTGATCGGAGTTTGTAGCAGAAAATATTGAGATAAATTCGGACTTTGATAAATAACCCCATTGGTATCCTGGCTTATACCTGTGGAGGGTACTGCCTGTCACAAAAGATCATTTCCTTATACTGTACATTAATTAGGAAGGTAAGAAAAGGTACAAAATTTGCTACTTGTCTTGTCACCTATTGCCAATCAGCAGGCAGCATTTATTGGTCACTTGGGTTACTGCTCCTGGAAAAACATAATGGGGGTCATTTATAAACACTGCAAATTTGCACCTAGGCAGTAACCCATGGCAACCAATCAGATGTTTGCTTTCAGCTGGCTGAAAAATGCTAATCACTGATCGGTTGCTATGGGTTACTTCCCAGGTTCAAATTTGCCCAGTTTTTATAAATGAGCCCTAGTACATTTTTTACATATGGAGGTTGTTACATTAAAGGGGTTGTTCGCCTTTAAGTTAATTTTTATTATGATGTGGAGAGTGATATTCTGAGACAATTTGCAATTATTTATCATTTGAGGTTTTTCAGTTATTTATATTTTTTTTCAGCAGCTCTCTAGTTTGCAATTTCAACAATCTGGTTGCTAGGGTCCAAATTACCCTAGCAACCATGCACAGATTTAAATAAGAGACTGGGATATGAATAGGAGAAGCCTAATTAAAAATATGATTAATAAAAAGTAGCAATAGCAATACATTTGTAGCCGTATGGAGCATTTGTTTTTAGATGGGGCCAGTGACCCCCTATTTGAAAGCTAGAAAGAGTCAGAAGAAGAAGGCAAATAATTCAAAAACTATAAAAAATGAAGTCCAAATGAAAAGTTCCTTAGAATTGGTAATTCTATAAAATAGTAAAAGTTTACTTAAGGGTAGGACTCCACTGATGATTCCGTTGCGATCCGACGCACTGCGCAAAATCGCAGGCATTACTTACCTTATTTCCGTTGCATCCGACGTGACGCCTGCGTTTTTGCGCAGCATGTCGAATCGAGGCAGAATCGTCCGTGGAGTCCCTTTAATTGCTGCCTGGAATTTCACCTGGACACCAATCATTTTGTGTGTATAACTTTCTTTGTAAAGCGCTGTCAAGGAGCCGCAGCATAAAAGTACTATATATATATATATATATATATATATATATATATATATATATATATATATATATATATATATATATATATGTTTAAAAGTATACACAGGGAAGACAAATCACATAATAAATATATACAGAATCATATCAGGACAAAAAGCTATGTGGTAAGAGACATAGTGGGAAGGATTTTCTTCAGCAATAAATGGTCATGATGCTGGCATGGTGGAAGCTCGGTACCCTGAGCAGATGCAGGGAGTTTCAGTTTGGTAGGTAAAGCTCCCCCGCCTCTCTACATTGTGGGTCACTGTTTGTTCATTTGGTTGTTATGTTGTTAATAGTCACAAGTGTGTAAGTGAGGGCAGGAGTACAATGGCTCTTAGATATTGTTTTTGTGTCAGTGTGTCAGTTGTTGTGGTATGGTCAAGGACAGGACTGATGGTTATGGTAACCCCTACAGTAGGTAAATATCAGGATTGTTTGTGGGACATAGACTTCTGTATAGGCTTGGTCCCTTTGGAATGATTTGCTTATTAGCAATAATTATATAAACACATCTGCTGAGCTTGGAATACTGTATGTGGCTAGTTGCTTATCTGAAGGACAGACTGACAAGTGAAACTTGGGTAGCAGTTGTTAATTCTGTATAAACATGATTGATGTCCACCTGGCTTTCCTCCATCGCCATTGGTAGGATGCTGTGTAGTTTGAAAACATCTCTGTCTTTTACGCTTATATAACTTTAAAAATGAAAAAGTGACTGAAAAGTGACATACATATTTTTTGTCAGAATGATGACATGACGTGGGCAGAGACAAATACCTGCCGTTTTCTCCCAGACTGGCCTAGGAATAACCAACTCACTCACCATACATTTATTTGTTGGAGTCTTTTTGGCCACAGCCTATATTGACACATATCAATAACAGTTATATTAACAACATTATAAACATACAAATCTGAACAGTGATGTGCCATTAATTTGTAATCCTCTGCAAGGCCCCTGGCAATGGACCCAATTAGGTGCATGCAATCGTATAAGCCACCAGCCGCTTGTGCCTTCTAGCATGATGGGTACGCAGGATTGCATGCTACCACCAATACAACATACCCTCCCAGAGACCACTGCTCTTAGAGAGGAACACCACCAACCAAGTTCCATTAACCAGCTTGGGACTTGGTAAAAAACTCCTTTTGCCAGTATGCTCTGTCCCGGGTTTCAATTTTTAGTAGATTTATTAAACTTAAACTGTCCTTTCACACCAATACATAAATGATTTGTTTCCATACACTTTCTGGCATTGAATCATTAAGCATGAAAACGGCATATCAGTGGTGAAAATTATTTTGTCATACTTAAGACTTTTCAATTAGCCTCGATATGCCCACAATTCCAGCCAGCTTCTGTGTTTCTAATTTGTGTGGATAGGAACACAGCACTATCCATCTGAGCTAGAAAAGGCTTCACACCCTGGATAGATGACCTGAATTTCAAGCCTGGAACTAGGCTGCTTGGGACTTGGGAGTGATGAAAGGAATCTTAGAGCTGTTTTCGGGTCTGAAACCTGCCTGTACAGAACACTTGCAGTTCATGAACTAATCAAACATTATAAGGAATATAAATGGAAGTAATTATAAGCTGTAAATAATATAATGTCTAAAAGACAATGGAAGAAGCAGCGTAATATACAGTAAATGTATTTGTAAGTGAAAGCTGTAGCCTCCGAATGTGAAAATAATCAATTACAAGAAACAAATCTTCAACTAATCTTGAAAATGGCGCCATTATTTCATGACTTTATACTTTATATAGACAATAAGGGGTGGCTGAGAATTACTGGTGTGAAAAATGGTGTAAAACCAGCAGAATTCACTTAAATGGTTTTATTGAAAGCAAACACCTCTATTTACATTTTATATTTTACACTTACTCTATAGCGATGAGCAAATTTGTCCATTTTGCAAAATGGCAAAACATTCACAAAACTTTTTTGTTGTGTAACACATTTTTGTAGCAAACTACATTACAGTCAATGGGTGGTTTTTTTTCATGGCATTTTGTTTCTTACTTTAAGTCTTGTTGACTGTGTTTGGCTTTGTGTCATAATTTGCAAACTAGTGTTAAAATTTGTTGAATTGCATTGGAGTCAACGGGGAGGCAAAATCACATGAATTTCACTCAGTATACTGCTGCGCTTGCCTAAATTGTTAGAGGACTTCCTATCCACTCGGCTAGAACTGGTTTTTCAATAGAAAAAAGACTCCCAAAACGAGCCTTGTGGCAAATTTTTGATGTGGGTTTACAAAAATGTTTGCAGTCTGTGAAATGCTGAAGTCTGTACTTGGCACATTTTTAATTCATCACTATTAATCCATACATCAAAATTCATTACAGATGTTTATAACTATATGTGATTTTATATGGTGTACTGTGGAAAAATTATTGTAAACTTACACCAAACTTGACCACAGGCTGAGAAAAGTGGTGGACATAAAGCCTCTCTCTGCCTGCCACAATCCCTTTGCACTTTTATGCTACTAAAAGCTAAAGGTGCAATTAAGCTTACAGGAGCAGTGACATGAGGAACTCAGCAGTGCCAAAACTTTGGGGTTCCGGGGCCCCCTGTAAACATTCTTTGAATCCCCTGCATGAAATTGCAGATGACCAGCGCCACACACAAAATTGCCGGTCAAACCTTCCATGTGCCATCTAGTATTGTATGGCAGTGCTGGCCATAGCTGATGATGCAGAGAGGTATTTTAATTCCTTAATAAATGAGTGATATGTGGAAATGCTGACTGCTGAATTTTAAATTTAGGTATGGGATCTCCAGAAACCCAATATCCAGAAAGCTCTCAAGTACGCAATGTCCATCTCCCATAGAGCCCATTTTCAGCAAATAATTTTTATTCTGTATTTGGTGTGGTTGCAAATGCCTGACAAAAGGCAGCACAAAAGGCATTTTTAGTTATGTCCTACACACATATCATAGCTCTAACTGATACAGGTCACACACTGTGACTGCACACTGAGCCACTAAAAAGCTACATGCAACAATACTATAGATATTCACCTCCTGTGTCTGGCTTGAAAAGAGGGGCAGTCTTAGAATTCTGCACATTTCTTACTCATTCAAAGAAAATGTTATTAGCATATAAAACAATAGTAGGCCAAATAGCTTCAGAACAATGAAGAAATAGTCGTTCCGAAGGCATGATCGTATTAAAGGGATTACATAGTGCATGTATTTCCTTTAATCATTTCCTTTGCTATGTAATCAGATCATGTTCATACATTCCTTTAATTACTGTATTATTCCATGCAAAGTGCTAACACTAGCTGTCCCCAAACCCGCCTCTTTTTTCTCTGCCTCTAAAGCTACTGAAAAATATCCTTCTGAGCTGCAGTCTTATCATATGTAGTTTTGCCAAGTTAGAACCATGGGTTAATTCCTTGGAGATCATTCTCGGAGACAAGCAGCCGCAAATAGAGGTGAAATGTACAGGATTTAAGCACCTCTTGCCCAGACATCAATATCCTCTTTGTCTATATCAGATATTGCAAGGGGGCTATATGTTTCCGAGGTTCCTATACACGTAGATTTGACCCTCGATCTTGCGGACCGGCTGGTGCTCTGCTAGGTCTGTATGAGGACAGGTGTTATAAATAGTTCTGCTTCTGTCAGGATTGCGTTAGGAATTTCTGTTTGCCAATTACAGTAATCCCTGCTGGGAGTTGAATCTTTACTTTTGAGTGACTAGCCAACTCAATTAAGTGGAAGAAAACCTCCCAGCCTGCCAGACGGAAAGTAGGCCAAAATCTAAAATGCCTGTATCAAAGAAGCCCCTCTGAACCCATATGCTGCTGGAGGGCTGTGTAATGGGTGGTAGAAAGTTATAAATTACATGCGTGTAATAAAGCACTTTTCTGCTTTCTGAAAATTAATGAAAACAGCACTGCCTACTTGGAAACTTTGCAAAATGAATGTTCCGGAATGTTATTTTAATAGTTAACCCACTGATTTTTCTTTTTTTAGAGTACTGTTGCCTTGTAGCAAAAAATCTCCTGCCTTTATGAATGTTGCCTCCTGCCAGCATTTGTAGTACCGTCCACTCAATCTCCCCAGTATTCACTTCTGTCCTCGCAACATGGTTTCAGCCTATCCTGATTTTTACTACTTGTCACATTCACTTCTCTTACATCGCTCCTGTCCCACTGGTCCCTTTTTTTTTTAAATTCCAGATATGGCTCATACTATGTCTGACTATTATGTTATGTATATTTTTCTATGTAGCTTTTTTTATACAGTTACAAGCAATGTCCCTGTACAATGTTGGGAACGAATTCAGCCTTTATAGAAATAGCCTATATATATATATATATATTTATATATATATATATATATATATATATATATATATATATATATACATTTCAGTGTCTTATTATTAAGATTTTTAATTAAAATTCATTAATGAAAAAAATAGGCATACTGAGCAATGTAAGTAGTGTTTTGAAACAGGGCACATTTTATAAATGCTCTCAATAATTAAGTTTCAGACTGATCTAAATTAGACTGATTTATAGGAATACGTTTTGTTGCAATAAAAGAGACAGTAGAGCATCTGATTTTTTTTGTGCAGTTTCTACGCAGCTGCTATGCCTAGGGTTCAGAAGTTTGTGACTGTGCCCTAAAAGGGGTAGTTCTCCTTTAAACCAACTTTTAGTATGTTAAAGGAGAAATAAAGCTACTGTATGTATTTTCTGATGTTTGTGACTGTGCACTTAAAGGCGTAGCTCTCTTTTAACTTTAGCATGTTAAAGGAGAACTAAAACTTAACAAAGAAGCAGCCTAGAAATGCTGCACATTCAGTTTTGAGATTCTGTACCAGCCCATTGTGACCACAGCCTTTAGCAGGGAACATTTATGTCTCTTAAGATGCCCCCAGTAGTTCCCCATCTTCTTTTCTTGTGCTGCTATCAATTAACTAAGCTTAGGGCTCTTACTCACTGGCGTTCTGACCTGCGCTCCCCTGCGCTCCGTTTTTTGGCGTTCAGCCACAGGGGAGCGCAGGAATAGACGCATGTCATTATTTCAAATGGGGCTATACTCACTCAGACGCGTGTAGGCGCTGAACGCAGGTTGAGACGCAACATGCTGCATTTTTCCTGCGTTCGGCGCCTATACGCGTCTGAGTGAGTACAGCCCCATTTGAAATAATGACATGTGTGTATTCCTGCGCTCCCCTGCAGCTGAACGCCAAAAAACGGAATGCAGGGGAGCGCAGGTCAGAACGCCAGTGAGTAAGAGCCCTTAGGAACTGACTCACAATATAGGAACTAACTCACAATATACAATATAGATAGCTTTCTGAGGAAGTGGTTCGACCACGAAACGCGTAAAAGCCATGGAACTTTCGGGCTTACTATGCTCTGTCAAATTTTAACTATTTTTCTAAATAAATGGATGTTTTAACCAGCCGGTGCTCCGTGATTTCAAGTTTGGGCATACAATATAGATAGAACAGATACAATAGAAGGCTAATTTGTAATTAAAGAGGTGGTTCACCTTTAAGTAAACTTTTAGTATGTTATAGAATGGCTAATTTTAAGCAACTTTTCAAGTGGTTTTTGTTATTTTTTTTTTTATAGTTTTTTAATTAATTGACTCTTTCCAACTTTCAAATCTAAAAACAAATGCTCTGTAAGGCTACACATTTATTGTTATTTATAACTCATCTTTCTGTTTAGGTCCTCTCCTATTCATATCCCAGTCTCTCATTCAAATCAATGCATGGTTGCTAGGTAAATTTGGATCCTAGCAACCATATTGCTCCAATTGCAAAATTAGGGGTGCTGAATAAAAAGCTAAATAACTCAAAAACCATAACTAATAAAAAATGAAAACCAATTGCAACGTGTCTCTATTACCCTCTGCATCATACTAAACGTTAATTTAAAGGTGAACAACCCCTTTAAATCAGATTCAAATTATATGGCATCAGCTTCTTTAACATGTGAACGTCATTTTCAGCTGGAAGATTTGTGATTACCCCTAAATCCAGCTTCTCAGCAGCTGTGCAGAGCACACTGAGCATGTGCATGTCACTGACACTCATAACAAAATCTAAGATGGTAAACTCCTGTGATCAGCTTTAAAATCTGAATCATTATAGAGATTATAGAGATTTGTGAAACTTTAGGCTGATGCAGTAAATTCAGTATATCAAATACAGCATTTCAATTCATAATTGTTTTTTGGGTTTGATAAGTATGGTCTACTTTTAGCAACTTTTAAGTTGGTCTTCATTTTTAATTTTTTATAGTTTCTAAATTAATTTACCTTCTTTTTTCCAGCTTTCAGATGGGTGTCACTGACTGAAGGATCTGAAGACTCAGTATTTCTAATATCAAACTTCGAGCAACTCCGAATTCCCAATTGGACCTTATTTATGAAGAAAAAAGTCAGGGTCAGGCAAACTTTGAAGCTTTCCCCATGAAAACTCTGAATTGTTCAGATTTTATCAGCAAAAACTACGAGTTTTCTGAGTTTTTGAAATCATCGGATATCGGTACGGACATCAGCACTGACACTGGGACCTTCCCCATTGACTTATATAGGACCTCGAGAGCTTTTAGATGCTGGGGTTTTCGGATTTTGAGTTTTTAGACAAAATAATCCCCTATGTATGGATGAGAACATTATAAAGCCATGTTGCAATTTTGTCGGTTGGACATCCATGGTCTGCATACATACCTGGAAAACAAGATCTGTATAAAACATGGATTTCTGCAAAAATAACAAATTTGCACCTGGATTATACATTTCCTGGAGCAAAGTTTATACTTGGCTTGTTGATATGATAGTACTGATCTGGTGATAGCATTTCTCCCATTAACAAGTTAGTGTATATTTCCTGGAACTTATCTGACAATCTTTATCACTTTCACTGAAGATTACAAGTGCTTATGTGTCATTTTTTTTCTAAAGGAATCCTGTAGTTGCTTTTGAAATCGAAGCACATCCAAAGCTTTTATCTTAAATATCTATGGCCTATATCACTGCATGTCATAGCACTTATTGATCACTGGAGTTGACAGAATTTTGAGACTTAAAATGAGATGATGATCATGGCATGAATATAATAGGATCTAAATTCACTGCTATAATATTCTTTAGGGAACTCATATGCTGTTCATTACCGGTAATTTTATTTTTGCTCTCCAAAGAAAGATTTTTTTGTATTATCTTTTATTATACATTTCTTTCCAGTATAAGTAAATACACAGGGTAGGTTTTTTTTTTATCTTTTTCAGCGTCTTGTAACTTAGCAAAGCTGAAGGTAAAAGTAGGGCAGTTTTATAGTTTGCGAATTGGAAGGTACATCATATCATCTGGTCATAACATAGAGCTTTCTGCATTTTATTGTAGATTATGGAAATGGCTGATCACTTGAAGAAGGGCTGGTTCACCTATAAGTTATTATCCTATGTACAAAAGAGGACTTATCCCCCTATCCCGTTACACTGTAGAAAATTAGACACAATGTATTACAGTAAAAAGCAATATTTATTAATAACCATGCTAGTGAAACAAATTAAAACATATTTAAAAACCAACAGCGCTGCTGGAAGCAAAAACGGGGAATACCCTGATGTTAATTAGTGATCACTATTTTTTATACTGGTTGAAAAACCTTGCGTAGATAAAAAAATGTGGTTGGAGCAGTATAGATAGTTTGGTAAAACTTATTAAAATGGCCAATTCTAACCAACTTTACAATTGATCTTCATAATTTTTTTAAATTGTTTTTAATTATTTAATTATTTATGCTCTGTGAAGTTACAAATATATTATTATTGCTACCTTTTATTACCCATCTATCTAGTCAGGCCCTTTCCTGTTCATATTCCAGTCTCTTATTCAAATAAAAGCATGGTTGCTAGGGTAAGTTGGACCTTAGCAACCCGATTGTTGAAATTGCAAACTGGAGAGCTGTTGAATAAAAAGCGAAATAACTCAAAAACCACACATATAAAATAAAACTACTTACAAATTGTCTCAGAATATCATGCTCATGCAGAGCATTATACTAAACGTTAACTCAAAGGTGAACATGCCCTTTAAATAACAGAGATACAGGTGCAGTGAATGTATAACAACCCCCAAGCTGAGTAAGGATCCTAACATTTGATCATGTGCAAAGTGAATTGGGATCAACCTATTTGCTGCATTCAAGTTATTGGCTCTCTAATTGTTTCCAGAGTATTTAACTGGCGTGTGGCTAGGCCAGTGCTAATACCCACATCCCCTATCTACTATAACCTACTATGATTCATCAAACTGACATATAGGACAAGGGTGCTAGACAAAGTCCTGGCTGCAAAAATAAAACCAACAGCTACCATGCAGCCAAAGCAAAATATGTTAGACTCAGATTGTCAGCATCAAATCACAAAAGACATTCATCAGTAAAATGGCATTCACAAAGATATTGGCTTATGTGGCAGTTGCATACATCTACTCGTATGTCTATAAAACGGCATATATTCAAATCACAGACATTTTTTGGCAGATCTGTTTGTTAAGTTCATGTAGCATAGAATTTGTAGATGAACATGTATGGAAGTGAGCATGATGCTGCTATGTGATGATCTACAGTATACTGATGCACTAACATACCATCCATTTTTTCTCATATACTTGCTGCTTTATGTCTAAGATGAGTACCATAATATTATACACACTGAACACCTACTGCATATACCATATGATGAGCCATGATTTTGGTGGGGGTTTGTGGTGGTCCTAGAAATAAGGCCTCTTGTCTACTTCATTTGCTTTTAAGAATGTAATCTGTAGTTTTTAGTTTTATGATTGAGAATATGGTGGTCACAGCCTAACATTTATAGGTACCTGCTTAATAGTACCTAAGACTGTTTCACAAAATGTAGTTTTCACCTCATTTGCATCTCACTTGAATCTGAGCAGATGAGTTGGCAAATCAAGAAGTGTGTCTGTCTGCTTTTTACTGAAAGATAATGCATCCCATTAAATTTATTGATTTACTACAGCACTTGTTTTCACACACAGGGATCTTTTAAAAATCAAGTTATATTCATAAACTAAGATTTATTTATTTTCACTGTTCAAGTGCAGGATATATGTGGAGGAAGAGTTAACCTAGGTCCTGGAGCAGAGTTTTAAGACTTCTTGGTTGAAGCCACCTTCTGCTGTCCAACATTTTTTCATGGCCCTACCTTAACTCAAAGAAGATGGTGGTTATAGTAACCATTATGTAATTACAGTAGGATCTTTGACAGCAAATAAGCATCCTGCTCCAAATGTTGGCCTTCGCTCATACCCCTCCATCTGCTGAATTCTTCTGCCCCAGGATGTCCGTCAACACAGTTTACTGTTCTGCTCCCATAGCTGGATCCCATTTTACAGACCTTGTTATGAAACCTGGCATTCCCAGCTTACCTTGCATGTACCCAAAATGGTTACCTTTTCGTTACATATTGAATGGCCAGTAAATGGAAGAAAGGCATAATTAAATGCAACTGTAAATCTATTGTTTAAGTCTCTGATTCATTATTGCCCTCTCCATCATAGCTTTTTGTTCTAATTTAACAATCACTTGGAAGCTGTTATGCTGATCTGGTATTTTACCTGTCTTTTTTTGTGTCCTTGGCTTCACAATTCAAAGCAAAACAGATCTTTAGTAAGTAAAAATTCAAAGGAATTTCAGATCTTTACTAAGTAATTATTCATGTGTCATATCGATGGATTATCTGTCGAGAGCATTTCAAAATGCAATCTGCAGTCAATAAACAGAAAAACAGATGTAACCATTTTTGGTGGAAGCTATAAAGCTGTGTGGCTGTTAATCATCAGTCCTGTGTGTATTGCATCTCTTGGTGGAATTATTATTCTTGAACATAGTTACTTGTTCAGCGTATCACGGTCTGCTGGAGTGTTTTCACTGAAATCTCAATACATTTATCCACATAAAACGTAAATTCGTTTATTTCCTATATGTTGTAAAGTACTGTATCAAAACCTACTTAAACCATTGTCTTCTTGTATAAATCTTTGGATAGTCTCAGTGGGATTGTGATTGATAGATAACGCCCAAAATTGACATCTGTACACATGGAGCACCCCGTTTCTTTTAACATCTCTCTCTTTTGAGAGAGGTCCTATTATTTAGGTCTTCCTTCTATCTCCCTTAGTGCCCATGAAACCTAATACAAAATTTATTGGGTTGTTGTTGAAATTCTATTATATTATGACCTGTCTTTAAGAGCAGTGGCTTTGACAGCTGAATTTTCAAGAAACCCAAAACATGGCAACAAAGTGTCAATAACCACCCTTACTGGCTTGCATGTGAGTTGTCTGCAAATGCTTGTGGAAAAGACAAATTAAATCCTTGTATCAGTTTCACTGCATAATATCCAGTTGTGTATTATCCTTATCCGTTGGATCACCCTTATTGTCCATTAAAATGAAGGCAAAATTAAAAAAAGGCAAAGGCAAAAGTTTCTCATGTATTACATACATGTATTACCTTTACAACTTGAGTAGTATTTGTTCTTTAAAAGGTTACCTTTTTTAGTCTTCCTCACATCGCGTTCTTTCTCCATGTTACTTCATAGAAAATAAAAATAAACATAACCAAGACCTTGAGAAAAAATTCCGCTTGTGTGCGCTAAACACCTTAGGCCTGGTTGTCTGCATTTGAATCTAATTCCATGGAGATTTTGTTGTAGGAATGATGGATCATATCAGATTGCTCTAAGTGAGTTTACTGAATCAAACCTGCCATACGTGACATGCCTAATGGCCTCCATTATTATAATGCTATTGTGTTTTAAGAAATCACTTTGTAGTACTACAACTTGCAGGGTAAGAAGATTCTGAAAAACTGATATTTCCTTATATGAAATGTAATGTAAATGTCCATTTGTAAGATCCTGGCAATAAAGTCTTGCAATAAATGTGTTAAAAAAAGTGTTTCCAACATTGCCTTGTTTGCCTGACCATCCTAGTCTGAAACCAACCACAGTCCTGTTACTCTTAGGGGCCGATTCACGAAGGGTCGAATATCGAGGGTTAATTAACCCTCGATATTCGACTGGGAATTTAAATCCTTCGAATTCGAATATCGAATTCGAAGGATTTAGCGCTAAAAATCGAAAAATCTAAGGATTTTTCATTCGATCGAACGATTAAATCCTTCGAATCGAACGATTCGAAGGATTTTAATAAAACGATCGAATGAATATCCTTCGATGAAAAAAACTTTAGCAAGCCTATGGGGACCTTCCATAACATTGAGTTCGGTAGCTTTTAGCTGCCGAACTAGGGGATCGAATTTTTTTTTAAAGAGACAGTACTTCGACTATCGAATGGTCGAATAGTAGAACGATTTTTAATTCTAATCGTTCGAATCGTTCGAATTCGATCGAATTTAACCAATTCGATGGTCGAAGTACCCAAAAAATACTTTGAAATTCTTCACTCGAATTTCGTGAATCGGCCCCTTAGCTACCCAAGGGCTCACAATGAACCTACTATATAGTCACTTATTTCAGATAAGGAGTAATAAGCTTAATAGGATTATAAGCCATTTAACCTTGTGTTGAGTAGAAAGTCTGTTTCAAATGTATATGTATATGTTGCATGATTACGGAATTTGTCAATACTTCAGACCTTGACCACGGTTGTCTTCTAGAGATCTCTAAAGGTTTTTCAAGTATTCAGAGTGGGTGCAAGTTGGTCAATAATTGCTTATGGAAATATAGCAAGTAAAACATATTGATTGCCATATGCCACAGAGCAGCTGAGGAACAATAAGATTTGCTTTTAAAAATTGATTTTATATTTTAATATAGTAAGAATAACTGATATGAACTTTTAGAGTAAACTTTCAATTTTATTTTTCTCATATGCTCTGCTGCAATAGTTAGTACGATCCAAACTAAGTATAACAGAGGACCAGAAATGAAATCAGACATTATTTATTTACTACATCAACACTCTTGACTGTAGGTCAGACTTATGATTAATAGCAAAGGAATCAATGTCATAATTATGATCAATATTCCCCTATGAGGCATGGTACACAAGAGTTGGATAAAAGGCAGACACACATCAAAATGTTGATTCTATGTTGACATTCCTTTCAAAAGAAATGTTTTTTCTCTGTGTTTTGGGATCAGCTGAGACACCAGCATATGAACTTAAAGGACTTCATATGGGGTTTATCATGTGCTGATTGTGGGAATATACCTTAGTATATTCTGTTTCATTTCGCTTCGCCAAAGAATCACTAAATGGCAAAAATTCACTGAAATGCATTGAAGTCTATGGGAGATAACATTGTTTGGCACGCAACAATTTTTTTCACCCATTGGCGTCTTTGGGCATCATTTTAGCAGCAAAACTTGCCAAAAAAATTCGCTCATCACTGTACCATATCGATCTCATTAACTACACTATATTTTACAAAAAAATTAGAACTTCTTTGAATGTGTTTCATTTATTGTGTGGATGTTTATTACATATGTGTGTATCGGGCACTCCTGGAAGTGCAGTAACTAAAACAATTACCTTGTCACTTGAGCATTGTTCTGCTGAGAGCAAGCTACAATGAGACATGCCATTTCATACAGAAATCCTGATTTTAAAACTGTTCAGGTGCCTCCAGACATATACAGGTATGGAATTTGCTATCTGGAACTCTGAATTATGGAAAGGCCATCTCCAATAGATTGCATTTTATCCAATAATTCAAATTATTAAAAAGTATTTCCTTTTTCTCTGTAATAATAAAACAGTAGCTTGTACTTGATCCAAACTAAGATATAAGTAATCCTTATTGAAAGCAAAACCAGCCTATTGGGTTTATTTAATGTTTACATGATGTTCTAGTAGACTTAAGGTATGAAAAGCCACATTATAAAAAGATCCATTATACGGAAAGCCCCAGGTTCCAAGAATTCTGAATAACGGTCCCATACTTGTACATAATGCGTGTTTATCACTGTGCAGGAAACCAGTCCATGTTGTATTGTCATGGAGGCCCCTGCATCTAATAAACAACTGCTATAATTTGATTTTCTGATCAAAGGCATTATTAGCAGTAATATTAAAAAAATCATATATGGATTTAGAATTATTTAAATGCTTTATTATTTTTTTGTTAATAGCCTTGAATAACCATAATCATTACAGCTCTGTAGTTTGCTGCAATCTATTATTATAATCAACAGTATAAACACTATAGGGCCTAGTATCACCTGTTGTTGCTTGTGGTTGTACGGACTGCACATTTGGCATTGGCCAAATACTCTCCAATCTTGCCATGAAATACAGATTCAGAAAACAGCGACTAAGGGCTCTTACAGACGAGCGTTTCTTCATGCGCTCCCCTGCGCTCCGTTTGGCTGCGTTCAGCCGCAGGGGAGCGCAGGTCTAGACGCTGCTAATATCTTTCTATGTGCCTGTACTCACACAGGCGCATGTAAGCGCTGAACCATTGAAAAACGCAGAAAAATGCAGCATGCTGCATTTTTCCTGCGTTCAGCGCTTACATGCGCCTGTGTCAGTACAGGCACATAGAAAGATATTAGCAGCGTCTAGACCTGCGCTCCCCTGCGGCTGAACGCAGCCAAACGGAGCGCAGGGGAGCGCATGAAGAAACGCTCGTGAGTAAGAGCCCTTATGCAAAAAGAGCTCCATGAAGATCTATTAGAAATAAATATCACTTAGTAAGTCATGTTGTGACATTTTGGGGCACAATTACTAAGGGTCAAATTTCGAAGTGGTAAAACTTCGAAATTCGACCATCGAATTGTAGAAATTCGATAGTCGAAGTGTTTTTTTTTAGTTAATTGAGCCGTTTTCGATCGAATTCAAATCGTTCGAAACAAACATTTTGAGCGATTTAATCGTTCGATCGAATGATTTTTAAAAAAAAAACAATTTGACTTCTAAAAACTTAGCAAAATACTGGCTATAGGTTCAAGGAGGTCCCCATAGGCTAACATAGCAATTCGGCAGGTTTAAGGTGGCGAAGTGTCGAAGTCAAAGTTTTTTAAAGAGACAGTACTTCGATTTTCGAACGGTCGAATATTCAAAGTTTTTTCAATTCAAATCGAATCTTGGCCTATTCAATGGTCGAAATACCCAAAAATTACTTTGAAATTCGAAGTTTTTGAATTCGAAAATTCACTTTGACCCTTAGTAAATGTGCCCCTTTAAGTCATTTACCTGTTGACGTAAGTGAAGTTACTCCTTTTTGTCTTTCTTTTTTTTTTTCTTGAATGGGCAGATAGGACTGAGGCACCCAATTAACAATGGAAAGGAAAAAAGTCAGCTACAGATTTTGGGTGAGTCTGAATATATTGGCTCATCCTGCAAGCCTTTTGGCTCTGAGTTGGGGGAGACAGCTTCACAGGGACATTTCGAATCAAGAATTTTATAACAATATATGGAAGGGCATGGAAGAATTCTACCTTGTTGGTCTGGCTCTGTAGCACTGGGTTTCAGTGACAACTAGGATATTGTGACTCAAAATAAACAACTAGAAATTGTGACTCAAAATAAAATTAACGTTTACGATTTTCTAGTGGTATGAAGATCTAAATTACAATAAAAACCATTATCCAGAAAACCCCAAATCCTTAGCATTCTGGATAATAGGTCCCATACCTGTATTTAAAAATAAAATAAATCATTCCAAAAGTTTCAAGTTAATTTTGTTGAATGCATACTACTAACATATTTATAACTGCAGATGCAAATGCTGAAGGCTACTTTAATTACTAATCAAGTACAAAAATGGCTTTTAGTATTGAATTGTATAATCCTGCTGAGAACATTATAGAAATTAAAACATCATCATAAAATGGTTTGCTTAATCATATACAGAGATGCATTTTACACAGCCATTACAACACCAAGGGGCAGATGTAGCAAGGGTCAAAGTGAAAATTTTTTTATGACCAAAACTGTCAAATTCAACAAGGAAATTGTGAAAATTGTAAAAAACTCTAATTAATTTTTTCGAAATTTATCACACACTGACCCTTTAAGAAATCAAATTAGACTATTCGCCACCTTTAACCTGCCAAATTGCTGTTTTAGCCTATGGGGGACATCCTGGGATTAATTTGGAGTTGTTTCAGAGTTAATCGGAGAAAAAACTTGAATCAAATTTGGTCGATCCTAATCATCCCAGTACAAAAAATTTGATTTTTTTAATAAATTGCAGTTCGAATTTCGAGTTCATGGAAGTTTAAATTAACTCCCATGAACTCGAAATTCGACCCTTGATAAATAAGCCCCCAAATTTATTGCTTTTGTTGAAATGCAGATTTTAATAATAAGGTTTGTATTACTTCACTCTTCAAAAAGGGAAAAAACAGGATGTGTTTTTTGGATCTATTTTCTCTCCAAAATTATATATAAACGCTAGGCTATGAGCTGACTTATCACAGAATTATGGTGCTTTAGTGACAAAATGTAAACTATTGCAGAAATGTATGCAAAAGAAATATCTCATTGACTTGGAAAATTCCGACATGGCCAAATGTTTTATGGAGTTAATATCCTCAATTAAATTCCTCATGAAATACTTTAGCCCAAATGCAACAGTAATTTTGCCTGACACATAATATGAGTTTACACTACCATGGCTTCTGGTTTCGCTGTCATTTTTATCAAACATTTGTTGCAGTTGGTTCTAAATATTGTCCTAGTGGATTAATGTAAGTCATCTCGATGTTTAGTTGCCAAATTAACCGTGTCTATTATCTAGTACTTCATCTGAAGTTCTAGTTCACACTGCACTGCAATGAAAACAAAGTTTAGAAGGTCTCCAGTGACTGTTCTTGGTGATATACAGTGCATCGCTTCCCTACAGCTTGAATATGAGCTTTCTATATTAAACAGATTAAACAGATGCATCAACATAAACTGGATTTTATACCAAATGATATATAAGTAACTTGCAAAGGAAAATATTCTCTTATCAAATTATTTGCAGAGGGATGTGTGGTTTTAAATTCTTGCCTTTTTTTTTCTACAGACCACATGACCAAACTACGTAGAAACTGGCATTCTATGTAGACTACATTTTTTTTTTGTTTAGACAGTCCACTAATTTGGGGATATTTGTATATTTTGCATTGAGTCCCTGGCTCATGAGCAAAAACATGGACAGCATTATCCTCCTGCATTTCTAAAGAGTAGAAAAAGTGGAAAATTGATTTTACATTGATCAATTTACATGAATTCAATAAAATAAGACAGCCAATTTATTGAAGGTCGAATTTTAGTGGTATTAGAGCTTTTTCAAGCCACAACTTAACACTATTTCTCTAAAAACAGGAATGCCTTTTAATTTATTAAAAGGTCCAAACTAGTGATGGGCGAATTTGTCCTGTTACACTTCGCCGCGTAATTCCTGCAAAATTTGCAAAACGGGTGAAAATTTGAGAAACGCAGATTTTGACGCCACCGTCAAAAGAACTTTGACGTCGGCAAATTTTTGCTGCAAATTTAAGAATTTATTCACCGGCGTCAAAATTCGGAAATTAGTTTTTACTAAAAAGTACGATTCAGAGAAATGAATGTTCTACAAACGCTCGTAAATTGGCCCCCGTGTGAATTTAAAGGGTAAACATACTCTAAGGCATCAGCTATAAATAACTGAAAATGTGTTAGAAGTTGCTTTTTGATCCTTTACTAACCCTTTGCATATGGCTTGCATCCTTTTTATTCCAATGTAAAATAATGTTGATATACAGTAAGCATACTGCAAGTCTAGCCTCTGTTAAGCATGGGTTCAAAGTTATTGAGGCTTCAGTAGACTTCTTCTTACAGATGCAACAGCTGCTGCAAAACATATAGAGGCAAATTTACTAAAGGGCGACTAATGCTGACGAAAATTTGCCAGCGTGACATTATTTCAGTACTTTGCCGATTTACTAATGGGCGCATGCATAACTTCACTAGCGAAAGAGACTGACACTGACGTTCATTCGCACTCAATCGCCAGGCGAAGTTGTGCTCTGGCGAAGGGACGTAACTGCGCAAATTCACTAAGATACAGATTTTACTGAATGTTAACTCTAGCGCCAGACTTGTCTTCGGCACCTCAGACCAGAAGGTGCAATAGAGTAGATAAGACTTCCTCAAAAATGTTCTAAGTCCCAAAAAGTGCTGGCGTCTTTTCCTTTTTCTCAGGGTGATAGGATGCAAAAGAGCGTACATTTTTTTTGTGGTAACTTCCCCCCTACATTTCCTAAAATATGGCACATAAACTATACTCTAAGCACATGTGTAGGGCAATATAACAACTTTATTTTCTTTTATTAAACTTCCCTGCAGGGCCGGGCCACGCCGGCCAGGCGCCCCAGGCAACCCAGACAGCCGTGGCACCCCTTCCACCGTGCGTGCTGGAAGTACGTGCGCATGTGCGCTGACTGACCGGCACCCCCTTCCGGTAAGCTCTCCTCCTGTACGCGCACGCATGCGCACGCGCAGGCGCACAAACAGTACGCAGTACTGAAGAGGAGCGCACTCAGCCGGACTAGGGGTAGGAAGCGGAGAAAGGTACGTGCCTGGCCCCCTCCAAGCTTTGCGCCCTAGGCACGTGCCTACTCTGCCTACCCCTAGTTCTGGCCCTGCTTCCCTGGGCTTGTGTATTGTAATGTATTTGCTGTAACATATACGTCCATTCAACTTTAACTTCCCGCCATATGCAAATTAGCCAACGCTAGCACAACTTCTGCTTACTGTATTAACACTAGCACAACTTCGCCAGCATTTGCCGCCCTGGACGCAACTTCCCATGTAAGTGAATTAGCGTTGTACAAGCAGATTTTCGCCTGGCTAAGTGTTGCACTGCCTGTGAAGCCGTCACTGGCAAATTTTCGCTGCTTAGTAAATTTGCCAAATAATGTTGTCAAGGCCAAATGGCTTTAGTAGGTTGGAGCTGGGACAAATGAGGAAGATGGTGTGCCGACTGATAGGGAATAGTCCAATCCGTGGTACACAAAGGGTTAAACAAATCAAGGTCAGTCAGGCAAAAGTCAGACGCAGGCAGCAATTATGTAGTCAGGAGTCAAAGCAGAAGAGTCAGGAACCAGGAAAATAGTAATTATGGAGCATCTAGGAACTCTCAGGAGAAGAACCTATATTTGAGCATTGAGCCTGGGTTCAAACTTTGAATTTGATACCAAGCTTGATGACATCACATGCCAGCTCAACACTACACAGTACACCTGAGCTTAAAAAGCAGCGCAGCAAAGTATCCGGGTGCCATCTTCTGTCCATTTGGGCTGTTTGACACTGGTTTTCATTAGAGGAGTCAAGAGTTTCGGCAACAACTCACAAAAGTCAAGGGTTTCGGGAAACAATTCAAAAAAGTTGCACGATTCAAATTTTTGCATCGAGATTTTTTGAAATGGGACAAAGAGACTTTGAAGGTTGTACATAAAGTTCCAAGTAATATTTTAACCAGATTTGTGTGTGTGTGTATATATATATATCTATATATATATCTATATATATCTATATCTATATATATATATATATATATATATATATATATATATATATATATATATATAGTGGATATATTGTATATTCACTCTGAAAATAGAGGCAATTATCTTATACCCACATGTTATCACCCATTTAAGCAATATATAGTGAGTTAATGGCAATGTGTTAAAACATTCCTTAATTAGACATTAGTGGGCCAAAACCAGATATTTTACTTGGGAAAATAACATTCTCATCTCCAAATTCAGACATGCATAATGTTGCAGGAGGTTGTTTACATGCTTTTGGCTATGTTTCGGTCTCATTAATTCCCACAACATCCATTTTAAAAACTACTGTTAAAGTTTATGTTAAATCAGTACTTTCAACTTTCTGTGGTACAGAGGGCTGGAATTTTTCTGACCAACATGGTGGAGGGCTGATAATGGAAGCCTGTGTCAACTACTCATTATAGACAAATGGCAGGGGACCTTTTTACCCATAAAGTGGATCACCGTACCAGAGGCCACCCCTTTAGACTAGAAGAAAAGAACTTTCATTTGAAGCAACGTAGAGGGTTCTTCACAGTCAGGACAGTGAGGTTGTGGAATGCACTGCCGGGTGATGTTGTGATGGCTGATTCAGTTAATGCCTTTAAGAATGGCTTGGATGATTTTTTGGACAGACATAATATCAAAGGCTATTGTGATACTAAGCTCTATAGTTAGTATGGGTATATAGAATTTAATTAAAAGTAGAGGGGTGTATGTATGGATGCTGGGTTTTCATTTGGAGGGGTTGAACTTGATGGACTTTGTCTTTTTTCAACCCAATTTAACTATGTAACTATGTATGTAACTATGTAACTCCCCTTTTTAAACCACCCAATTGAAACGTTATTGCAAGAAATGTTAACTCGCTACTCAATGGTGGTAGCACACCAAAAACCAAATGGTTGGTAGTCACTGCAGGGAAATCACTTATCACTCGTATATAAAACAAGTTCATGTCATATGAAGACATACTTAAATCCAAATGTGTTCTATGCATCACCCCACAATCAAACGGCATTTCTTCAAATTTATATTTTGAATTTATATTTAAATTTATATTTTTGGTCAATCCAACTGGTCCTGTTTCCTTTGATGTTTATAACATATGTTCATTCTTGTCATTTACATTTATTACTGACTTCTTGCTTTTGGTTCAACAGGTTCCTCTTATAATCAGTTATTGACTGGCTGTTCCATCATATATAGAGAGACACTGAATGAAAAACATGTATAACCACATGAAGCAAAATTTAAATTCTGTTTGACAAATACAACTTGAGTTTAAAATGTCAGCACACATGTACAGGTATTGGACCTGTTATCCAGAATCCTGGTACATGGATAACACAGATAAGGAATCTTTTCATAATTTGGATCTTCATAACTTATGGCTACTAAAACATAATTTAAACATTAATTAAACCTAAAAGTAGAGTTTTTCCTCCAATAAGGATTAATTATATCTTAGGTGTGACCAGTTACAAGATACTGGGACTCAACAATGGGCAAATTTGCACCTGGGCAATAAACCAGTCAGATGATTGCCACCAGTGCTCCTACTGGAGCTGGCTGAAAAAACCTAATGACTGATTGGTTGCTATGGGTTACTGGCCAAGTGCAAATTTGCACACTGTTTATAAATGAGCCACACTTACTTACAGGGACAAGAAAAATATAATTATTTCATTAAAATGAAGTTTATGGGAGATAGCATTTGTGTAATTCAGAGGTTTCTAGATAATGGGTATCCTGATAACAGATATTACTCTTGTACTATAACAATGTCCTGCCAGGTACTGAACATTCTATCTTTTATGTAGTTACTTATTATAACTGTATACACGTATGGGACCTATTATCCAGAATGCTTGGGACCGGGGTTTTTCAGGATAACAGATATTTATGTAATTTGGATCTGCATATTATTATTATTTTATTATTAACGTGTATTTATATAGCGCCAACATATTGCATACCTTAAGTCTACAAGACAATTGTGTAAACATAAAATAAACCCAGAAAGTTTGTTTTGCTTCCAGTATGGATTAATGAAGAAAACACAAAATAATTGGAGTCTATGTGAGATGGCCTTTTTGTAATTTGGAGCTTTTTTGATAACAGGTTTCTGGATAATGGATCCCATATCTGTCTGTCTGTCTGTCTGTCTGTCTGTCTGTCTATCTAGCTCTATCTAGATTAAAGCCTTGCTTATTTAATTTTGTTTCTTTTAAACTAACAATGCTTAAGGCCCAAGAAGTGTAAATATATCTAAATACTTTCGTTTTTTTTTGTAAACGATAAAACAACTACAATAGCAGAAAAAACAACACTAGACTTTGCTAAGAAATTCACACAGTAAGTAGACAATTTTAATGTAACTCAAGTGCATTTGTGGGACTTCTAGGTATATTTAATATACATAAAGAGGATAGAAGCAAGGCTGGATGTATCATAATAAGATCCCAAGGGACAGAAGAAGCTGCATGTGAAGTTAAAAGAGGAGAATAGACTGATCTATTGAAAACACTCGCTGTCTCTGTTTTTTTAAGGAATTCTTCAACAAACCTTCCATTGTGTGCTAGAAAATATACCCTTGGAAGATTTTTATGTTGTAAGTTGGGAAAATAAGTTATAGTCGAGGCTGTTTTGAAATTATTATAAGAACCTATACTTGGATATATGTTTGTATGTGTCAGAACTGTGGTTGCTTTCATTTGTGATGTAGGGATGATGACATTTCTTTGTAAAAGAACTTTAAAAATAAAGATCCTAATTTGCCATGGAAATGCTAACTTTTCAATAGTTACTGTTACTCAGAGCTAGGCAGCTATCACCGATTTCCTTTTAGCCTTTCCTTTATATTAGGCTAGTTCCAACGTCATCTCTCATTTTGGAATATACTTTATACTATTGAAACCATTCATTCATTTAAGCAATAAATATTCTTCCCTAAATCTGTAGGGGAAGGTATCATAGTACCATAGTCACCTCTCTTTCATATTACATATAGTATAAAGAGATATATATATATTTATATAATATACATGTGTATTCCATCTTTAGCTGATTTACAGGGTTTGACCACGATACAACATCTCTTTTTCTGTTCTGACACAATGCTCATGCACCTTAAGATGAAAAACAGGCTGAGTGCTTTTAGTTTCAGATTCCAGACCGGTTTGGCAGTAAGCAACTGATTAGTCCAAGGTCATTACATACAGAACATCATCAAAGTCACTCAATAGACTCCAGTGAAGACAGATGGAAGACCAACAAAGCCAGTGGATTGACTGGGATCTGGGCAGGCAGCAAACAAGAAATATGGGAACAGAAGTGTTTTGAAAATGGATCAATTTGGACAGAAGTTAGATACAAACCTCTACCCTTATCAGATGAACTCTAGTTTTATAGAGGGAACCAGAGTGCACCTAATTGCCTAATATGCATAAATGTATCCCCATACTTAATAATATTAGTTGTATCAACTATCCTCTGTGCACCAGTAATTCCATGATTGATTCCTCAAGAACCTAACAGGACATAACCTCATATTTTGCACATTTTAGAACCCTAAGAAAGCACAATGCAATGTTAATGAGTGATTTCTTATTTTGTAGTCTTATAGGGGAACTAGAGCCTTTTTTAGATGGAATCAGTGACCCCCAATTGAAAGCTAGAAGAAAAAGGCAAATAATTCATAAACTATTAAAAAATAATGAAAACCAATCAAAAAGTTGCTTAGAATTGATCATTCTATAACATACTAAAAGTTAACTTAAAGATGAACAACCCCTTAAAATAAAATAAAAATAAAATAAAGAAATGTAAATAAAAAACTGAGAAATTTGCTGGTTTAGTATCCCTTTAAGAACATACTTAGGGGCAGATTCACTAAGGGTCGAATTTCGAAGTTAAAAATACTTCGAAATTCGACCCTCGAATTGAAATCCTTCGACTTCGAAAATCGAAGTCGAAGGATTTAGCGCTAAACGTTCGATCGAACGATGGAACGATTTTTCGTTCGATCGAACGATTAAATCCTTCGAATCGAACGATTCGAAGGATTTTAATCCAACGATCGAACGAAAATCCTTCGATCAAAAAAAGCTTAGCAAGCCTATGGGGACCTTCCCCATAGGCTAACATTGACTTCGGTAGCTTTTAGCTGCCGAAGTAGGGGGTCGAAGTTTTTTTTAAAGGGAAAGTACTTCGACTATCAAATGGTCGAATAGTCGAACGATTTTTACTTCGAATCGTTCGATTTTGTTCGATTTCGATCGAATTCTAACGAATTTAACCAATTCGATGGTCGAAGTACCCAAAAAAAACTTCGAAATTCGAAGTTTTTTTCAATCGAATCCTTCACTCGAATTTAGTGAATCGGCCCCTTGAACATGGAATGAAAATAAAAGATTTCAACAACGTGACCATGAATTTATTTGGAAACTCAAACTTGCTGTAATTTTTACTATCTGAGCGCTGTTGTCAATCCTTAGTCCTTATATTATCATATATTGCATAAAAAATACTGTAAGGGGGTTATTTATCAAAGTCCGAATGTATCTCAATATTTTCTGCTACAGACGCCGATCAATTCCGCTCGGGCTTTTTACGCTTATTTATTATTAAATTTTCCCGAAAATTCGCTTTGTGGGGGAAAAAAATCAGATTTTCACAAATTTTTCGGACTTTCTCATCCGATTTTCAAGATTTTCGCGATTTTTAAGTAATTTTCACCTGAAAACTTTGGGGTATTGCACAAAACCCAGCGCACATCAAAAAATCATTGGGACTTCTCCCATTGACATATATGCAACCTTGACAGGTCTGAGATGCCGGATTTTCAGATTCAGACTTTTCCATCCTCGGGGTTTAATAAATTCCGAAAGATTCATGATTTTTTAAAAGTCCGATTTTATAAAAAAAAAAGCATGACTTTTTCGTGATTTTTGCATTCTGAGTTTAGTAAATAACCCCCTAAGAGTACTGTAAGAATACTTATGCAATATTTACCAGTGTACTCAACATTAGGTGGTGTAAGAGCCACTAGAGTGCACTAACACTGTTAGTAAACAACAACCATGGAATTAGCTGGAGGAAAAATGTATTCTGTGAGCCAGATTGAAACCTGATGGTTGAAATACTTGTCAAGTATGATGCAGCGATAAGGAGGTTAGTCTGGGTAGAGTGTCAAGCCACAAAGGAATAGTCTGACCTAGATTGCTTTTCAATAAATATAATTGTCTCATAAGTATCTGCAAAGTATTATATTCCACAATCACAATAAAATGCTTACTGACACATGTGGAATGAAAGCAGTGCAGGTTACACCTCGCAGCGTCAGATATTAGTTATTTAGCAAGTTTTAAAAAACTATTTATGATCCAAATGACGGAAAGGCTGTCTCCCATAGACTCGATTTTGTCCAATTAATCAAACTTTTTTAAAAATGATCTCCCTTTTCTCTTTAATAATAACAGTACCTTGTACTTGATCCAAACTAAGATTCATTAATCCTTATTGGAAGCAAAACCAGCCTATTGGTGTTTATTAATGTTTAAATGATTTTCTGGTAGACTTAAGGTATGACAATCCAAATTACAGAAAGATCCATTATCTGGAAAACCCATATATATATCAACATATTTACAGTATTGATGTTTGTGTATATGTGTGCATGTGTGTAATTATCCTGATTATTCTGTTATTTGTCTTTCCCCTAAAAAAACAAATATAAATTAGGTGGTTTATGATGATAGTGAGATTATATTAATAGGAATTCCTTTCTTTTATGAAATAGCAGCTGCAACATTTACTCCTGTTTGCCTGGTATCTTGAGTGATTTTGTAAAATCTGATCTTGTTGACCTCAAATTAAGGCCAACCCATGTGATTTATTAAATACATGTTCATTGTTTACCCTCTTATCTTTCTTGCAGGCTTTGTAGGCTTGGTATGGTACCTCAGGGATGTTATTAAGGTGTAAAATGATTTAATTGCTTTGGTTTTGGGTGTAGTCTCCCAACATGTTGATGGATTATTAATTTTATACTTGGAACAGAAATCCATCCTGTCATTTCTTTTTTTTGTAATCTTGTTTTGTTTCCAAGAAGATTTTAGTGATCTAGGAGCAAATGAAGATGAATTAAGTAGTTTTTTTAATACAATAAACCTTAACCAGCCATAGCTAAATGTGTTATAAATTGTCTTTGTACTTTGACTTTTTTAAAAAAAAAAATATCTCAGAACAGGTGACATTTATTTTTATTTTACTATTTATTACAAAAAATAGTCAGAAACACTAAAAAAGCAAGAAAACACTAAAAATGTCTGTGAAGAGAATTTCATTGGGCAGCTGAGGTTAAAACAAGGGTTGTTCCACTTATGATTGCATCTGAGTTTTTGTATTTGAGATGTTCTTCCAAAAAGTGCTTCAGCGTAGCTGGCAGATGTCATAGCCTGCTAGCCTGGACTTGCAATCATTTACACTAATAGTGAGACTAGAATAATTTGCTTAACTAAAGGTACTAGCTATTTTTTGTAGTTCTTTCTAAACAAATTTTGATAAAATAATATATCAACATTTGCTTAAATGTGAGCGTCTTTAGATTACATTGATTGAATATTACTTGGCCACAAATAGTACATTCATTCCATGAGGTGCGAGTGTCCTAAATACTCCTAGAACCGTGTGTCAAGGCCAATCTGCTTTAGTAGGTTGTAGTTGGGATCAAGGAGGAAGCTGATGTGCAGACTGACAGGAAATAGTCTAATTTACAGTACACAAAGTGGCTAACGCTAGCGAAAATGTACCAGCGTGACGTCATTTTGCCACTTTGCGGATTTACTAACGCTCCCTGGCGTAATTACGCTAGCAAAGTAGACAGACTCTAATGGTACTTCGCACCCTAACACCAAACTAAGTTGCGCTTTGGCGAAGGGACGTAACTACGCTAATTCACTAAGTTGCGGATTTTACTGAACGTTACCTCTTGCGCCAGACTTTACTTCACCAGCTCAGACCAGGCAAAGTGCAATAGAGTAGATAGGAGTTTCTCTAAAAATAGTTTAAATTTTTCTAAGTCCCAAAAAATGTTGGCGTTTTTTTACTTTTTACTGGGTGATAGGCAGAAAAAGATAAAAAAATGCTTTTTGGGGTACCCTCCTTCCCCCATTTGGCACCTATGGGGCACCTTTACAGTGGGCACATTTGTAGGGCAATATAAGACCTCTATTTAATTCAATTTTATAATTATAATTATAAGTTTCCCTGGCCTTGTGTAGTATAATGTAGTTGCTGCAGTCCATTGTACTTTAACTGTACACCATATGCTAATTAGGCATCGGTAGCGTAACTTCCGACTTCTTATTGTATTATCGCAAGCACAACTTCGCAACCATTCGATAACTTGTGCGCAACTTCGGATCTTCATGAATTTGCAGCAGCCCTGGTGAAACTATGCCTGGTGAAGTGTGGCGAAGTGTGGTGAAGCCGTAGCTAGCGAATTTTCAGCACTTAGTGAATTTGCCCCAAAGATTAAGGTTGTTATCCAGGCAAAAGTCAGACAGGCAGCGAATCAGTCAAATCAGAAGGGTCAGAAACCAAGAATCAGAAAAATAGTAATTATAGAGCACCAGGAACTCTCAGGGGAAGACACTATATTTGGGCATTGAACCCAGATCTTTGGTATTCTTTTAACTTTTTTGCTTCAAGTGAGATGACGTCACATGCCGGCATGACTCTATATGCAGCGCATCAACTTTGTAGCATTATGGCCATGAGCGGCACCATCTTGGTTCCAAAGTGAAGTGCTACTCCTAACTGAGCACTTCTGACTCTATGGCTGGATGGTTGATGTTTAGCATATTTATGTCATAGAGATCCTAATAATGGAAAGATCCCTTACCTAAAAAACCCTATATCTATACCCTAAAGAAATCATACAATTATTCTTTCCTGTGAAACCCAAGGGTATATGCTATAATGCTTAGATCCCTGTTGGGTGGATAGACAGATAACTACAGAGTTCATTTATGAATGAACCCATATGTGTGGACATGCTAAATTGGGCACAAATGTTCTGCTTATTGATATCTTTCCTTTAAAGGGCATGTAAAGGCAAAAAAATAATATCCAATTTTTACTTTCTTTAATGAAAAAGAAACCAATCTCCAATATACTTTAATTAAAAAATGTGTACCGTTTTTATAAGAAATCTGACTGTATGCAGTGAAATTCTCCCTTCATTTACTGCTGTGGATAGGAATTGTCAGATGGTCCCTAACTGCTGAGCAGGGAAACAATCATACTTATGAACAGCAGGGGGAGCCCCCACCTTACTTCCCAGCCATGCAGAACTCAAGCAGCTTTGTTTATGATGATCCCTAAGCAGCCCAGACCACACTGAGCATGTGCACAGTCTTAGTCTTGCAAAGATGTTTAACAAAGTTACAAGATGGTGACCCCCTGTAGCCAACTTTGAAAGCATAAATTATTTGTTTGATTAGGCCTGTGGTGCAGTAAGTTCATGTTTATATTTAGTATGCAAAATACAGCATTTCTAGCCTTATTCTATTTTAGACTTTACATGCCCTTTAAGGTCCCAGGGTCCAAACACACTCTTTGCACGTCTGTATAGTTTTGCTAAGCACCATTATATTTGTTGCAATCCCAACTACCGATGTTAGCCAAAACTTGCAACTGATTTGCTTACACTGCATGCACAGTTGTATTTATTTTTATGTATTGGACACACCTCCCCAAATAACTGCAATTACACTGAAAATATGGAATAGATGTTGCACTTTGAGTAAAAAACATGGCATTTTGCTTCCTAAATAGTACTTTGCTCACTGCACTTGTGGTTGTAAATGAGTCCTTAAGTGTTCAACATTTGCTGTTTCTTCAAGCTAAAATGAAGTGATTGCTGTGCTTTTTTTATTTGCGATACAAAATTCCTTAGTGTCATTCTCTATAGAATGTAAGAACTAGATATACACTATTTCCAGAGTTAATACAGAGTTACAAAAAGGAGACATTCAAAATGTTGTTCTTTTATTTGAAAAACATTCATTTAAAAGAAAAAAAATCTAATTGTGTGTAATTCAGGCCCCAATTGCAAACAAAATTATTAGTGCGTTGTACAATTATTTTGTTTCCAGAGGTAAAGTCCAGACCAGCTTTTAACATATTTGAGAGGGCAATGATGTCATGTGTTACTAAGGAAACTATTTGCTTATAATAAGTAAATTAAATAAATTGTAGTGTCAAATGCAAAATTTGTATGATGAGATCAGGACACCTTCATATAGCATTTAACATTATTTATTAATGTAGTAATTTTGATGGAATTATAAATGTGTACACAAGCACAATTTGAAAAATGAAATAAATTCTTGCTTATTTAGTCTTATGTACCCAGGTTAAAGGAAATACATTTTGGACATGTTTTATGTAGTGCCACTGAAAAGAAAAAAACATAAACTAATTTCAAATTATCTTGCAACTTAAGATTCAATTCATATGTGCTGTAAAGGGTTCTCCATTCTTTTAATACACTTTCAGGAATTCTGTTCAAGCGCCGATATTCCTGGAGTTCTGAACTCAAAGGATAGACCCAGTCAGCCTTTGGTGTGAATTATTTACAACTATGGGTGTGGTATTGGCAGTATTAGATCATTGATATCTGTGCCCAAACAGGCTTTTCATATCAGGCTGCAGACCTGTGTGTACCTGTTAGGTGAGCAGGTAGTTTCAGGAAATGTAACCCTTGCTGTCACTAGAAGAGAAATGATATGAAGGTCCCTCTGGCTGAAAAAGGATTATCATAGAATAATCGTAGGTAGCACCACTCTTGTTTTCATTCAGTCAGCCCTGTGGTTTGTTGTAATTACACCAGTGGTATGTTCACAATTTGGGGATGCCACGGCTCTATGTTTCCAATAAAATAACCTTGCCATTAAAACACTTTTGTTTGCACAATGGATAAATTACTAACAAGCCATTGCAATGTATATGACAGACGCAGAAAATTTGCAACAGGATGTTTATTCTTCCTTTGTTTCCTCAATCCTTACAATATTCAGTTGGGGTTTAAATGATGTAGCCAGAACTGGTGGTATATGATATATGAAAGAGTGAGGGTTAAACCATTGGTGTTGTGTTTGGCACCCACATTCAGTTAGGAGCAGAGAATACTTTACTTACACAGGGCTTTGTTATTTTGATGGAAGATATGCTCTTGTCTGTGTGCATGTCTAGAGATTTGACTTGCTTAGTGGTGTCCAAAATAACAGCAACCCCCAAGGTTTAACAATGACTTCTTCTTGAATGGGTTATTTATTAAAGTCTGAATGCTAAAAACTTGAAAAATTCAAGTTTTTATTACTATAAAATCCGAATTTTTAGTGGAAAAAAACTTGAATTTTTCAAGATTTATCCTATCCCAAAGCTGCAAAAAGTCTGAATCTGAAAATCCTCCGTCTACGACCTGCTGAGGTTGTATATAAGTCAATAGGAGAGGCCCCTATGCTATATGGAAGTTTCCCTAGTCTGCGCTGGAATTAGCCCGAAAATCCAACCATTTCTAAAATATATAAAAAAATGTGCCCAAAAAAAAATCAGCAATTTGGAGAAAAAATCCCAAGAATCATACGATTTGAGTTTTTACTTGATTTTATCTAGCTTTTCCTCGATTAAAACAAGGGTTTTAAATAATAAATAAGGTCAAATTATGGATTCTAGTTTGTCCTGAATTTTTTTAATTAAATACAGAAAACTAACTTCTAAAAGTAAAGATTCATGCAACTATGTTCCCCGAATTAGAGCACAAAGTAATGGAATAATGTTTTATACTGTATATGAAATTGCTATAACTATCTAGGATAGAATGGGAGCCATAAGCATATAAGTAGGCATTATACTGGAAATATTAATCAAAATCTAATGCAATTTAAATAATTTATAAAGCTAGATTTATCTGATTTCTCAGATATATTTACCTGTCTATCCATATAAAGCTTTCATCAAAACCATGCCTTAATGTTGTAGGTATTTAGGAAAGCTTTGATGTGCTCCAAGTCAACAACATATATCTGTATGTCAAAGTAAGGCCCTAATGAACCATCCTTTACTTCTTTCTCATCACTCATCCCGGTTGTCACTTCTAGTCTTTCAGTTAACAGGATACATTGACAGGAGTTATCCCAATAAAGAACAATATTGCAAAGTATTGCAGGTAATAAAAAAGTCATAAGAACAAATTAAATTTTTTCTTTGCAAGAGACTCAGGATGCTGTATTTTGATGTGTTATATTTAGTTGTAACTAAGTTATTTATGAAACATGGGGCTGGTAATGAATTCTATGCCTGTATTTATAAACAAAGCTGAAAACACAAAGAAACCTACAATTTTTCCGACTTTTTTACTTCCCTGTGACATTGCACTTCAACATTCCTGATAAATTCAGAAGAATTTTTTTAAGAGCCTTAATGTTTCTTAATGTTAACAAACATTAAATTATGACATTTATATTAAGGCCTGCTAATGCTTCTATCCCTGAGGCTGTAGTTTAAAAAACAGAGTTATAGTCCTGGACCCTATAAGTTAAATTATTCACTGCAAACTTGGCAAATTGGCAAGGTTATGCTGTTTAACATTTCATTCCGGTAAATCTTGGCCCACCCTATCGTTAATTGATTTTATTATCTTTTTATACTACTGTTAAAATATCTACTTTTATAAAGGTTGAAGGTGTATTATAATCATCTTTGTTATTATATCAAAGTTTAGATATATGCCAGCCAGTTCAATTCCTCTTTTCTGTCTGTTTTTTTTTGTTTTTGTTCATTTCATCCATTTAGCAAGGTTTCCAGCATTTATTATGTTGTTGTCTGCTTAGTTTGTATAATAAATTTGCTGTCACTTAAAATAAGACTTTTTTTTCAATACTAAGGGTATATCAATGAGAACTTTCTTCATTCTTGCCTATATTTATGAGAAACTGAAATAGAAATCATCTATAAATTCCTAAAAATATTATAAAAGTATAGAGTATTTTTCTTTATTGGATAAATTGATTTGATAACAAAATCCAAATAAGGCTAAATGAATGCAGTACATATATTATGTAGTTGATTTACTAGTAGGGGAATAATCAATTCTGATCTAGGACAATGTCTATGACAATGACTGGTAGTTTTGCATAATGAAAGAAAATTACATTTTTTGCATAATGAAAGAAAATATAATTCTAAGCAACTTTCCAATATACATTAATTATTTTAATTAATGTACTGTATAGTAGAAAGTTGAAAACTTGGACTGATTCATTAAAGAAAAACATGTAATCGCCCTTTGTGAGGGCTTCCAGGAAAGATTGGATTGATATCAGTATCCTATTCATACTGACCAAATCCAGTGGATTCAGTATCACAGACCAACATTTTTAAGGGCTGAAATATTAAAATGGATGTTCACCTTTTACAAAGTCCTGCCAGAGTGGTTTGAATTTGCAAAAGAAGAATTTTACCCATAAGTAATGATTTTACTGAATTTTCACATACTGGATCCTCAAGGAGTGACCCCCTCATTCACTTCCCACACAAAGAGATCAGCATCAGAAAAGGAATGTTCCAAGTTGGACGCTTATGGACATGCATGGTTTCTTCTGTTATACACATCAGCCAACTTGATTGACCTACAGAGAAAGGAAGATAGATTGCATATGCACAGTATTGATTAACTCTAAATACTTTTCCAGAGCTAAAGTAGCAAAATTGAAAGTCTGTAAGGGAGCAGTGCAATGCATACTAGCAAATTTTTTTGCAAATTATTTTGCAGACGGATTCTACATTTCAGTAATGTCTGAGAGTATTTTTATGGTGATGAAAAATATATGAACTATTATAATATTATTTAAAGGGCCAATGTATAAAATACACACAGGCCTCTGCATTAGATGTTCAGATGACTATAGAACAGTATCTTTTGGATGAACTTAATCAGCACAATAGCCTTTGTGCAATCAGTCTTGTGTGACAGCTGGCAGGGATGTACACCTGTCAGTATGTTTTCTCTGCTTGTATGGGTGAAAGGTACACTCCCTGCAGCCACTGACATCACACCTCTGGTGTTAACTTCCTTGAGAACCATATGTTTAGTCCGCAGTCTGTTCAAGCCTGGGCCAGCTTTTTTTTTAAAAAAAAAAAAAGGCTTTTTCCAAGTAGGAAAATAGGCTCCATAGTGAGATGAACATGTATGTAAAATAGATAATAACCTATTTGATGGACATATCAAGCTGTATACCCCTGTGAAGAGGGGTGTTGCTTGCATTTTCTGCCAGAGCACTATCCCTAGAAAGAAAATAGAATAATCCTTTTTGTGTATGATAATTACAACGGCACAACTATTATCTATATTTGAAGCACTGATCAGAACAATTTCACAAGAATGGATTAATAAAGAACATTTTGCAGGGTCTATAGAATATCCATTTTCAAAGGGGCATCCGATAGTGAATCTGTCCCATTGTGCCGAAAAATCAGCGAAACTGGAAAATGGCGAACAATTTGGGAAACGCCTTGAAGTCAATGGGCGTCAAAATAATTTTGGTGAGCAACAGTTTTAATGTGAGCGGCATTTTGTCCAAATGCAATAAAGTCAATGGGCATCTGAATAATTCTGACGCGCAACAATCTTTACACGCACAACTCTTTTGTCTTTTGTCCAAATGCAATGTCAATGGGTGTCAAAATTATTTTGAGGTGTGACAATTTTAAAGCGCAACTATTTTTTTTTGTGGCAGCAAATTTTTCCACTGCAAATTTTCGCAGCAGTTTCACGAAAATATTTGCTGTCAACGAATTGCGAAAATTTGCTGCAAATCCATGCCTGGTGAATAAATTCACCCATCAATAGCACAAAAGAGATGCTGCTTACTTTCTATATTGAAAATGTTAGCCTTTATATCTGTCAAAATGCTTAACAATGATTCTATGATAAGATTTTATTTCTTTATGATAAGGTTTTATTTCTCCAAATACAATTGACTGCAGTATTTCCTATCTATAGCTGACCCAGTGTTAAATGAAATACTTTGGGCAGTTATATGAAAATCGTGTATTTAAATCTTTGGCTTCCTGGTCATAGAATAAAGTCTTTTTCTGTATTCAACAGATACACATGTGAGCTTCACAATCACAAACTGAAAATGTTTACTAATAACTGTATATTCAGACACAAGCGAGGGGTATAATATAGCAGAATTATGCAGCTTTTTGCAGTGCTTTTTAACTGGTTCCCTATATATAGCCATTTCATGCCTTTATATTAATGTACCTCAGCTCATAAGATTCCTAGTGATATCTTCCTAAGTTTTCTTTATTTGAATCAGATTGATTTTTACTAACAAAAGCTGTGTTATCAGTGTTTGCAGAAAATGCAATGTCAAGAACTGTAAACTGTAAATTTGCAAAAATAAATAACATATATAGTTTCTTAGTCAAAACCCAAATTTGTAACTGGAGAACAATGTCCCAAAAATACTTGGGTTCTATTTGTTTCTTTTCTCTAAGGTAAACATGAAGATTTATTGACCAAAGTTGTAAATAGTGACAGAGTCAAAACTAAGGTCAATATTTCCCCTGGGACACAAAGCATCTTAATGATTACTGCAGAAGAAGTCAATACATCTTGTTAGGAACTGTGCAGTGAATTATTTGAAAAGTACTAAGAAGGTTGGTGGCTGTAGTGTAGATGAAAAAAGTGAGCTCTGCCTTTACCACCTTTAAGGTTAAACATAATGGATATTGCGAGGTCAAACAAAAATGATGGCGTCTGTTGTTCTACAGCAAAATGTCTGGAACCTCCCAATGGTATACTAGGAACACCAGTATAAGGGTGATCTGTGTCCAGATCTATGAAAATTAACTGGCAAATAGTGATGGGTGAATAAATTCATGGTGAATGTCTGCCGGTGTCAAAAGAATTTTGGACGCGCGTCTGAAAAGTCACTCGCGTCAAAATCGTGTTGCGGCAACACTATTCGGACGACCATTAACTTTAACGTCCGCATCAAAATTGATGCAAACGACTTTTTGATTGCCCATCCAAAATTGAGGCGGGTGTAAATTTTTGAGTTTCACACATTTTTCGTGAATTGTTTGCCGTTTTGCGAATTTCACTGGAAATTCGTGAACTTTTGTGCGCAGCAGGAAAAATTTGCCCATCACTGCTGGCAAATATACCCTAGTCTTTTCCTGCTAAATTGTGTTTAGCACATTGGGATTCCTATAATGGCATAATCTGCAGTTCAGTTGTTTTCAGATAGCTCACCAGAAATAAAAGACTTTCTTCAATTAGTTTGTATTTTTTATTTGAGACAGTTTTTTTTAATACTGAAGTCTAAAGTTTCATTTTCACTTATGTCTTTCTGAATCAGCTCTGGGTGGGGGTCAGTGACTCTGTAAACTGTTCTAAATTAATACATTTAGTTGATACATTTCTTATCTTTGGCCCTGCTGAGCAGAATTCTCGAGTTTCATTGAAGGGGGTTGTTCAATTTTAAGTTAATTTTTAATATGATATAGAATGGCCAATTTAAAGCAACTTTTCATTTGATCTTCACTATTTATTCTTTTTAGTTTTTGAATTATTTGTCTTCTTCTGACTATTTCCATCTTTCATATAGGGGGTCAATGACCCATCTAAAAAAACAAATGCTCCATAAGGCTACAAATGTATTGTTATTGGTACTTTTTATCACTCATCTTTCTATTCAGGTCTGTCCTAATCCTGTTCCACTCTCATATTCAAATCAGTGCATGGTTGCTAGGGTAATTTGGACCCTAGCAACCAGACTGCAAACATTGCAAACTGAAGAGCTGTTGCACAAAAAGCTAAATTACTGCAAAACCATAGCGCCATAGCGCTGGGGAACTCTGCGGCCCTAGGCCCAGGCCTTTGTTGCCTTGCCACAAATCTGGGCCTGATTGGATTACTGAGCTGCCTGAAACACCAGGCATATTAACATTAATTTAAAAAAAATGGTAAAAATGGAAAACAAATTTCTGATGAACAATCTGAAAACTGAATTGAAAAAAGTGTTTGGAAGGTGACTCCCTTTAAAGGAGACATATAGCATAACTATAAACCCATCCTAATTTTGCAGGCAATAATGAATAATATATGGTGCAGTTTTCATTTTGGGTTAATAATTAATATTATCTTTAAAATTGTCCCTTTATTGGAGCTTCCCATAAATATGCTATGCCCCATCTGTGTTTTAAATAAAGGGTGGTCATGTTCTAACAGTCCCTGCCAATCACAGCCCTGCAGTCACACAAGCAAAGGTCAGCCTAGTTGCTGATTGGTTCCTATTATACAGTGCAGTGTGCTGAGTGCCGCTAGCTGCCTGCACAGGCTGGGAAAGGAGGCAGCAGGAAGTAGAACAGGGGTGAGACTTTTTTTTTTTAATTTTCAATAAATCAACCCAAAAACACTACTTTTTAAAGCACATTCCTTCTATTTTTAAATGAGTATAATGCACTGGTACATTCTTGTTTTTTACACAATAAGTCCCCTTTAAACTATAAACTTCAATTTTGGAAAAAAGGTAAAAAACCTGGACAGCAGTTGAAAACAGTCTTTATTGCTGGTAAACAATCAGAAAACAACGTAACTAGGAAAAGTGTTTAAAAGGTAAACAACCGTTTTAAGGCCATAACCCTGCTGGCTTCTTGCGATTTAGTGGAAGGCAATGGGAGGAGATAAGAAACAACAATGTGAGACGTTTTCAATGTGGAAATGTAAAGTTTTTCTTGCTGCTTCAGAACTGGAGGCTACAATGCAAATACTGTATATGCATCTACGAGTAGGGCAGGCCATTGGGCAACATGCCCCTGATGTTGCAAGGGGGTCCTTGAGGTTTGCAGCAGTGGCAACATGTGGTGGGACCCAGACACCAAGCTGGTATCTCCATAGCAAGTTTAAGTATCTTTGGGAGCAGCTTGCTTGCCCTATCCCTATTCTGGAAATGTAAGGGTTTTTGCTTACCATCTATGACCTCTAAGCCTTTGCTATACCTTTATTTTGTTTCCTGTGCTATCCAATGGAAACAGGTTAAAAGAGCTGATATATTAATAAAGCACCGGTGCTACTTAGTTTTACTGGTAATTGTCTCAAAATTGTTCATTAATTTATACATTTCGTAGAAGCATACACAATAAATGATTACTAATGCCTTTAAATGTCTTGTTTAGTGGAAAGCCATAGTACTGTATTCTTCTTGGCCAATCTTATGGACCATCAACAATTAAATAGATGGCACTCCTGTTTCATAAATAGGAATTGTGATTGGCGTGCATTTTTAGATATATCTGGATCATATTATTTCTGAGAACTCCTAATTAGACAGATCAAACTGGAGAAGAGAAGGTGGTTATTAGTCTGCAATGCCCTCGGAGCATCATCTCCTATGAATGATAGCTGGATGTTTGTAAAGGTGTGAAAATTATGATTCACATATCTTAGGCAATCTATAGGGTGTGTATGTGAAAGCAAAACCTTCCAAAAAGGTAAGGGTGTTTTCTGATTCATATCAAAGTCCAGGTGGGCGGAAAGTTTTGTGGAATACTTATAATTCTGTCAGTTTAAGAGATAGAAACACAAAATGTGAAGACAGAAATCCAGATATAAGTTAACAGTGACTCTATCACACTAGATACATTCAATCACTCTCCCGCTCTTGGGAATCAGTAAAGTTTTTGTGTAAAACTTCATGCACACAATGTTTTTAAATCTAAAACTAAATGCATGGAATGCTATATAAATGTTCCATATCTACAGCTTTATAACACATCAGTGAACTTTGCTTCTACAGGCTCATTTATCTGGTGATGTATGAGGGCTTACAAGGAAATCAGCAGTTAACCCAATATAAAATGTTAAAGTGGGACAAAGGAGGTAATAGCAGAAGAAGGTTCTGTAGCAATATGATATGTTGTAACTGGCCACTAGATCGTGTTTACTGTTCTAATTTTAGTGTATTCTTTAAAGAGAAAGGATGATATATATGTTATGTTGCAACTGGCCACTAGAGGTCTCACTGTTTTGACTTGTGCAAGGGTTAGCTGGAAGAGACTTGTTGGTTTTTACAGACTGTGTGAGCAGTAGTTAATGGTTTCTCTTGGGATCAGCAAATAAAGTCTGTGCTACTAGATCCCGAGTGTGTACCACCTTGATGAATGTCTCCCTTCATTACAGGGTCTTCAGAGGAAGTCAGTGGGTTATCTGATTTTAAATACTGAATCCTGGTAAAAAAAAAAAACATGCCCAGGGTTTCCAGAACATAATATACTATAAATTACTGGTTTTCTAACTGTAGGTCTACCCCACATTCAGAATTCTGTTAACTGGTAAAACATTATCTCAGGGGCCTTAAAGAATGAAACACAAAAAGTTTGAAACCACATGGAGCTAGATGGATGGAAGGGGGTGAATGGGAGGACAGGGGGATAGGGCACAGGTAGGAAGGGGGTCATGTGAAGACGAGAGGTGGCACAGGTTTCTTAACAAAGGGCAACTTCCTCTTCCTTATCCAAACAGTCCAAGAGCAGCACCATCCAAAGGCAGGTGCACCCTCCCATCCATCAGACATGCAGGCTGGGTATGCTCAATAAGCTAGGTTAGAGGAGGTATTAGTGATGGGTGAATCTGCCCATTTCCCAAATTCGCAAAACTGCAAATAAAAGTTGACCAAATGCATTGTAGTTAATGGGCGTTTTTTCGCACAACATTTTTGAAAACATCCTTTATAATCTATGGACGTTTTTTCTTGGTGAAACGAGGCAAAATATTTTGTCATCCCTAGAGGTGACTTGTAAATTGGAACCAGGACCAGGGGCTCCCATTTGAGGATGCATGCTAAGTAGTGTCATTGATTCTGTATGTGTTCAGTTAGGCTGCGTTTTTTTTTTTCTATTTAAAAAAGAAGTTTGAGTTTGAGGACTAGAAATAGGGTGAATACCATAAAGTCGTGTATTGTGGCTGATAGGTCATAAAATATTCACAGGGTGCAAGGGTATGGAAGAAAATCTTGATGTACAGGATTGGGATGCCAAGGATCAATTGAGATTAAGTGAGATTAAGCTAGGGTTAGAAGTAGGTTGGGTGATGACATATGTTGTGGATATTAATTTATACATTGTTATCTGTTATTGTGGATTCCTAGGGGGCAGATTTATCAAAATGTGATATATATACTTCTAAAAATCCCTTAAGAATGAATAGAAAGTGGGTGACTTAGCTGCAGACATTTCAAACTGGAAACAGAACAAAAGGCTAAATAAAAAAAAAGACACAAAAAATTGAAAAGTAAGACTAAATACAAATTGGTTTAGCACACAATGGTAAGTATACTATACAGGTATGGGATTTGTTATCTGAAAAACCCATTATCCAGAAAGCTATGAATTACGGAAAGGCTGTCTCCCATAGACTCCATTTTATCTAAATAATCCAATTTTCTTTTAAAATAATTAATTAAAAAAAAAGTATTTAATTTTTATCTGTAATAATAAAATAATAAAATATAGTAGCTTGTACAGGTATGGGATCTGTTTCCTGAAACCAATTATCCAGAAAGCTCCTAATTATTGGAGGGTACTCTCCCATAGACGTTATTATCAAATAACTTACATTTTTAAAAAATATTTTCTGTTCTCTGCAATAATAAAACAGTACCTTGTACTTGATCCCAACTTAGACACAATTCAGATACAATTATTGGAGGCAAAACAATCCTATTAGGTTAACTTAATATTTAAAATATTTTTAAGTAG